>JADLZK010010328.1:0-51696 GCA_015847255.1 Hyparrhenia diplandra
CTAGCCTCAACACACCACTCACAAGTGAGGTACCCAAGACACAAGAGGGTGAGGGATACGACGCGTGGATGCGAACTGTTGAGCGACGAGCGTCGCCGAGGGCCACGCGGCGTCGGGTCCCGGCTCCTGGTCGACCACGACATCTTTGTGCAAGTAACCGGCGGCTAGCATCCAACCGATTCACAGGTGCCCCTAAAAATGTGACCGAAACTCCATTTTTCTTCTTTCCTTTTCTTTTGATTTCGCATTCATTTGCTCCAAAGTAGGTTAGACAAAACTAAATTCTGCGATTCGGTTTAAACCGCATTATTTGTCCCCAATTTCAGGCCGAACCGTGCATCCAGAGGCGAACAAAGATTTCCTTGCACTCGCTTCGTGTTTGATACAATGCCACAAAGGCAATTCCATTTAGACTTCTACAATATTCATTTCAATTACAATAAAGGCATTCACTACTACAAAAGGGAACTAAGAGAGCGCCTGGTTTTAACATTAGGGCGGCTCATAATTTGCGCCGCCCTAATGTATGAAATTCCCTGGGTAGAAGCAAAACCGCCCCCTATTGTAGCATTAGGGGCGGCTCATGTTACGAGCCGCCCTAATGTTACCCGACACATTAGGAGCGGTTATATTTCAACCACCCCTAATGTAACCTCAAATCGTGGGCGATTATATATAGAGCCACCCCTAATGTGTTTTGGTCAAATTTGGTCAAACGAAGCACTAAATGACCTCAAATCGAAAAACTTTGAATAAAAAAGTTGTATATATAGAGTATAGATCTTGAGGAGCTACACAAAGTTGGTGTGTTTTGAAAAAAAGAGGAGATTTAGGGCTCCAAAAAGACGTCTTTAGTTTGAATTGGAAAAGTCAAACTTGGTCAAACGAGGTGAAACGAAGCACAAAATGACCTTAAATCGAAAAACTTTGAATACAAATGTGTTAGAGCTCATCGAGATCAACATTAGTTATATGGGTCATTTTGGCTTTTAAAAAGTGTTAGTAAACACAACCATGAGAAACCTAAGTGTAAGGATAGGGTTGATTGAAAGGTTCCGTATACCACTATGAAGCACGTGTCCGCCTATGTCCAAACTTCCTTAATTTTTTTTTTTGTGGTCATTTACACCCAAAATATGGCCCCACGTAAAATCCTAGGTTTTTTAGTCATTTTTGAAATTACCGTATTTTTCTACGTGCCGGATTTGCGACCAAATATGGTGAATTACACTTTGAAAACGCAATAATTTCGCGACCGGCCTCCACAAGTTTTGCCTCCTAGGGTACAAGAGACCTTGCGGCAAAGTTTGGCACCGTTCATGTCTTTTGGGGGTGCTCATAGTTCAATGTATAATTACGGGAGAAATCGCGCGGTAATTAAAATAATCGAGAGAAAATTACCAAACAATTCGAGAAAATTCTCAAACTTGGCGGTGCCTTCACACATGCCATGTAGATGCCTCGAAAGAAAAAGTTTGAGGCCGATAGCACACCGCAAAACGCACAGGCCACACAACCATGAGAAACCTAAGTGTAAGGATAGGGTTAGGTGAAAGGTTCCATATACCACTATGAAGCACGCCTGCTCCGCCTATGTCCAAACTTCCTCAAATTTTTTTTTTGTGGTCATTTACACCCAAAATATGGCCCCACGTAAAATCCTAGGTTTTTTAGTCATTTTTGAAATTACCGTATTTTTCTACGTGCCGGATTTTACGACCAAATATGGTGAATTACACTTTGAAAACGCAATAATTTCGCAGACCGGCCTCCACAAGTTTTGCCTCCTAGGGCACAAGAGACCTTGCGGCAAAGTTTGGCATCGTTCAGGTCTTTTGGGGGTGCTCATAGTTCAACGTATAATTACCGGGAGAAGTCGCGTGGTAATTAAAATAATCGAGAAAATTACCGAACAATTCGAAAAAATTCTCAAACTTGGCGGTGCCTTCACGCATGCCATGTAGATGCCTCGAAAAAGTTTGAGGCCGATAACACACCGCAAAACATTTGAATTTTAAAATTTTAGTGGATCAAATTTATCAAATGCTCAAATATCTGAAATCAAATCACCTTAAAAATTCATGAAAACTCTAGACAACATATTTTTACGTAATTTAGTTTGTGTAAAAATTATTTGAACAATGTAAATCATAAAATATAAATCAAGTACAACTAACAAGGTTATAGGAATTTCAAATAAAAAAAAAAACTTTAAACACTAACAGGCCAATACAATAGAAGATCTCGGCCCAAGTGTCAAAATCAGCAGCCCAATTTAACCTCCACATCAACCCAGAACCATCCGATCCAAATTGCCCGGTCAAGATCACGCGAACTCACATTGAAAAGTCCATCCGACTTCAAACCCTAGTCATCTCCTCCACCCTTCTCCTTGTTTCGCGGCAGATAAGCCGCCGTCCTCGACCGGCACTATTACCCAGGCGCCTCCACTCACGCCGACGTGCGGCCTCCAGTCGTCGCGTCCCGGCTCCTCCTCCTCCGCGACAGGTGCCTCCCCTCCCTCTTTGTGCTGGCCAGATCCGGCGGCGCATCCCCGCTACTTGCTCCGCCAGATCCGGCGGGGCCTCCCTCCCTTGCTGCGCCGGCGGCGGCGCCGGCGGACGCGGGTGCTGCCACTTCCACGGCAAGCGCAGCGAGATCCGCTCGACGGCATCCCGATCCACCTTGATCCGCCTCGGTGAGCGGCCGGAAGTGACGGAGAAGGTGGATCGAGATGAAGCAGGGGGCGCCCGCCGCGCCCGCCACTCCCGCCGACGCCTATGTGTTCGTGCTCTTCAACGAGAACCTCAAGCCCGGTCCGCCGGAGAGGAACTGCGGCCTCTTCTACCCGATGGCACGCCGATTGTACAACGCCGGCCTGCACGGATACCTCCCGCCGATGCTGGTGTCGTCGCCGACCGCAGCACGGCAGTACGGTAGATTCTTTGTTTGTGAGTCTTCACTTCAATGTCGTTAGTGGAGCACTGGGGCTGGCATGGCCAGGTTAGGCATCGTCGCAAAGGAATAGGTTCTCCACCACGGGAAAGGGAGAATGCCGTAATCAGTAGCTGCATTAGCACAAAATTCAGACACAAACAAATGCCATTGCATCTGCTGTCGTCTGAAATGTGCCTGTATATATAAAATTAAAACTCAAATATGCCCTTGTGCATTTTGTGTTTGGCAGGTGATTCGTTTGTTTGCACTAGTCACCATCGCGTCCGTCGCATTCGACTTGTCCTGACCTGAGTTTTATTACTGCCAAAACTTTTTTTACTGATATTGTTGCCTTGTTAGACTGAAGCAAACAATTTAACGCTAGGAATGTGATCAGATGTCGAAGGTGTCAGTTGGCTGCTTTTACATGTGTGTTAGCTTTCTGTCAGTCAAGTGAAAATTAGGTGCAGTACTACAGTACCGCAGTTATGGTTTTTGAACATCACTGAATGTTCAGCTGCAATTAGAAGAATGTTTAATCCTCTTTTTGTCTATCTTTGTAGGCCCGTATTTTCACTTGCATATTGTCTGTAAGTTAATCCAATAACCTTTTACATAAGGTTATAGATACTAACTGTCTTCCATTTGATGGTTATTGTTTTTGTTTCTGCTTGTTGATTCTGCTTGCTGCATCAGGCTGGGCTCCGCCATTGATGTTGTGCCATACATAGAGTTGCTACTCAGCACATTTATATGACCACCTCAGATTTTTAATATGAAAGAATGACTGCATTATTTATTATAGATTCTACATACCATAAGATTTCTGACTAGAGAATAGACTGAAATTGATAAAAACAGAGAAATGGTTTGCTATATGATGGGTGATGCAGACTTTCCTTATCTTACTCCCATGCTTCATGCCTGTCCTTTGAAATGAACATCTAATTTTTCCTCTAATTCTATTGTTACAATTATTGGTGCATCCTGAAGGCACTGCATGTTTCTATAGCACTTAGATGGTGATTATCAGAAATAAATTTCATTTGCATTTGTCTTTCAGAAATCTTAACTACTGGCCAACTGAAAGATGGTGCAGCAAGAACATGACCACACCAAAGATTGCCACACTGATGTCGGTAAATTTGATAGGTACAAGCCAAATATTTATTTCTTTACTTGGTCAAAACTCAAAACACCTTTCTGTAATCTTGCGAGCTGTCAAGGGCCATTCATTCATGAATGAATGGAACTCTCAGATGGGTACTCGAAACACCTTTTTGTCCAGGCTAGTAGCTTTCTCAGCTGAGTACTCAATATTTATGTAAATTGTATGATGGGAATAATTGTGAACTTTATGTGAATTGTATGTTGAAGTATGTGAGTTTTGCATGATGCATATATGTTTATTTGAAGTCTGGAGACATTATGTCAATTATTAATTGAATTTGTGAATTATTTATTTATATATATTTTTTTGTTGTGAAATTCAACTCTAGGGGGCGGTTTTAGATAAACCGCCCCTACAGTGAGAGAGAGGGAGGATATAGTTGGGGAGAGGGAAGAAAGAGAGTGGCGAGAGAATGGGGGCAGGTAACAAGAGAGGCCAAGTACATCATGAGGCCTAGAGTCCTCAATTTTAACATGGGCAAGCCTCGGATCAAGTTCAGCAGCAACCAACTAGATACCAGAAACAAAACAAAATGTACATATCCAATACGCTTTAAGAGAATGGTTTCAGATATAAAATCATACTGGAGAATTTTGTCACCCCTAGTACCCACGGGCGAGAGTCTGCGCAAAAATATGGGTTTTGCTTCAGCTACACCCCCTTTGTTTATAGGGCACTCAAATTGGGTTACACAATACCATAGTTTGGCATAGTTTCTGCTAATTTAAGAGGCACAGAGTATCACTGGCCAAAGTTGTACACAGGCAAGGGGTATAGAGGGTGACCACTTTAACTAACCAAACGATTTTTCTGGACTAGATGCGATAATTGCTACTATGGACATCTTGAGAAGACAGACCCTATAAATTAATTTTAGGTGGCAGGCATATCCTTAAATAACTAAAATAAACTTTATAGAGCTTGAGAAGTAATGAAACTTTATAGTTGAAAACTTTTTTTTTATTTGAACTCGTTTAAGGCCTCAAAAACTGATTTGAAAAATTTCCCTGCCGAGTAAAAAAAAAAAAAAACACTTCGCAATGTTTTTCTTACACTCGCAAAGACACTCTTTGGCGAGTGCCTTCTTTTTGGCACTCGGCAAAGCCCTCGCATTCCGGTAGTGCATGTAGACACCGGAGGTTCATGTTTGGGATCGCCGGTGATTACTCGCTGCCAGCGAACCAGGAACGACGCACTCAACGCTATCCAGGACGCTAAGCTCACAGCTCACGCACAACATGAAGAGCTAAAAAGTCAAGGAGATCAGGTGTAGAAAAATAAGTGTTTGCTAATCTAGTCGCACTAGCAGGGTTGTAGGCTTACGGGATGACCTCACTGGTAATAAAGCATGAAGCTGGACAGATGATGGTTTGATCTTGTACAGATAGATAGAACGAAGCTTCACCTGATTAACACTCAAAAGGAAACCCTGTGTGGTATCAACCCTTTTACCAGTTCGTCCCCGACTTGGCACAAACAAATGCATGGATCTGGTACCCGGAGATTATTAAATACGGAGTAGTATATGATCAAGGTGTGTAAACGAGAGATATTATGCATGCGTTAATATTTATAGAGATCGAGTCTTCCCCACTGTTGAGCCGTGCCGGACTAAGATGTGCCTCCACACGAACGAAGCGCATGCGTCAGGCTAACCTTAACTGACGAAACTGAAGAAACGTTCTGAAAGCAAACACTGAAAATGACTCTGGAAAAGGATGACGCATGACGGCGAGTCAGTAGCAGTAGATCATATCAATCGGTCAACAGTTCATGCAGGAGATGGGCGCCGAGCAGGTGTTGAGCTCGAGTACAACAGAAGCTGCCGATTAAAAAATTCACTATCAGATAAAGCTTTGTCGATAAAAGTCACTGTCAGATGAGCCACACGTCAATCAAGTATGTATAATGTATGAAAAAATCAAGGATCGCGCATAGAAAACTAACAGTTTGCTAAACTCATCGCAGTAGCAGGTTTCCAGGCTTACCAAATGCCCTCACTTGTAGTAAAGCATGAAGGACAACTGATGGTTTGGTCTTGTACAGATTGGTATCAAAGGGATCTTCACCTGATCGATTAACTCAAAAGGGAGGAAAGTGTGTGTGGTAGCTGCCCTTTTACCGGTTCGTCCTTGACTTGGCACAAAAGCATCACTACAGGAGACTGGTTCTTCGCCCGAGCACCTGGAACGCACGGCAAAGGCCCTCTGGCCGGGCGACGTCTTCACCAAGCACAGTGCTTGCTCAACATAGGGACGGACCGGGAAAAAATTTTCACGGCACAGGTCCTATGCCGAGCACCACGACCTCCAGCTCTTGGCGAAGCATTCGGCCGAGCACCAACCATAGCCGTCGGCGAAGAAAAGAGACCGTTAACAGCCGTTGTAAGCGGACGGCGTTACAGCGATCTTCGCGAGAACACGGCAGTGGGACTCTCGACAAACTCCATTTCTTTGCCGAGAACCAGATAGCAAAGCTGTCGGCAAAAAAATAATTATTTTTTCCCCGGAAAATTCTATGCCGAGCACTCAACAGGACAACACTCGACAAAAAAAAAGTTTTTTCCCTGGAAAATTCTTTGCCGACGGCCGCCGCCATCCCGCTCGGCAAATCTGGGGAAGTGGTCGTCGGGTAGCCATTTTCTCCCAGATTTGCCGAGTACTCAACATGACATCAGTGAGGGTCGCGTCTAACATGATGTTAGTGCCATGAATCTGAGCTGCATTATCTTTATTACCTCATGGTAGTCATCAAACCATGACTAACATCCATTCCAAGCAATGATGGAGTCAGAGTTCCATGGCTCCCTGATAGATGGGAATGGATGTAGTCACGGTTCCTTAGCTACCATGAAATTGCTTTGGCAGCAATGATGATCGATGTGCACCTATGACTGAGGCCCTTTATACAATGGTGGCCTGTGATGCAAAGCTTTTGCCGTTGCTCAAAAGAAAGAACATCGAGCTTCTCACTTTCTCCATGATCCTCACTTGTTCATGGTCTGAGAGCATCAAGGGGGAGGTGAGGAGCTTGATGCTCCTTTTAGCAGAAGGCTACACTATCTGATGCTGAGGCCCCATCTACATTACCTCATGTTTGTCATCAAACCGTGACTAACATTTATTTCTACTTTATTAAGGCTATGGCTTGGTATGTTGTATACCGTGGCGAGGTTCCTGGAGTCTATGATAGCTGGGCAAAATGCAATGAACAGGTGTGTGGTTTTTCGTGTAACTATCACAAGAAGTTTTCGCGACGAGAGTGGCTGAGAAGCTTCCTATATATATATTGAGTACATTGGTAATTTGGACCACCAGGCTCAAGGTTTTGTTGCTGGTTTTGTTGAGTACATTGAAACTTGATGACTATGAGTTGTATAAGTGGAACTAAACTTGATGCCTTGTGATGGATATTGGACCACTTAATCTATGTTTGGATCATTGACCTTATATGTGCCTGTTGGGATCTAACTTTGATTTCTTTTTAAACTTTTGTCCCAAACTTTGAAGATTTCGAGGATACTTGCGAGAACAAAGGCAAAGTCCTACACGAAGGTGACCTCGCTTAAGATCTTTAGCTTTCGCATGGTAACAAGTGAAGAATAAGATAAGTGGGGTCAAGAATCCGGCGAAGAGCGGCCACGGAGGCTTCACAAGGAATCGATAAAGCGATTTCAAGGAGACGGAAGAAGATAAAGATTGCCCTGGAGATATCGCGAAGATGAAGGTTGCATCTTCGCCGAGAAAGACATATTGTAGAAGATCATCTTAGAATTTTTAGTAATTTTGTACAACTACGAAGCCAGGGGGGACTATAAATACCCCCTGAGATCCTATGTAATCGCCATGTTGAATGGCCATCTTGTAAACCATATCATCATCAGTAACATGTTGTGTTGAGCAATCACCCAACATCTTGGCGCCCACCTTTTGTGTGAGCAACGATCCATCCCACGGCCATCAAGAAATCATGGGAAGACCTCCCAAGAACAAGTCGGCAAGCGTTGCCGAGGAAACAACGACAACAGAGAATGAAGTACCAAGAACAAGCGAAGACAATATCTCCAAAGAAATCAATCCTCAAGAAAGTCAGAGTGAAGAAGCAAGAAAGTTACAAGAATTAGAAGAAGAACTGATCAAGAAACAAAAAGAGCTTGAGGCTTGCAAAGCCAAAACCAGAGAAAAAACAATGAAACAAAGAATAGAGGAAGCTGAGGCAAAGTTAAAAAGATTGAATGAAGAGCTCAATAATCAAGACCGCGAAGTCATCATTACAAACGAAGTCAAAACAAATCAGAACAATGAGAAGGCGATAGTCACAATCGACCCAGATTCCCCATTATCAATAGACTTACAAATGGCAAAATGGCCAAAAGGCTTCAAATTCAACGTCATACCAACTTACGAAGGTTTGACAGATCCAAGACAATTTTTAATGAGCTTCGAAGCAGCTGTTGAATCAGGAGGAGGCGATGATAAAACACTAGCGAAGGCACTCATAATGGCAATGAAAGGGCCAGCTCAGAAATGGTACGCTTCGCTCAAGCCAAGATCCCTCAAAAATTGGGAACAAATCAGAACAACTCTACTAGTTGATTTCCAAGGATTCCAACACGGGGATCGACAAGTGATGACTTGTTTGACATCAAGCAATACCCAAAAGAGCCAATAATCCAATATTACAAGAGGTTCATTCAAATGAAGACCCAAATTCCAGAAGTATCAGACGAAGTCGTCATCATTGCTGCAATCAGGGGCCTCAGAGCCGGACAATTGTCTTCGCACCTCAAGAGGGAAAGACCAACAACTGTTGCCCAATTGTATGAAGAATTTCAAAAATATGCAAGATCAGACGATGATTTCAGAAAGAAGACCGAGGAAGAGAATGCCCAAAGAAATCAAGCAAAATCAAACAATCAATTCAAGCCATAAAATTTCGAGCGAAGACCATACCACCATCAATATCAACCACCACTTCGCGTGAACCAAATTAACAATGAGCAAAGCGAAGACAATATTCAAGCACAAAATAACAAATGAAGCCCGATTACAACAACGTAAACTTCAATAATGACCAAAGAGGAGGTTTCAATCCAAGATTCGGGGAAAGAAGAATTCTAAAGCCTGAAGAAATGTATTGCATCATCCATGGCAAAGGGGCTGGCCACACATCGAAAATGTGCCCAATGGTGAAGAAAAGCATAGAGCAATTACAACAAGAGGGCAAATCGCTGGAAAATCAAAGATCAATAAACCTTTTGTCTCAAGCAAGCACTTCGCATAATCAGGCATACTTTGATCCAAGTTACAACCAACAAGTACTACCAGGACCACCCCCAATATACAATTGTCAACCTTTGGCAATGGCTCCGCCACAATGGGGACAAATACAAAGTTTACAGCATGAAGCTTCGGTGGCAAATAACACACCAAATGTTCAAAACAATGGCTCACCAGCTGTTTCAACAGCAAGCAGAGGGAGAATAATGACAATCTGTGGAGGGAACAGCATAGAGTATGCAACCAACAACGAGAGAAGAAACTATTTTCGGAGAGTCAACGCAATAACAATGGAGGGACCCTACAAGATCATCTTCACAGAGCAAGACATGAAACTTAAAGACTATCCACATATGGATGCCATGGTCATAGAAGCAAATATTGATGGTTGGGATGTTACAAAGATCCTAGCCGATGGAGGAAGCTCCGCGACATACTACTCGCGATCAACACCGGATGCAATGCAAATCAAAAGACAAAACTTGGGGGAAGAGCAGAATACCCCCGAGATCCTATGTAATCGCCATGTTGAATGGCCATCTTGTAAACCATATCATCATCAGTAACATGTTGTGTTGAGCAATCACCCAACAGTGCCGTTTGTGATATATTTGTTGTGAATTTGATATATTTGTGGTGAATTTGATATATATGTGTTCTGTGATTGAATGGGTGTGAAATACGTGAGATATGTTGTATATGTTTCTGTTTGTGAAGGTGAAAAAGGAAAAAATGACAAATTTTATAGACTTTACGGCGGTGCTCTCGGCAAAGCCTTCTTTGCCAATGGTTTTTGCAACCGTACTCTGCAAAACGGGAGAAAAATGGCTGTCCGACGACCACTTTCCCAAATTTGCCGAGCGGGATGGCAGCGACCGTCAACAAAGAATTTTTGAGGGATTTTTTTTTTACCGAGTGCTGTCCTGATGAGTGCTCGGCATAAATTTTCTGGGGAAAATTATTTTTTTTTGCCGAGAGCTACCTTGTTTGGTGCTCGGCATAGAGTTTTCCAAAAAAAAAAAAAAAAAAAAAAAAATTTGGCGACAGCTTTGCTAACTGGTTCTCGGCAAAGACATGGAGTTTGCCGAGAGGCCCACTAACAGGTTCTCGACGAAGACCGTTGTAACTGCCGACAGTTACAACGGCGGTTAACGGTTTTTTTTCGCCGACGGCTGCGGTTGGTGCTTTCGGCGAATGCTTCGCCGAGAGCTGGAGGTCGGGTGCTGCTCGGCATAGGACCTGTGTCGCGTGAAAATTTTTCCCGTCCGTCCTATGCCGAGCACTGTGCTTCGGCGAAGACGTCGCCCGGCGGCAGGAGGGCCTTTGCCGTGCGTTCAGTGTGCTCGGCGAAGAATCAGTCTCCCTGTGGTGCTCTTTGTATCTTTTATTAGCAAAGAGTTGATTCTTTCTTGACCTATGTTAGCACAAAAGCATCGATGGACCTTTTGAACCATTTATCTTGTCTACGCAACTATCATATAGTCTAGAAATAAGGTGATGAAATGGGAAGAATATAAGGAAACATGTCAGACCTTAGGCTAGTCAAATAGCAAGCAACAGCTAAAGGTTGACAGAGAACAAGAGTGGTTTTTTATTTTATATGAGATCTCTTCTAAATCATGCGCATGCACGCTTAACAATCCCTGTTCTTCATGACGTCGGTTTTTGTGTTGAATTCAAAGATATATACAATTTTAGAGTTCTTCTAAGCAAAAAAAAAAAAAAAAAAAAAAAAAAAAAATTGACCAAATAAACATTGGAAACATTAATCCGTCTGCTATGACTCGTCAACTGGTCACCAGTGACGACATATATTGAAATTGTTGGAGAGTTATAATTATATGAAGTGCAAAAAGTAATTAAGATGTTATACGAGGGTCTTGAACTTTTCCTTTTCTTTGTGAATTGACTGTTTCTATACCTATCTTAGCACAAGCATCGATTTTCAAATGAACCATTTTTCTTGTTTCATCAAATAGTACGCTTAACACAGCCACCCAAAAACACAAAGAGTACACTTTTGTAATGCTATGCTGCAAGCAAAGAGACCATGCACGTTGCTTTTTATTAATCGTATGGTGCGTGTGGAAATATTATTCAAAGCAAGGTAGGTTTGAAAACTTGATATAAGCAGATAACTGTGTATTGTTTCATCAGTACGTGCGAGCTGCCACAGACTGTTTCTTCAGTGCGGCAGACAGGTTCAACTCAAGACTTATTCAGTAATACGAACACGTCGCCACATATCCTCTATGCCAACGCTATATAACCTCACCATCCCCATGCCGAAAGCATCAACAAGACAGACACAAACACAACAAGCTAAGTGCAAATCCAAATGGCCGCCTCCACATACTTCCTCCTCGTTGCTTTTGTAGCATTGGCCATTTCTCAGGCCACTGCCTCTGATCCTAGCCCGCTCCAAGACTTCTGTGTTGCCGACAAGAACTCTCCAGGTATGCATCATTTGTTCATACAAACATCTATATTCAACAAGCATTTCTAGGTTTTGCCTGATGGCCTGTTCTCCATCTAATTATTTGCCTTCTTCTATGCTTACAGTCAAGGTGAATGGATTTGTTTGCAAGGACCCCATGGCTGTGAATGCAGATGACTTCTTCAAGGCAGCAAAGCTAGACCAGCCTAGGGACACCATGAAGAGCAAAGTCGGATCCAACGTTACTTTGATCAACGTCTTGCAGTTGCCTGGACTCAACACCCTAGGCATCTCGTTGGCTCGCATTGACTATGCACCATTAGGTGAGAATCCGCCACACACACACCCACGTGCCACAGAGATCCTCACTGTGCTCGAGGGTACACTCTATGTTGGATTTGTCACCTCCAACACAGACAATGGCAACAAGCTATTCGCCAAGGTTCTCAACAAGGGGGACGTATTTGTATTCCCCAAAGGGCTCATACACTTCCAATTCAACCCAAACCATGACAAGCCAGCTGTCGCTATTGCAGCACTAAGTAGCCAGAACCCGGGGGTTATTACTATTGCCAACGCAGTCTTTGGATCAAAACCACCGATCTCAGATGATGTCTTGGCCAAGGCTTTCCAAGTGCAAAAAGGGAACAATTGATTGGCTCCAAGCTCAGTTACGGGAGAACAACCACTACTAAGTAAATTGATACGAGACTTCGTTTGTGCGAAGATCGGTTTGTATATGCAATTTGAATACTCCTGTGTGTGTATTCAATTATTGCAGCCGAGATATACTAAAATAAATGGGTACTATTTGTAATCAATTATTGTTTTTGTGTCTCTACTACTAGGTATACCACAACATGTTCTTTTTGAATAGTTAAATTGAAGTGCTTGAGTTTCCTATATAATTTATTAAGTGTATATTGTTTGTATAAGATATTTCCGTAGACAATATTTTCAATTTGGGCATTAATATTGCATGGTGGATCCCTAGGGCACCACTGCCTATTGAACCACCTATACTAAGTCCGCTCTCTTGGCAAAACAGTATTCGTCGTTATCGCTTAGGCCATCGGCCGATCTACATGCACGGGCTTAAGACCCGGGCTAAGCTACTACTCCCTCTCGTCCCATGGAGTTTGTTGTTTTTGACTTTTGAACTTCTGGTTTGACCATCCGTCTTATTCAAAATATTTTTGCAAATAATAAAATATATTAGTCAATATTTAAGTATCTTTATTGATAAAATATGTTATAATAAAATAAATTATATTTATGTAAAAGATATTGAATAAGACGAATCATTAAAAAAAGCACGGATTCTAGGGTGACAAACTCAATGGGACGGAGAGAGTAGCATGCTCCCAGCTTTGGCCGCAACCCTGTCCACCTGGCCACCGCCTGGCCTAGCCAGCCATTGCGGGTTTCCGTCCACAAGGTTGAGACCTGGTATAGCCGACATGCTTGCTTGGGGCCGAGACACTCGCGCCAGATATAATCTTGGACCGAGCGCATGGATCTAAGTGACACGCCCTTCTCACCAGCTATCTATGTGGCCTGGTGTTGGGCACCCAAACACGTGGCCACTATAGGAGGCTGCCACGTCATGGCAGTGTGGGGAACACATGGTGTGGGGCTAACTGTTTTGTGGCACAGAACGGGGGGGGGGGGGGCGGCAGCTCCTAACAGTTATATGTGCAGGGATGATTTATGATGGGGGACACGCCATAAATGCCCACCTCCGTAAATGATTTCACGTGGTGGACAATTTCGATTGTGCGAGTTACATATTTTTGCCACGTCAGTTAAGTGATTCATCTAGGCCAAAAAAATTATAGCATCTGCGTAAATAATATATCCACATCGGTAAAAGCATTTTGCATGACAGTGAAATGTGACCGCCTCCTTAAAAAAGGTCTATGAATTTGATGTCTTTGGTTTCTCGGTTATTTTGCTAAATAGTCACATGATTCTTCGCTACGGCAGTGGTGGGGACCTCTATACCTTTCCTCTAGCATTACTAAATAAATGATTTTGCAAGGCACTAACTAAACGTTAAACGATGCGGTCACAAAATCCAACAACTTGCCACCCCTTCGTGCCACCAGCAACGCAAGCTAGGTGCTAAGATCATCATTGGTCCCTTCACTAGGTTTTCGTTTTGCCCTTCACGGCGACGAGCACCCCATGCCCATGCCGCCGTCGTGGCCAACGACTCCAGCATCGCCATCCGACCCCCACTGTCTCAGCCACGCTCATGCAGTCAAACTCGCCATCGTATGCGCCAAGACGTTCTCGTCGCCCGCTGCCGCTGCTCACCCCAGGTGCACTCGGCTTACTCCGGCCCGGCAGTTCGCCTCCCTTGTTCATGGGATCAGGGATTGCAAAATAACTTTTCTAATCATGTGGAGGCAACCAAATGGCTTCCCTCACTGTTAAATCTAGAACGTCGACAACAGATGATGGCTTGACCTTGTAATGAAAGACAGAAGCTTCGTTTGATTTTCAAAAAAAAAAGTAAATCTTGTGTTACTCGTTTACAAGTTTGTACATAAGCTTCTGTCTTTCATTACAAGCCGCAATTGTATGTGTGTGATCATCGTCCCGCCACCACGGCTCACCCCTTCTGCACCCTGCATGCACCGTTGTGGCAGCTCGCCTCTCCCTCGTTGATGGGATCAGAGGCAGAAAAATAACATTTTTTTCTTAATCTGGTAGCAATAGCCGGCAACCAAATGGCTAAGCCTACCGTTAAAGCATGAACGACAGATGATGGCTTGGTCTGGTACTGGTAGACAGCTTCATCGGTAAACTCAAAAGTAAAGCGTGTGCGGTGGCCACCCGTTTACAAGTTCGTCCAGAGTTGCTATATATATATATATATGGAAGCATTCCACATCGATAAATTGATGTATGTTAGCTCACCCGAAAATATAGTGACCAAGTAAACACTGGAAACATGAGGAGATGTCTCTTTCTATGCTTATAGGAGCACAATGCATGGGTGCTCCGTTTGATCCAATATTCTTGTTTACGCAACTATCACAGTCCACCCTACCATCTGCTACGTGCACCGGTGGAAAACCAATTAACAAACCACACCGTCCAAAAGGACTCTGTCACAGTACAGGATCGGCCCGGCCTAGAGGGGAGCGGGCGCGCGCGGCAGGAGGGGCAGCCGTCGCCGCCACCTCCCCGCTCTCCATGTCATCGTCAAATCAGATTAGGATTACGAATTTTTGGTGTGAAGGAGATATTTTCACTCTATAAGTAAGTCTCCTGTTAGGAAAAGAATAAAAGTTTGCTTGTAAAAGGTATTCCGGAAATATAAAGAAACTTTAGAGATTGCTTGAGATAAAAGTCTCATAGCAGGGCTATATAAACAAGGAGGATGTAATCTTATAGGGACATGCAAGTAATGGAAAATATTCCAGCGCTCTAACCCTCTAGCCCCAAGCCGCCGCCTCCCTGCCCGTGCGCCGCCGCGCCGCCCCCCCCGCGCGTGCGCTGCCCTAGGTCCGCCACTGCCATCGTGTTGCCGCCGCCCCTCGCCAATGCGGCTGCGACAGACTCATTTACCTGTGTTAAAATTTGGTTAAATATTGTAATTACCCAAGGAATGCCAATTTATGGTTGACTGTGACCGCCTCGGTTAATAAGAATGATAGCCTTTGTTAATCATAGGCATTAAGCGAGGCGGTTTAAAAGCCTAACTGCCTCCGTCCGAGGCCATTTTAAAACAGCTCATAAAAGATTTTGTGTAGCAGTGGTACTGGACAGATCCTTTATCGTTAAACCAAGCAATCCCAAGCAAAAACCAGCATATGTTCCATCTCTTCCCTTCTAGAATTAAAAATTATGAAACATATATATCGTCTCCGCTCCTGCCTTAGCTTTAGACCACAACTATGCTTCTCCCGGCCCCGTCTTGTCCTTTCCCCTGAGACTGCTCCGTCTGCTTAGTCAAAAAAGAAGCAAAAAGGTCTCCTGGGTGAGTTAGAAACCTCGTAATCCACTTGAACTCGGCTTCGTGTGATGCCCGGCCCTAACCACAACAATGACGCCCTATGGCTCCTCCAAGTCATGCACATGTGCCTCCCAGCCCTCTCCACTGATGCAGGCGGCCTGCCCTGTGCCCCTGCCCCTTCACACCGTGGACCTCCGCCCTACGCTATCCCGCATCCTGTTGCCACCGCCTCATGCCACCACCGACGCAAGCTTGGTGCTAAGGTCATCGTTGATCCCTTCACTAGGTCTTCGTTGGGCCCTTCACCGGCGATGAACACGCCCTATCCCACTGTTGTGGCTAACGACTCCATCATCACCATGCCACCCATTGTCTCAGCCTGTGAACACTACGGCCACCGTGAGCTCATATCATGACCATGCAGCCAAAGTGCATCATATACTACGCACGCACGTTCTCGTTGCCCCGGCGCGCCGCTCACCCCATGTGACTCGGCCTGCTCCGGCCCGGCAGCACGCCTCCCTCGTTGATGGGATGAGGCATAGCAAAATAACATTTTTGTTTCTAATGATGTGGAATAGCAGGCAACCGAGCGGCTTCCCTCACTTTTACATCCAGAAGGACAACAGATGCTGTATGTGCTACCGATCGTTTACTATAGTTCGTCCAGACTTGGTACGGAACTTGACTGAGTCATGTATGTGAGCTCTCCCGTGAAAATAGTGACCAGGACTTGACTCTTTCTATGCGCATGTGAGCACATACGCATGGATATGGACCATTTCATCCATTATTCTTGTTTCATCTCTGCAGGTTGTAGCAGCCAGAGACTATTTCGATCTTCCTTGGTAGGTTGAACTTGGACGTTTTCAGTCATTAAAACATTCAGGTCGCCACACTTGCCGCTGCGGCAGCTATATAAACACACCGTCCCATGCCCAAGTATCCACAAAGACACACAAACTCAACAAGGAGCTCCTCTATAGCTGAGTTCGTAGAGCACAATTTTAAAAGCTAGCGAGCAAAAAATTAAACCACATGGCTCCGGCCACCTACTTTCTCCTTGTTTCTTTTCTAGCGCTGTTCACTTCTCAGGCCATTGCTTCTGACCCTAGCCCTCTCCAAGACTTCTGTGTAGCCGACAAAAAAACTCTCCAGGTATGCGGGGACTCACTTTAAGTCATGCTATATTCTTGTAGTAAACTGAGGATCAAATAATAATCAATTTTCACAACAATAGACATTTGTCCAAATGTTTTCTGTTCTCTAGGCACCAATTTTCCTTTTGTTTGTATATGCAGTGAAGGTGAATGGATTTGTTTGCAAGGACCCCATGGCCGTGAGCGCAGATGACTTTTCAAGGCAGCAGAACTTCGACAAGCCTAGGGACACCATGAAGAGCAAGGTCGGATCCAACGTCACTTTGATCAATGTCTTGCAGTTGCCTGGACTCAACACCTTGGGCATCTCGTTGGCTCGCATTGACTACGCTAACCGTTAGGTGAGAATCCGCCACACACACACCCACGGGCCACAGAAATCCTCACCGTTTCGAGGGTACACTCTATGTTGGATTTGTCACCTCCAACACGGATAACGGTAACAAGCTATTCGCCAAGGTGCTCAACAAAGGGTGGCGTGTTTGTATTCCCGAAGGGCTCATACACTTCCAATTCAACCCAAACCATGACAAGCCCGGCTGTCGCAATTGCTGCACTAAGCAGCGAACCCTGGGGTTATTACTATTGCCAACGCAGTGTTTGGATCGAAACCACCGATCTCGGATGATGTCTTGGCCAAGGCTTTCCGGTACAAAAGGGAACAATTGATTGGCTCAAGCTCAGTTACGGGAGAACAACCACTACTGAGTAAATTGATACAGATTAAATTGTACCAAGATAGGTTTATATGCATTTTGCATACTCTTATACGTATTGTGGTATGATATGCTACAGCCGAGATATATATAATAGAATAAATGGGAAGTACTTGTAGCCAATAGTCAATTGGTTGCATTTACCACCACATGTTCCTTTTGAATATTAAATTAAAGTATGTGGTACAAGATTTATTGAATATTGGTTGTATATGGTATGCCGTTACATAATCAATTTCTACGGATCGTAATTTGGAGATGAATATTTCATGGAGCCCTCCAAATTACAAGGCTAAACTGAACTATCAATCCGGTGGATGAGCTTAGATCAAATTAATCGAACCAAATAGGGCAAGTTGCCTAGAGGATATCTCCGACATTGCGGATCTGAGGACCAATGAGAGGATCCCCATGCAAGGCGTCTCCTTCGCATCGCTCTCGAGTACGTAGCTTAGCGGAGACATCTGCGTCCACATCTGCATGTCCATAGTGACCACGATCACCCAAGAGGCGGTTACGACGTCTGCGCGGTCAACCGTTCCCGCAGCCCTGTAATTGTGTATATCACCCGCAAGGGCTCTCAATGCAATTTGTTGGCTCTCGCATATTGTCTCTACATGGTATCAGCCTAGATCCTACGTATTGCCCCCAACCAGCCGCCACCAAGCGCTCCATAGCCCGTCGGCGTTTCCCTCCCAACCAAGCACCGCCACCGCCGGCGCATTCCATCGCCGTTGTCGCATTCCATCACCGCTGGTGCCCTCTTCTCCCTCATACCCTCATGACGCCCCTTCACAAATATCCTCAGTTAGATGCTGATCTCTCGGCGGCGGCCGCGTCCGTCCGTGCATCCTCCTCCAATTATATTCCATTGACGACATCTCTTACATTGACAAATCCATGCCACCGTCTATCACAGTCCTCCCGACCGTGAACATCAAACACCATATTCCTTTTGAACTTGATCTCGGTGAATCCAATTCGCCGAGTGGAAAACCTTCTTCAAAACTTTCGTCGGCAAATTCCAACTCCGATCCCACCTCACCCGCCACCCACCTTCGCCAACGGTTGTGATCCCACTTAATTGGGTCATGATTGACCAGTGCATCCTCAGCTAGCTCTACAATACCATCTCCAAGGATGTACGTGCCATCGCCCACAAGCCCAAGGCATCCGCCTATGACATTTGGTGTGCCCTCCGTGATCAGTTCCACGACAATTAAATGCTTTGCGCCGTCTACCTCAAAGCTGAGTTCCGCACCATGGTCAGGGCGACATAGACATCCGACGCGTACCGGCAAGCTCAAGTGCCTCGCCGATGCATTGCGTGACGTGGATCAACATGTGTGTGAGACCTCTCAGGTTCTCAACATGCTTCGTGGCCTCTCCTCCAAGCACAAGCACGCTGTGCCGGTGATTACTACCAAGCAACCATTGCACACCTTCCTCTCTGCGTGTTCCTACTTGCTGTTGGAGGAAAAGTATGATGCGGAAAACACCAAGTCAGAGAAACAACACACCCATCATGTAAGGAAGGTTCGGATAAAACGCAGCGCTGCCGTTATCAGGGTTATTAATTGTGGCGGGCAAACTTGGCGCCCGCTGTGGTTAAGTTTTGGGTTGTGTCTTGTAAAATAATTTATGTAGTAGTGAATATAGCCGTTCTCATGCGAATTGTTTCTATCCGAGGGTTTTCTACCATTTCCTCTCCTTTCTTGTTTCCATTATACTCCGTCCATATCACTATTCAAAGACATTTAGAACATTGACACAGTCTCTAAAGCACAACTTTGACATGTCTTTTCTATAACAAATATTTATTGGAAAGTTATATATGTATAGTTTTATGAAAGTAATTTTCAAGACAAACCTATTGATATGTTTTTTACATTTCTAAACTCAATGAATTAAAAGTTAATAATGATTTATGTTCCAAATGTTTGACTCATACATTTTTCCAAAACGTCCTCTAATAGTGATACGGAGATAGTATCTTGTTCACTATTAAGAGTACAGAAAAAAACACCAAACTACCCGTGTCCTTAATAGAAGAGAGCTAGAATCGTTCACTCAGGCGAATGACTGCGACAATGATAAGCATGCAGCAGCCACCCTGGCCAGAAGTTTCTATTGTTGGCCACCTCCTCCATGCAGCCCGCTTGTCGGCCATGTGCCGCACAGTGCATCCTGCTGCTAACGCCCAAAATACACTCGGCAAAGCCTTTGTCGATTGTTGCACTCGACAAAGCACACTTAGCAAACAAAGTGACGGCGAAGGCCTCTTTGCCAAGTGTTTATTATCGGGCACTCGGCAAAGGCTTTGCCAAGTGTCGGAAAACACTCGACAAAGAGAAAATGAGAAATACTCCAAAAATAATAGCAAAAAAATTGTGGGAGGCCCCACCGGCAAGCCACTCCACGAATGTATATATCTACAACATTTTACACGAATGTGCAACCTAATCGAATTCAAACCTGCAACCTCTCTCTCACGCATCTCTTGCCTTACCTCTACACTACGTTATTATTTGTGTCTAGATTTCGTATTAGTTCCTTATATATTATACTAAATCGGGTCTAAATTGCTTGTTTGAGGCCCTTAAACGAATTCAAATCAAAAAGTTGTCAACTACAAGGTTTCATAACTTTTCGAGATCTACAATTTTCATTCAGAAAGTTTTTCCATTCAAGGTCATTTGAAAATTTCAAATTTCAAATTTAAGAGATTCAGATGTAGTTTTGCATGATAGGATGATTTCAAATCAAAAAGTTGGTAACTATAAAGATTCATAACTTTTTGAGATCTACACTTTTCATTTACAAAGTTTTTCAAATGACCTCAACTGTTGAGCCGTGCTGGACTCAGATGTGCCTCCACACTAACGAAGCGCATGCGTCAAGCTAACCTTAACTGAAGAAACGTTCTGAAAGCAAACACTGAAAATGACTCTGGAAAAAGGATGACGGTGAGTCAGTAGGAGTAGATCATATCAATTGGTCAACATTTCATGCAGGAGATGGGCGCCGAGCAGGCGTTGAGCTCGAGTACAAGAGAAGCTACCGATTAAAAAATTTACTATCAGATAATGCTTTGTCGATTAACAAGTCACTATCAGATGAGCCATGTCAATCAAGTATGTGTAATGTATGAAAAAAAAAAAAAATCACGGATCACGAAAAAAAAACAACAGTTTGCTAAACTCATCGCAGTAGCAGATTTGCAGGCTTAGCGAATGGCCTCACTGGTAGTAAAGCATGAAGGACAGCTGATGGTTTGGTCTTGCACAGATTGGTATCGAACGAAGCTTCACCTGATCGATTAACTCAAAAAGGGAGGAAAGCGTGTGTGGTAGCTACCCTTTTACCAGTTCGTCCCCGACTTGGCACAAAAGCATGGATTTGGTAGCTGGAGACTATTAAATACGGGAGTTAGTTATATGATCAAGGTGTGTAAACGAGAGATAATATACATGCGTTGATATTTATAGAGATCGAGTCTTACCCACTGTTGACTCCTTGTATCTTTTATTAGCCAAGAGATGACTCTTTCTTGACCTATGTTAGCACAGAAGCATCGATGGACCTTTTTGAAGCATTTCTCTTGTCTACCAAACTATCACAGTCAGAACTAATTAATGCTGATGAAATGGAAAGAAAATATCAAGCAACTAAAGGTTGACAAAGAAAAAACTGGTTTTTATCTTATATATGAGATCTCTTTTAAATCATGCGCATGCACGCTAAACAATCCCTGTTCTTCACATACTGATGTCAGTTTTTTTGTGTGGAATTTTAAAGATATGTATAATTCTACACGTACTGACGACATATATTGAAATTGTTGATTAGTTATAATTATATGAAGTGCCAAAAAGTAATAAAAGGTTTTGTACGAGGGTCTTGCACTTTCACATTGTTGACTATTTCTTTTCTTTTTTTGTGAATTGACTCTTTCTATACCTATGTTAGCACGAGCATAGATAGTCAAATGAACCATTTTCCTTGTTTACGCAATGTCCACCAAATCAGCATGCATTGTACCAATGTCTTATCATGCATCTACTTCAAGGGTAGGAAGAAGATGTCTAATTATCCATTTTATCTGAATTCGGATCCACTGTTAGTGAATATCCTCCATTTTGGGGTTTTCTGCCAAAGGTTTTGAAATTTGGATCAGTAAGTGATTAGTAGAAATTTTCATTTTAAGGTTTATGTACTTCAAAACATTCTAATAAATTGGTTTTTATAAGGATAGTACGCTTGAACACAGCGACCTAAAAAACACAAAGGGTACACTTCCGTAATGCTGTGCTGCAAGCAAAGAAACCATGCACGTTGATTTATTAATCTTATCGTGCGTGTGGAAATATTATTAAAAGCAAGGTAGGTTTGAAAAGTTAATATGGGCAGATAACTGTATTGTTTCATCAGCACGTACGAGCTGCCAAAGACCGTTTCTTTCAGCCCTGCAGACAGGTTCAGCGCAAGACTTATTCAGTCACTAATACGTACACGTCGCCACATCCTCTGTGCCAAGGCTATATAACCTCGCCATCCCCATACCGAAAGCATCAACAAGACCGACACAAACCCAACAAGATAATAAGAAGCTCCTTATCCGAATTCAGAGAGCACACAAACATAAAAGCAAGTGCAAAACCAAATGGCTGCCTCCGCATACTTCCTCCTCATTGCTTTTGTAGCATTGGTCATTTCTCAGGCCACTGCCTCTGATCCTAGCCCGCTCCAAGACTTCTGTGTTCCCGACAAAAACTCTCCAGGTATGCATGCTCACGCTTTAGATCAGGTTGTGTTCTTATACTAAATCACTAATCAAATAAGAATCATTTGCTCAAACAAACAACTACATTATTCAACAAGCATTTCTATAGGTATAGCCTAATTACCTGTCCTCCATCTAACTATTTGCCGTCTTCTATGCATACAGTGAAGGTGAATGGATTTGCTTGCAAGGACCCCATGGCTGTGAACGCAGATGACTTCTTCAAGGCAGCAGAACTCGACAAGCCTAGGGACACCATGAAGAGCAAGGTCGGATCCAACGTTACTTTGATCAATGTCTTGCAGTTGCCTGGACTCAACACTCTGGGCATCTCATTGGCTCGCATTGACTATGCGCCATTAGGTGAAAATCCACCCACACACTCACCCACGTGCCACAGAGATTCTCACCGTGCTCGAGGGTACACTCTATGTTGGATTTGTCACCTCCAACACGCATAACGGTAACAAGCTATTCGCCAAGGTGCTCAACAAGGGTGACGTGTTTGTATTCCCCGAAGGGCTCATACACTTCCAATTCAACCCAAACCATGACAAGCCGGCTTTCGCAATTGCTGCACTAAGCAGCCGTAACCCCAGGGGGTCATTACTATTGCCAATGCAAAGTGTTTGGATCGAAACCTCGATCTCGTGATGATGTCCCGGCCAAGGCTTTCCAGGTGCAAAGGGGAACAATTGATTGGCTCCAAGCTCAGTTACGGGAGAACAACCACTACTAAGTCAATTGGGACTCACCTCCTTGTACGAAGATAGGTTTATATATGCATTTTGCATACTCTCGTGTGTATTCAATTACGACATGCTACGGCTGATATATAATAAAATAAATGGGAAGTATTTTTAATATATCATAGTTTTTTGTGTCTCTACCGCAAGCTATACCACAACATATGCTCTTTTGGGATATTGCCGTAAACAATATTTTCGGACCGTAATTTGGAGATGAATATTGCATGATGGATCCCTAGGACACTGTTGCCTATGGAACCACACTTATACTAGATCTGCCTTCTACCGGCAATATAGTAATGACCGTTAACGCATTGGTCATCGGCCGATCTGCATGCGGGGCGAAGACCCAGGCTAGTTAAGCTAGCATGCGCGTGTGCTTTTGGCGCAACCCCGTCCACCGCCCACCGCTTAGCCTAGCCGGCCATTGTGGGACTCCGGCCATGGCTCCGGTTCACCGGTTGATACCGGCGTAGCCGACATGCTTGCTTAGGGCTGCGACACTCGGGCGGATGTGATCCTACACCGAGCACGAGGATCTAAGTGACACGCCCTTCTCACCGGCGATCTATGGTGTGGCGGCGACCGTGTGGCTTTGGTGTTGGGCAAGCAAACATGTGGCCACTAGGAGGCTGCTACATCACGGCAAAGTGTTGGGGAACATGGTGTGGTTCCAGATGTTTTGTGGAGAGGATGGGCGGTGCCGTAGAACCTGTTAGGCCGTCCGCAACAGTCCTAGCTAATTGGTCGAGTGGGACACATTAAGCCACTAGCCGTGACGCGACTTCGACCCCATCACCATCGACACCACAGGGAGTTCGCGCCTCCCGCCTCGGGGAGGGCGGGCTGAACGACTACATCGACGCTTCGGGGCTATGCGACTCGCATGGACCTCGAGATCCAGGCTTCACCGTGTCCGCCTTCGCCGGGCGGCTTACGTGACACGCCCATACAGTGCTCGAGTGGTTCGAGCCATGCTCATGGAGAAGGCCATCAACCTTGCACGCCGCTATGATGATGAGTTGCCAAGACAACTAGCGGAGGACGCCGGCGACAACCACACCGACACACGGCCGCCGACGCCGACACCGACATCGAGGCGGCACCGACGGAGCGGTCGCGGCGTGAGGCCGTCAGCGCTGGGCGCCGCCATGGAGGCGATCGACGACCGTAAATCGGGCGACCTCCTGACCGAGCTACATCTGGGCACCTCGACAAACCAGGAACTCAGCATCATTGCAAGCGTTATCGAGCTTCAGGCGACTGCACCTGTGTGGAGCCTCTACAACGGCATTGTGAGGTACTTCCACCGCTACTACATCCCTCGCGCAGCTTCGAGCTCCTCCGAGCCTTCTCCTTGAAGGTGGTGTCCCCCCGCATGGCGTCGCGGTGGGCTTCCACCTCCCGACTTCGCCCGGTAGCAAGACGGGGCGTTCCCGGCAACCGTGTTGCTTCTCATGGAGCGCCCGAACATCAAACTCGACGACGTGACAGACTCCCCTTCGGCGACAACGGCCAAGAGTTCCTCAGCATCGACAACATCATAGAACATTTTTAGGCTGACCGAAACTAATTGTCGAATCTAGATGTATACATTGTCCACGTTGTCATAGAACTTTTGAGCCGGCTATATCGACTTAGGATGAAAGGCCATGGTGTGTGGGGTATTTTTTCGAGGCGGTTGGCTGCGTGCCTAGGTTAACCAAATAAACAACAACAAAAATACATGGAATAGCCGACGATCCCATCCACGTGTCATCGTCGCCGTAGATGCTCACCGTGACGATCCTCGCCGAACCACCAAAGATCTACATCGCCGACCACTAGATTTGGTTGCCCACCGTCGGATCCGCCTCTCGACCACCGGGATATTTGTGCTTGTCGACAAATGGGACAACCAATGACCCACTGGGAGGATCCGAGGTGGGGGGAGAAGAGGGCAGAGCACCGCCGCCCACCCCCAACCACCACGCCGCCACCGGTAGAGGATGAGAGAACTATCATAGTGATTGGAATTGTCGTTGGAGAAGAGCGTGGCCATCTACGCCGCTAACCGAATATGGCCACCCGGGCGCCAAATCAGACCTTGCCGCCACAAGATTCAAGACGGGCCGCACCGGTGGTCGCTTCTCCCATCCCGCCCGAGGTGTGCCGCCCAACGCCAGAGGAGCCCCCCTCCTCCGAGAGATAGACAAAGAGAGAAAGAGGGAGAGAGGGGCGGGGAGCGGGTGGCCGGAGAGGGATGGAAGTGTGGCCTGTTGCTTGCTTGCTTGGGAGGAGATGACGGGAGCGAGGGTGCCGCGCTCGGGGAGGGAGAAGAGAGGGAGCCGGTGTGGGATAAGTGAGGGTTCAAAACCCGGTCATGGTTTTATACTAGCCGCACGTAGTTGGTCTCGGTCTTATTAATCGATATGAGGCCATTTTAAGACACCTTCCTCCGAAAATGGCCTGATTTTCTATGGCGGACCTCTTATAAGAACTGTCTCGTTAATTGATTTTAGAAGGCGGTTACTTTTTGATCATCTTGGTAAATCAATTTTGTGAGGCTGTTGACTATAGTCACCATAATTAATAAAAAGGATTTGTCACGACCGGGGAAATAGGGCCCAGGAGGACAGGCCCAAGCGGCCCCAAAGGGCGCCGGCTCCCAGGGCTCAAGGCATCGCCCGCCGCCCCGTCCCCTCCTTTCCGAGATTCTTCGGCAATTAAGCCGGGGAGATAAAGGAGGAAAATATCTAGGATTATCTTTAGGTGTTTTGGTGTGCAAGGGGCTATCTCATCTATAAGGGAGACCCTTATTAGGAAATAAATAAATAGGACATGCTTGTAAAAGGTATTCCAATCTATAAGGAAACCTTTAGAGAGATTGCTTGGGATACAAGTCCCAATAGCCGGGCTATATAAGTAAGGGGTCTGTAATCTTTCAGGGTAACAAGCAAATAAAGAAAATTTTATCCTAATCTCTCCGCTCTCCTCTTCCACGTGCGCCGCCCCTGCCCCTACGCCGCCGCTGCCATCGCCCCCTCGGCGCCGCGCGACGCGGGCCCGGCCAAGCTGCCGCCGCTTCCCCCCGCTCCATCCCGTCCTCCTAATCCTCCAATTCACGTGTCAATTTCGGCCTAATCTAGCCGGAATCGACAACCGGTATCCGGAGACCACTACGATCCACCCACCACCATGGACGCCGAATCCAAGACGCTGGCGAAGAACTTGGGAGACGAGGTCGCCAAGATCAACACCGGGATGGACAAGATCGACGATAGGCTCGCTATCCCTCAGGCGGCGATCCAGCAACGCTCAAACACCGTCAACAACTTCATGACGCCGAGATCGAAGTTAAGGGCGATGTTCGAGACAACAGCCCACGACTTCATCAAGAAGCGGACCGAGGGCAAGCGTAACCGGGACAATCAAGTTTACGCGGTGATCCGCGAACCGAGATGAAGGGCTACTTTAGGCCGAAGGTCGCGCCAGGGCAGGGGCGCCGCCAGGGCGCATCGCCCCCTCCACCTCGGGCGACACCTTCTCGGCTCACGGCTCCCCGTCTACACAAGCTGTCCTTCCCAACCTACGACGGCAAGGAGGATCCCCTCCCATGGATCAACCTGCGAACAATTCTTGAGAGGACAAGGTACGCCAAAGAACAGAGCAGGTCCGGTACGCCTCCTATCATCTCACGGCGGAGCAACAAGAATGGTACATGAGGCCGCCCCGGGGAGAAACCGGTAGCAGATTAGGGCAAGCTTCGCCCAATACGCCAACGCTTTTGGCCCAAATGAACGGGCGAACTACCGGGTGAGCCGGGCATCACTACGAAAGACAGGCACCGCCGATGAGTACACGGCAGTTCCGGCACACGTGGGGCGGGCAGGCCACCTCGACGACAAGTAGCAAGTGAACATCTACACAAAGAGATTGGGCGAACCGCTCAAGATGGACGCCGAGATACAAAATCCCAAGGACATGGAGGCTACCATGTCTCTCACAAGGACACGAGCGCGCCGCCGCCATCCTCTACAACACCGGCAAGCCAGCACAGCAAAGGCGTAGGGCGCCAGCAAGACCGTGGCCCCGCCGACGCCCTGTGCGCCCCCTCTTCAGACAAAGACCGACACGGCCGCTCTGTGGCCGACACCCGAGGAGATGACTCGAGCGCCGCAAGGTCGACTCGCTCAACCGCGGACGGATTCTCCGGGGTCACAAGTGCAAGCACCTCTTCGACATCACGATCTTCAACGACTACACCGACGCCACACTAACGGATGTCAAGGAAGAGCCAGCGGATCTAAAGGTCCTCGTCGGGGACCCCGACTCCCCGGTACGTGGTGCTCATTCCTCTACCCGCGTCGGTATTATCTCAGGCACGGGCGTCAACATCATCGTCGACTCGGGAGCAATGCACAACTACATCGACCCCCACGTGGTGACCACGGCAGGCCTCCGGACTCAGCCAGTGCGTGTCCTGATCACCACTGGCACCGGCACCACCTCTACATGCCGGGCTGCCACCTTCGACATACCTCTACGCCCGACGCCAAAGACCTTCGACATCGACGCCACGTCATGCCACCGGGTGAGGGCGTCGGCGTCATCCTAGGCATGCCTTGGCTGGCAAGCCTGGGGCGTGTGGCGTGGGACTTCGCGACCCACGAGCTGCGTATTATTACCGTGAGGGTCGCCCGAGCACGTTCACTTCAGCTCCACCCCCCCGTGGGGGCGCCCCCAGTCCGGGCCTCGCCAGCCGCATCTTCGCCCAAGATCCGGACGCCCACGACTCGCTTGGGAACGCTCGAGGCATGCGACCGCCTTGGACCTCTATGACACGTCCACCGGAGTCTTCGTCCGCCTACGTCGGGCTACACCGGGAGGATCGGCACCTACGCCGCATCGCCCTCGACGTCACCACAGGCGACGCCACGCCGATATGGGACGCTTGAGGACGACCTCCCGCTCTTCGACGGCCGATTCTACCCCCCCTTCCTCCTCCCCCTTTCGCTTCCGCACTTGCTGGGCCTTGCACCCAGCGAAGTTCAACGAGCGAACTTCCTCGCCTTGGGCGCCTACATGACGGAGCCCACTTCAGCCGCACCAACCGCCATCCTGTTAGGCGGTATGTATTACGGCGCCACAATGTCGGCCAGCCAGGTGGTCGTCTTCCTCGGCGGCATGGATCGCCTCTTCCTCACGGTCGACAACGTCCACATCGCCCACGATGCAGCAGAGGGGTATCCACCAGCTTTTCGCCCTCTCTATTCGACGCCGGTTCCTTCATGTACGGTAATGCGATGTTGAACTTGGTCGCCACTCCTCCTACTCGCCGAGAATTCACTATCCGGCGCCCCGCCACTCTTCGTCAACGCTCCACCCAATGAGCATTTCTTGTTCCCGGAGAGCCCTCCCGCGACATGGTGCATCAGCACTGGATGTCGGCATTCCAAAGGAGCTCCTACCGGGCGGCACGACGTCCGACGGCTTCACAACAGGGACGTGAAGTTCACCGCTTCATCTACCACGGCTACATCGGCAACCTTCACTATCTCCACGGAGTTTGATCCCAAAGCGAACCAGGGAGAACATGATCCTCGGGGAACCCTGTCGAGGGCGACTCATGCTACAGGTTGAGCTCATCGTTCCGGGGCAGCCGATCTCCACCCAGTGTCACTGAATGGACTTTCATCCAGCGCGAGGACGCCGGTCGGAGAGAAGGGGGGTGGGGGAGATGTCACGACCAGGAAATAGGGCCGGGGAGGACAGGCCCGACTAGCCCAAGGGGCGCCGGGCGCCCCCAGGCTACAAGGGCAGCCCCGCCCGTCCCCTCCCTTCCGCGGATTCTTGGCAATTAATTCGGAGATAAAGGAGGAAAATATCTAGGATTATCTTTTGATGTTTTGGTATGCAAGGGGCTATCTCATCTATAAGGGAGACCCTTATTAGGAAATAAATAAATAGGATATGCTTGTAAAAGGTATTCCAATCTATAAGGAAACCTTTAGAGAGATTGCTTGGGATACAAGTCCTAATAGCCGGGCTATATAAGTAAAGGGTCTGTAATCTTTCAGGATAACAAGCAAATAAAGAAAATTTTATCCTAATCTCTCCGCTCTCTCCTCTTCCACGCGCGCCCTGCCCCTACCGCCGCTGCCGCTGCCACGCCCCCTCGGGCAAGACGCCGCGCCGCCAGAGCAGGCAACCAAATGGCTTGCCTCATCGTTAAAGCCTGACGGACAACAGATGATGGTTTGGTCTTTGTACTAAAAGATTGAAGCTTCGTCTGGTAAGCGTGTGCGGTGGCTATCCGTTTACCACTTCGTCTGGTACCGAAGCATTCCACTCGATTAATTCGCGTATGTTAGCTCTCCCGAAAGAATTGTGCAAGTAATTAAACGCTGGAAACAAGGAATTGACTATTTCTATACATACGTGAGCACGAACACATGGATTACTTGTTTACTCGACTACCACAGTCCACCATCAGCTACGTGGTTACTAGGAATGTCACAATCACCACTAAAAACAATTAACAAACAACACTGTCGAAAACGACTCCTTTACCTGTGTTAAAATTTAGATAAATATCGTCATTGCTAATTAAGGATATCCATTTTATGTTTTACTTCCTAATATTTAAGAATTTAAAAATAGGATAATAAGCAACCAAAAAAACAAAGATGCAAAGAAAGAGTACACGTTCGGAAGAGATCACAATGGATTTGTTAGTGTAATGCGCGTGAACTGAAAATATTTAAAGCAAGGTAGGTTTGCAAAGGTTGATATAGTAATAAGATAATTGTCTTGTTTCATCAGCAGGTTGTAGCAGCCTGAGACTGTTTCTTCTTTGGTAGGTTTAACTTAGACTTTTTCTGTCATTAACACAGTCAAGTCGCCACACTTGCCGCTGCGGCAGCCTATATAAAAACACACCATCCCCATGCCCAAAGCATCAACAGACAGACAAATACTCAACAAGAAGCTCTGATCCTCCTGCTGAGTGCGGAGAGCACAAGCAGAAAAGCTAGCGAGCGGAAAACTAAACCAGATGGCTCCCGCCACCTACTTTTCTCCTTGTTCTAGCACTGTTCACTTCTCAGGCCATTGCTTCTGACCCTAGCCCCCTCCAAGACTTCTGTGTAGCCGACAAAAACTCTCCAGGTATGTGTGGACTCACTTTTAAGTCATGCTATATTCTTGTAGTAAACTGAGGATCAAATAATAATCATTTTTCATAGCAACAAACATTTGTCCACATGTTTTCTGATCTCTGGGCACCAATTTTCCTTTGTCTTTGTATATGCAGTGAAGGTGAATGGATTTGTTTGCAAGGACCCCATGGCCGTGAACGCAGATGACTTTTTCAAGGCAGCAGAACTCGACAAGCCTAGGGACACCATGAAGAGCAAGGTCGGATCCAACGTCACTTTGATCAATGTCTTGCAGTTGCCCCGGACTCAACACCTTGGGCATCTCGTTGGCTCGCATTGACTACGCACCGTTAGGTGAGAATCCGCCCACACACACACCCACGGGCCACGAAATCCTCACCGTTCTCGAGGGGTACACTCTATGTTGGATTTGTCACCTCCAACACGCGTTTAACGGTAACAAGCTATTCGCCAAGGTGCTCAACAAGGGTGACGTGTTTGTATTCCCCGAAGGGCTCATACACTTCAATTCAACCCAAACCATGACAAGCCCGCTGGCCGCAATTGCTGCACTAAGCAGCCGAGAACCCCTGGGGTTATTACTATTGCCAACGCAGTGTTTGGATCGAAACCACCGATCTCGGATGATGTCTTGGCCAAGGCTTTCCAGGTGCAAAAAGGGAACAATTGATTGGCTCCAAGCTCAGTTCTGGGAGAACAACCACTACTGAGTAAATTGATACAGATTAAATTGTACCAAAATAGGTTTATATGCATTTTGCATACTCTTATACGTATTGTGGTATGATATGCTACAGCCGAGATATATATAATAGAATAAATGGGAAGTACTTGTAGCCAATAGTCAATTGGTTGCAAGCTTTACCACCACATGTTCCTTTTGAATATTAAATTAAAGTATGTGGTACAAGATTTATTGAATATTGGTTGTATATGGTATGCCGTTACATAATCAATTTCTCTGGATCGTAATTTGGAGATGAATATTTCATGGAGCCCTCCAAATTACAAGGCTAAACTGAACTATCAATCCGGTGGATGAGCTTAGATCAAATTAATCGAACCGAGAGTAGGCAAGTTGCCTAGAGGATATCTCCGACATTCTCGATCCGAGGACCAATGAGAGGATCCCCCATGCAAAGGCGCCTCCTTCGCATCGCTCTCGAGCACGTAGCTTAGCGGAGACATCTGCGCCCATGTCGCCCCTACTAGGTTAACACAACTGGAATAACTTGCATGTTCGCATGTCCATAGTGACCACGATCACCCAAGAGGCGGTTACGACATCCTGCGCGGTCAACCGTTCCCGCAGCCCTGTAATTGTGTATATCACCTCGCTATCGGATCTAGGCCGCATGGGCCTCGTGGCACTTCCGTCGTGGATCCACGCCCGTGAGCGCTGCCGGGAGGTCGAGGGGGCCGTGCAGAGGAAGAGGGGCATGGACGCAACAGGATGCACCGGCCCAAACCACGCTGAGCGCCCGATGCCGGCCATGACATGGTCGAAGATGCGCCGGCCCACCTCCTCCTCGCGTGTGTCTGAGATGCGCCGACCCTCCTCCTTCCCACATGTGCTCGCCGCAGCCTGCCCCCAAGACGCTGGGCTCGCACGCCGCTCTGCCTGCCGCCACCATGGAGAGAGAGAGAGAGAGAGGTGTGGAGGGACAGAGAGAGACGAGGAGACCGACAATTAAGTTTTGGTGGTGGAGAGAAAAATGATAGGGTGGGGACAAAAACCCTAAAAACGCCACTATATATATGGCTGGATTGGGAGCCCGGTTCTATCTTGGCTATGGGCCTCGGGGTTTTTCTTTTTTGCATGGCAGGCCTTTTTAACGTGTCCCCATAGGAAAATGGATGCATTTTCTACCCACCACGGTTAATAAGTTTTCCATGACCGGCAAATGTGCCCGCCATGGTAGATAAAAAAAACGCGCCGCCGTTATCGGGGTTATTAATTGTGGCGGGCAAACTTGACGCCTGTGTGGTTAAGTTTGGGTTGTGTCTTGTAAAATAATTTATGTAGTAGTGAATATAGCCGTTCTCATCTTAATTGTTTCTATCCCAGGGTTTTCTACCATTTCCTCTCCTTTCTTGTTTCCATTATACTCCGTCCATATCACTATTCAAAGACATTTAGAACATTGACACGTCTCTAAAGCACAACTTTGACATGTCTTTTCTATAACAAATATTTATTGGAAAGTTATATATGTATAGTTTTATGAAAGTAATTTTCAAGACAAACCTATTGATATGTTTTTTTACATTTCTAAACTCAATGAATTAAAAGTTAATAATGATTTATGTTCCAAATGTTTGACTCATACATTTTCCAAAACGTCCTCTAATAGTGATACGGAGATAGTATCTTGTTCACTATTAAGAGTACAGAAAAACACCAAACTACCCGTGTCCTTAATAGAAGAGAGCTAGAATCGTTCACTCAGGCGAATGACTGCGACAATGATAAGCATGCAGCAGCCACCCTGGCCAGAAGTTTCTATTGTTGGCCACCTCCTCCATGCAGCCCGCTTGTCGGCCATGTGCCGCACAGTGCATCCTGCTGCTAACGCCCAAAATACACTTTCGGCAAAGCCTTTGTCGATTGTTGCACTCGACAAAAGCACACTTAGCAAACAAAGTGACGGCGAAGGCCTCTTTGCCAAGTGTTTATTATCGGGCACTCGGCAAAGGCTTTGCCAAGTGTCGGAAAACACTCGACAAAGAGAAAATGAGAAATACTCCAAAAATAATAGCAAAAAAATTGTGGAGGCCCCACCGGCAAGCCACTCCACGAATGTATATATCTACAACATTTTACACCTAATGTGCAACCGACCGAATTCAAACCTGCAACCTCTCTCTCACGCATCTCTTGCCTTACCTCTACACTACGTTATTATTTGTGTCTAGATTTTCGTATTAGTTCCTTATATATTATACTAAATCGGGTCTAAATTGCTTGTTTGAGGCCCTTAAACGAATTCAAATCAAAAAGTTGTCAACTACAAGGTTTCATAACTTTTCGAGATCTACAATTTTTCATTCAGAAAGTTTTTCCATTCAAGGTCATTTGAAAATTTCAAATTTCAAATTTAAGAGATTCAGATGTAGTTTTGCATGATAGGATGATTTCAAATCAAAAAGTTGGTAACTATAAAGATTCATAACTTTTTGAGATCTACACTTTTCATTTACAAAGTTTTTCAAATGACCTCAACTGTTGAGCCGTGCTGGACTCAGATGTGCCTCCACACGAACGAAGCGCATGCGTCAAGCTAACCTTAACTGAAGAAACGTTCTGAAAGCAAACACTGAAAATGACTCTGGAAAAAGGATGACGGTGAGTCAGTAGGAGTAGATCATATCAATTGGTCAACATTTCATGCAGGAGATGGGCGCCGAGCAGGCGTTGAGCTCGAGTACAAGAGAAGCTACCGATTAAAAAATTTACTATCAGATAATGCTTTGTCGATTAACAAGTCACTATCAGATGAGCCATGTCAATCAAGTATGTGTAATGTATGAAAAAAAAAAAAACAAGGATCACGCGTAGAAAAACAACAGTTTGCTAAACTCATCGCAGTAGCAGATTTGCAGGCTTAGCGAATGGCCTCACTGGTAGTAAAGCATGAAGGACAGCTGATGGTTTGGTCTTGCACAGATTGGTATCGAACGAAGCTTCACCTGATCGATTAACTCAAAAGGGAGGAAAGCGTGTGTGGTAGCTACCCTTTTACCAGTTCGTCCCCGACTTGGCACAAAAGCATGGATTTGGTAGCTGGAGACTATTAAATACGGAGTAGTTATATGATCAAGGTGTGTAAACGAGAGATAATATACATGCGTTGATATTTATAGAGATCGAGTCTTACCCACTGTTGACTCCTTGTATCTTTTATTAGCCAAGAGATGACTCTTTCTTGACCTATGTTAGCACAGAAGCATCGATGGACCTTTTGAAGCATTTCTCTTGTCTACCAAACTATCACAGTCAGAACTAATTAATGCTGATGAAATGGAAAGAAAATATCAAGCAACTAAAGGTTGACAAAGAAAAACTGGTTTTTATCTTATATATGAGATCTCTTTTTAAATCATGCGCATGCACGCTAAACAATCCCTGTTCTTCACATACTGATGTCAGTTTTTTGTGTGGAATTTTAAAGATATGTATAATTCTACACGTACTGACGACATATATTGAAATTGTTGATTAGTTATAATTATATGAAGTGCCAAAAGTAATAAAAAGGTTTTGTACGAGGGTCTTGCACTTTCACATTGTTGACTATTTCTTTTTTTTTTTTGTGAATTGACTCTTTCTATACCTATGTTAGCACGAGCATAGATAGTCAAATGAACCATTTTCCTTGTTTACGCAATGTCCACCAAATCAGCATGCATTGTACCAATGTCTTATCATGCATCTACTTCAAGGGTAGGAAGAAGATGTCTAATTATCCATTTTATCTGAATTCGGATCCACTGTTAGTGAATATCCTCCATTTTGGGGTTTTCTGCCAAAGGTTTTGAAATTTGGATCAGTAAGTGATTAGTAGAAATTTTCATTTTAAGGTTTATGTACTTCAAAACATTCTAATAAATTGGTTTTTATAAGGATAGTACGCTTGAACACAGCGACCTAAAAACACAAAGGGTACACTTCCGTAATGCTGTGCTGCAAGCAAAGAAACCATGCACGTTGATTTATTAATCTTATCGTGCGTGTGGAAATATTATTAAAAGCAAGGTAGGTTTGAAAAGTTAATATGGGCAGATAACTGTATTGTTTCATCAGCACGTACGAGCTGCCAAAGACCGTTTCTTTCAGCCCTGCAGACAGGTTCAGCGCAAGACTTATTCAGTCACTAATACGTACACGTCGCCACATCCTCTGTGCCAAGGCTATATAACCTCGCCATCCCCATACCGAAAGCATCAACAAGACCGACACAAACCCAACAAGATAATAAGAAGCTCCTTATCCGAATTCAGAGAGCACACAAACATAAAAGCAAGTGCAAAACCAAATGGCTGCCTCCGCATACTTCCTCCTCATTGCTTTTGTAGCATTGGTCATTTCTCAGGCCACTGCCTCTGATCCTAGCCCGCTCCAAGACTTCTGTGTTGCCGAAAAAAAACTCTCCAGGTATGCATGCTCACGCTTTTAGATCACGTTGTGTTCTTATACTAAATCACTAATCAAATAAGAATCATTTGCTCAAACAAACAACTACATTATTCAACAAGCATTTCTATAGGTATAGCCTAATTACCTGTCCTCCATCTAACTATTTGCCGTCTTCTATGCATACAGTGAAGGTGAATGGATTTGCTTGCAAGGACCCCATGGCTGTGAACGCAGATGACTTCTTCAAGGCAGCAGAACTCGACAAGCCTAGGGACACCATGAAGAGCAAGGTCGGATCCAACGTTACTTTGATCAATGTCTTGCAGTTGCCTGGACTCAACACTCGGGCATCTCATTGGCTCGCATTGACTATGCGCCATTAGGTGAAAATCCACCCACACACTCACCCACGTGCCACGAGAGATTCTCACCGTGCTCGAGGGTACACTCTATGTTGGATTTGTCACCTCCAACACGCACAACGGTAACAAGCTATTCGCCAAGGTGCTCAACAAGGGTGACGTGTTTGTATTCCCGAAGGGCTCATACACTTCAATTCAACCCAAACCATGACAAGCCAGTTTGTCGCAATTGCTGCACTAAGCAGCCAGAACCCTGGGGTCATTACTATTGCCAACGCAGTTGTTTGGATCAAAACCTCCGATCTCGGATGATGTCCCCGCCAAGGCTTTCCGGGTGCAAAAGGGAACAATTGATTGGCTCCAAGCTCAGTTCTGGGAGAACAACCACTACTAAGTCAATTGGGACTCACCTCCTTGTACGAAGATAGGTTTATATATGCATTTTGCATACTCCTATGTGTATTCAATTACGACATGCTACGGCTGATATATAATAAAATAAATGGGAAGTATTTTTAATATATCATAGTTTTTGTGTCTCTACCATAAGCTATACCACAACATATGCTCTTTTTGGGATATTGCCGTAAACAATATTTTAGGGCTGTAATTTGGAGATGAATATTGCATGATGGATCCCTAGGACACTGTTGCCTATGGAACCACACTTATACTAGATCTGCCTTCTACCGGCAAAATAGTAATGACCGTTAACGCATTGGTCATCGGCCGATCTGCATGCACGGGCGAAGACCCGTGCTAGATTAAGCTAGCATGCGTGTGCTTTTGGCCGCAACCCGTCCCACTGCCCACCGCTTAGCCTAGCCGGCCATTGTGGGCCTCCGGCCATGGCTCGGTTCACTGGTTGATACGGCGTGGGCGACATGCTTGCCTAGGGCTGCAACACTCGGGCCGATGTGATCCTACACCGAGCACGAGGCTCTAAGTGACACGCCCTTCTCACCGGGCGATCTATGGTGTGGCGGCGATCCGCGGTGGCTTTGGTGTTGGCAAAGCAAACATGTGGCCACTAGGAGGCTGCTACATCATGGCGGTGTTGGGGAACATGGTGTGGTGCCAAATGTTTTGTGGAGAGGATGGGCGGTGCCGTAGAACTGTTAGGCCATCATAGCGAGTCCCAGCTAATTTGGTCGAGTGGGACACGTTAACCCACTACTGTGGACGTGACTTCCTGGACCCCCATCACCACCGACACCACCACCGGGGAGGTTGCGCCTCCCGCTTTCGGGGGGCGGGCTGAACAACTACATCGACACCTTCGGGGCTATGCTTTCGCATGGACCTCGAGAGCCAGCTTCACCGCGTCCGCCTCTTCATCGGCGGCTTACGTGACATGCTTCGTACAATGCTCAAGTGGTTCGAGCCACGCTCGATGGAGAAGACCATCGACCTTGCACACCGCTATGATGATGAGTTGCGGCACAACCCGGAGGAGGACCCGGCGACAACCATACCGACACGGTCGGTGGCGCCCGACACCGACATCGAGGCGCACCGACAGGCGGGTGCAAGGCCGTCGCTTGACGCTGCCATGGAAGCGTCGATGAACAAATGCTGGGCGACCTCCGACCGAGCTACATCCGCCACCTCGACAAACCGGGAACTCTCGTCATCATTGCAAAGCGTGATCGAGCTTCGGTGACCGCACTCCACGTGTGGGAGCCTCTACAACGGCATTGTGAGGTACTTCCACCGCTACTACATCCCCTGCGGCGGAGACTCCTCCGAGCCTTCTCCTTGAAGGTGGTGTCCCCCGCATGGCGTCGCAGTGGGCTTCCACGTCCCGACTTCGCCGAAAAAGCTCACCAAGCCGCTCTTCAAAGTGCCTATCAAACTTCGGGTCCAAAGCTGCCCTTCATGATGTCACGGAAAGTATTGAAGAACACCGTGTTGTGATTAGTCATTGCTCTCCCAATGGCGGTGCAACAATCTCTTCCATCCGACGAATTTCCTCGAGTCGGTTCTTCATCTCCCTTCTCGCCCCCTCTTACGTATCGTAAACTTGCTGAGCATATTCCTTATCACCGGGCATCACAATCTTGGGAAGATCTTGTTAACACCAAAATTTGGTACAGCACGGAATGACGAGCGAGCCGGCATTAACGAAAGTTCGGTAAGGTGTTATTCGGCTAGCAATGTTATGCCGATAGTACCGCGGGCATTCGAGAGCATTTGTTATTCGCTAGAAGCCTGAGTCCAAGAATTTGGCTGAGCACGAAACGGTTCGGCAAGCGTGGAGCATCAAGGAAGACATTCAAGACGAGGGCCCACATCACGTGCAATTTCACGACTCAGAAGACTTGGAGAATAATGTATCTTAGCTAGATATTTTCGTTATATTTATTCGTAATTAGTTAGGACTCGTCAAGCCCGGTATAAATATAAGACCCCTAAGAAGCGTAAAATAAATCTACCAAATCAAATACAACCAACCCGGCTCCGTGCCTTGGCCGGCCACCCTTCGAGTCGGTCGTACGTCGTCGATCTCTGCGAGAGGATTCATCGACCCGTCGACCTCCGTAAGTACCGGCAACCTTGCACCATGTCTAGTATCGTCGGGCGGTTTAGATTATTGCAAGAAGTCTTGTTCACGCTTAGTATCGTCGAGGCGGATTTAAGCTATCGGGGGCAAGAGGGTTCTTTTGTCGATCAAGAGCCATCCGATTGGGCTAAGATCTGGCTAAGAGCTAGTTATCGGCTTCATTAGATCCGGCAAATCTAATGAATTCATTAAGTTACCAAGTGGTGCATGCTTTTCATTTATTTATTTAATTATGTTTGCACACACTTTTTGCCCAATTTAGATTGATGTGGTTCGGCTTTATCTTTTGTTAGATCTAGATGTCATCAATTATTTCAATGTTCATCATTAGCTTGTCATTAGATCTATCTCGTTCTTTCATAGCCGAGCCTAGATCAATCTAGGTTGTCACGTGTTTGCGGGTTCTTGCATGTTTAGTCATGAGTAGATGCGGCGGGCTAAGGTTTTGCGTGTGAGTTCCTTCTTCATGGGGTCCGGCAAGCTTGCCGAATACTGATTATGTGTTTACTCGTATCTTGCATGCGTGAGTCTACCTATCGTTAGAGTCTAGTCGGCAAGCCGTATCATGCGGTGGATTAGCTTGTTGTAGTGTATCATGCGGTGGATAGCTATTTGGGGGCCGAAGAGGGTTTAGAAGCGGTTAAGTCGGCAAGGGGTATCATGCGGTGGATTAGCTTGTTGCAAAGTGTATCATCGCGATTGGATTCTTTTAGGGTGATCAGGATAAATCTCTGGCTTTGCTTTAGATTAGGTTTGCATGTGCATTTTACTAGTCTATGCATACACGCCTCAACGAGTAATGAGTATCTATAGATCTATTTAGATGTATCGTGCTTTTAGCTTATCATGGTTAGATTGTATCATGCGATTGGATTGATCTAGTTGTGGTAAGTGGTTTAGATAGATCGTAGCAAAGTGGTATCATCGCGATTGGATTAGCTTGCAAGGGTTTAAAGCTCGACGGGTTTAGGGAAGGCTAGGCGTCGCGGCAACTAGTTGGATGAAACCTATGCATGTGTCATTTAGATTAGGTTTATATTTATGAGTTACCGCTTTTTTGTTCCATGTTGACAATTAATTCGATCCATGCAATAGAGCTTTTATGAATTCATATCATGATGATCGACTTTTACTTGCTCAAACATGTCTTTTTATGATCATTCGGCCTTCGTTATTACGTTACATCTTTATTCATGCTTACCTAATGCATTCATTATTCGGTCGACGGATAGCTCTCATAGCTATATGTCTTTACATCCGCCTTAGAGCCATACATGCGGAACTATCTTGGTCTCACCCGGGCATGTTCCAGATCTCACGTTTACCTCCTTGTCAATTAACAGGTCAAATTGATTGGCATGCCTCAAGACACTTTCGGGCAGTCGAGTAAAGCCAGCTATTCCGCTTGTCGATTATTGTGTGCGGCGAGAAGTGTGTTTTTGTGCCTACAGACTGTTTTTTTCGGAAGATTGCACCGCTCTTGTTCTTGGAGAAGCATGATGGGCACTTTTGCGCAAAAAGACTCGCGAGACATGTCTCTCACCATGGTCTCCCGGTCGATCGGTGTCACCCACTTGGAGCGGGATGACATTGTTCTTGTCGACTTCCTCGCATATGTTGTCTTGACCTTGAGTTGTCCCCACGGGTGTGCCAAAAAAGTGTGTTGACACAAAAACCCGACTCAAGGCCGCACACACCGACAAGCCGGAATAGCTGGCTTTACTCGACCGCCTCGAAAGTGTCTTGATCCGAAGGCGTGCCGCCAATTTGACCCGTTAATTGACAAGGAGGTAAACATGAGATCGAACATGCCCGTGTGACCAAGACAGCTCGCATGTATGGCTCTAAGGTTGATGTAACGACATATAGCTATGAGAGCTATCTGCCGACAAATAATGAGTGCATTCGTAAGCATATACAAAGATGTAACATAATAATAATTTGTTTAATGATCATAGAAGACATGTCTGAACAAGTAACGCCGATCATCATGATATGACATCATAAAGCTCTATTGCATAGATCGAATTAATTGACAACATGGAACAAAAGCTGTAACTCATAAATGTAAACCTAATCTAAATGACACATGCATAGGTTTCATCCAACTAGTCTACCGCGACGCCTAGCCTTCCTAAACCCGCCAAGCTTAAAACCCTTGCAAGCTAATCCACCGCATGATACCACTTGCTATAGATCTAAACCACTTACCACAACTAGATCAATCCAATCGCATGATACAATCTAACCATGATAAGCTAAAAGCACGCATACATCTAAATAGATCTATAAATATTCATTACTCGCTGAGGCGTGTATGCATAGACAAGTAAAGTACACATGCAAACCTAATCTAAAGTAAAGCCGTAGATCTATCCCGACAGTCCTAACAAAGAATCCACCGCATGATACATTGCAACAAGCTAATCCACAAGATGATACGGCTTGCCGACTTAACCGTTTCTAAACCCTCTTCGTCCTAACAGCCTATCCACCGCATGATACACTACGCAACAAGCTAATCCACCGCATGATACGGCTTTTTGCCGCCGACTAGACTCTAACGATAGGTAGACTCACACATGCAAGATACAAGTAAACGATAATTATATTCGCAAGCTTGCCGAATCAGATCCATGAAGAAGGAACTCACACGCGAAAAAACCTTAGCCCCGCCAAGAGACGACTCATGACTAAACGTGTAATCTAACCCATTAACATGTAACAACTTAGATTGATCTAAGCCCGCTATGATAAATGTGATATATCTAATGACATGATAAGATGAACACCAAAAGCATTGATGACATATAGATCTAACAAAAGATAAAGCCAAACCGTGATCAATCTAAATTGGGCAAAAGTGTGTGCAATCATCATAAAAATAATAAATAAGTGAAAAACATGCACCACTTGGTAACTTAATGAATTCACCAATAATTGCCAAACCGATGAAGCCGATAACTAGCTCCAAGCTAGACCTTAGCCCGCCGCACGACTCATGATCTAACAAAGAGCCCTCTTGCTCCATAGCCTAAATCCGCCGAGACGATACTAAGCATGGTAACAAGACTACTTGCAACATAATCTAAATCCGCCGCGATGATACTAGACATGGTACAAGGTTGCCGGTATTTACGGAGGTCGACGGGTCGATGTATCCCCCGCGCAGAGATGGACGACACGACCGACTCAAGGGTGTGGCACCCGAAAGCAAGTGGGCACGGAGCCGGGGTTGGTTGTATTTGATTTGGTAGATCGTTTTTACGCTTGTCTGGGTCTCATATTTATACCTCGGGCTTGACGAGTCCTAACTAATTACGAATAAAGTAACAAAATATCTAGCTAAGATACATTGTCCTCCAAGTCTTCTCGAGTCTTGAAGCCGCACGTGATGGTTTAGAGCACTTGTCTTCAATATTCTTTTTAATGCTCCACGCTGTCGAACCATCTCACGCCAATCCTTCCTTCTGACTTGGGCTTCCTAGCCGAATAGTAGCGCTTCCCGAATGCCACAAAGCATTCATGGTTGCCGCATCGCTAAATAATGACCTCTTTACCGAATTATCATGTGCCGGCCCACTCGTCATTCAGGCCTTACCAAATTTTTGTGATAACATATGCTCCCTCAATTTTGGGGTAAAGATACTCCTTTGCCGTAAAATTGACTAATCTGCGCCTTTCCTTACTCAAAGCAAAGACGTTTTCTTCGCCCCCGCCTAACCTGCCCTTGCTTGGGAAACCCTAAAACCCTAGATCGCCGCCCGGAGACGATTCAAACCTCTTCATGGATCCTTCGCCTTGGTTTTAGAGGTAATTTTACATCCCCTTGTCAATTTGACAATAGCTCCTATTTCGAATTCGCCTTCCTCTTATGCGCCAACTTATTTCTTCAAAGGAGAATGAGGACCAAATTCTCGATTTCGACCGAAGCCAACCTGCACATTTACTTTCTAGGTCCCAAAGGTAACTCGATCCACTTGAATTTATCGAGAAAGAGAGTCAAAGGATTTCCTTCAAGTTTGGCGTCTCCCCAAAGAAACAATGGAAGAAGACGTTCAAGACTCGCCATTTCCTCCAATTGCCGGATGGCGCAATCGGTATAAGCGAAGTTTCTTCGCCCAAGTCTAGGAGCAGAAATTGGGATGCTCAAGACATATCTCAATGCCTAGAGTTGTCTCTCGCCCAACACCCAAAAGAATGAAGATTTATTAATGGCAGCTAGCTCACTTTTGGTCAAACGCCACTAACTCTTTCATCTTTGGTCATGGCCCAATGATCGCCACTGGCCGATGTTTTTATGATGACCGGCTTGAACATCACCGAAGAGGTACATCCTTGAAATATCAAGATGGAAGTTGACCAAAACAGCCATGAAGACTGCCGATCCTTGGACAAAGCATATTGAGTCCTACATGAGAGATGGTCTAATTGCTGATAAGGAATACAAAGCTTTTCTGAATTTCTAGCCGCATGCAGATTTGTGTTTTTGCGGCAAGTCCAATGAACCCGACCGAACCACATAGTCATGGTGAAGATCTAGCAGCTAATAAGACAATTGCTCTTGGTAAGTATCTCTTGGGTGCAACTTACCACATGCTGCGTCAGATTACCACTCAAATGTTTGAGAAGAAAGGGATTTCCTGTGTGAATGGTCCTTGGTGGCTAGTCCAAATGTGGTTGCAAATTTGTACATGCATAAACTAGTCGAGTAGACTTGAGTATCCCGGCCTTCCCTTCACCAACTATGCCGAGGATGAGGAGGCAACAACTAAAGCTTGTCAAACTTATGGAGAGGCCGACTGCTATCACCATCAACAAGAATGTTGGCCAATTCTTCAAAATCTTCTATAAGGGCTTTGAAGAAATCCTCCGGGTTTCCTTTATAAAAGAGTGTGAAGATTTCATTTTCCCTTGCAAATTCAACTATGATCTTGGCCGTGATGACAACTTATCGACAGGGGATTTTTAATGCAATCATCAAACCTTGCATCTTGCCTCGTAGAATTCCACAATGGAAGGCTAGTGAAGCCCACCTATGAGTTTTATAACCCAAACATGGCAGCAAGACAATTAGGATGTGGTCAGTTGCCCCCAAGGCTATTCTTTTCTAGGGCTATCAAGCCAAGGGAAATAGAATAAATCATTACAAGCTGAAAAAGATTTTCAGTTTAGAAAGATTTACCGTATCACAGTGCCTAACCCTTTTATTCTCGATTGACGTTGCACACCCTCATTCTAGTCTTGGTGGGAAGAATTGCACACCCACATCTTCAATACCTTGATTCATCCCCTTTGCCAAGCACTTCGCCGTAATTTGTTGCCGATAGTGAGGTAATTGTTTTCCCACAAAGATTTCTTCTTGCTTTTCTTTCTTTCTTTAAACCCGATCCTCTTAGCAGACATTGAGCCAATCCCTCCTTCGAGAGAAATTCGGTATTACCCGGCCGGACCTCGCCCAAATTTAGGTGATGAAGGATTGGCAATGAAGGCTTTCATGAAAACACATATGGTCTTTCTTGAGGAGAAATTGAAGGACATGAAGAAAAGGAAAGCTTCAACTCAATTAGTTAACGACCCTCGGTCCTCTAAGAAGAAAAGGTCTCCAAGAACCAAGCAAGTTTCCAAGGTATGTCATCCTTTGCATGCTTTTCGTAATGAGCCCTTGCCCTCATTTTTTTCTTCTACACTTTTGTAGATTGGTTCGGGGCCAAACACCGCACAAATACAAGGTGATACTCCTCCCTTTGCCGAGAATCCGTAAAACTCAAAAGACTCAAAAAAGATTGGTAATTGTGCACATCTTTATCCTCTATTTTTATTGGCCAAAATATCAAGATTGTTTATTCTAGCCTTCTCGCCCTTAAAATGCATAAGATCATTGCCAATTTGACAGTAAAAAATCTCTTGAGAATGGACCCAATTTTTCGAGAAAACCCAAATCTATGGGAAAGAAAAGAGACCGTGATGCCGAGCCTGTTAACACTAACCATGATGAGTCGTAATCCTCTGGCGGTGCTTCTTCTCGAGATGATGAGGCTCACCAAGAAACCGATTAATCCTTCTCAACAAACTCCCATTGACTTGAGTTCATCTTCTGAAGAAAGCTGTTTGAAGGGTGATAAATCTCCTCCCGCTTCCAACATGAATGAGCTTCCCGATCTCCCCCTATTCATAGCACATAGAGCAGTGTTTTTTTTTTTCTCAAATGTGTGGTTTCTGAAATAAAGGGTTTTTCCTGGTTATGTTGATATCTTCGTCTTTTTCTCCTTCCCGCCGGGTGAAGATGAACCAACACCAAGCATGTCTTTCTTCCTTAAGGATACGCTTCGAGCAAGGAGAAGAAACTACATCCCAGCAGGTAATCTTTCTCAAGACAACCAAACAAGGCTCAAAGAGATCCTCTCTCTTCTTGATGGTGATGTAAATGTTTTGGTCCAAAATGCTCCTAGAATAAAAAGAACTGGCCGAACTCTTTGATCAGGAAATCCCAATTTCTTTGAAACCGGCCATGAATCATATTCTTCATTTAGACCAGCACATCACTGCCATCAGATTGGCTAATGAGCATTCCACTCTGAAATCATCATTGCTGGTTGCCATGGAGTCCACGAAGAAGAATATTCGGAGTTGCGGATTCCAAGTTCAAGTCTGAAAAAGACCTTCCGAATCAACTGAAACCTCGAGTTGGATGATGAAGAAAAGAAGAAAGTCTTGCTTGAAGAATAGCTAGCAGCTTTGATCAAATCAATTGAAGAAAAGAAGGGCAAAATAGCTGGTCTTCCTGAGTCTCGAGCTTCGGCTAAAAAGCAACGATTAAGAAGAATCATGAAGAGCATCGAGATTCAAGGCCAAAGTTTCTAATCTGTCAATTCCGAAGAGGATGACCAGAAAAGCTTTGGCCGCAGCTAACAACATCCAATCTTCAGTTATTTCGACATGAAAGCTTTTCAACATGTAATTGTATGAAAACTTTTTCGTGCGCTTCTACCCTATGGCCTCAAACACTAAATTGATACTTTGGGTTGATGTTTTGGTTTGTAACTTTATCTTTTTCTTGCTACATGGTCTTTTTGTCTTCTCGCCCATCGAATATTTCTTTTGGTATTTACCGAATAGAGCGACTAGATTCTCAAGTAACCAAATGAAACCCTTTGATCTTTTTTTTAAAGAGACCATGCATACATGATCTTTGCCGAATAAATTAGATTTAAGCAAATTTTTCTATAACGATTCGGCAATACTCTCGTAACAATCTTCCCAAACAAAGACTCTTTCATACTTCATAATGATGAATTTTTATATATTTTTGCACTAAAGGTGACATAACATATTTGTGCCGGCTATCCTCCAATTCTTTATGGAGTATTTTTTCGCTAAAGGCGATGATTTATTCATCGCTTGTTTTTATGAATAGAACAAATTCTTTTACTCCAAATTATTGAATTCCACATGTCGGCCAATCACATTTTGTAATAATTGATCTTTTTAAAGCCGACACGAAATCTAAACCTTTCCTTAAAAATTACTATGAGAGCCGACTATCTCTGGGATCACCGTTGGTCTTTGTAACGAGTAATCGCAGACCTTCTTCCCATTCTCTTCCCCGAGAAGCATTCCACGCCTTCATATTCCCGTAACGATGGTTTGGTAGCGCAATGCTTACCGAATCGTCGCCTTGCACTATCTCGACGTCATCACCGCTCCATTGGATGAGGACTTGATGCATGGTGGATGGAACACAACAGCTAGCATGGATCCAATCTCTTCCAAGTAGTAAGTCAGAGGACCCCTTACTATCAACCACAAAGAAGGTAGTGATCAAAGTCTTTGAGCCGATCATCAATTCAACGTGAACGGCTCCATGGGTATCCAAGGATTGCCAAGAAAGTCCCCGAGCACAATGTCTCCGTCTTTAGCAAATCTTCTTTGGTCATCCCCACCTTCTCGAAAGTCGATATGGCATGATATTGATTGCAGCCCCTCCATCGATGGAACATATGAGTCGAGGTTTTCCATTAACAAAATCCTTCAAATAAAGAGGCTTTTAGATGATTGTGCTTCCTAGGCCTTTGTCAAACACCGCTTGTCTTGAAAGAGCCAACTGTCCTAGGAGATCAATCATTTCCTTGTTATCAAAATCAAAATAAGCCTCCTCATCCGAATAAGCATCTTCTTCCTCCGGATTCACGCGTGGCTTGTTCTCTATAGGAGCCGCAAACTCTATTGGGATGTATAATACCATGCTAACATCCGAACGCCCACTTGTCGAATACTCTTTCCTCCGAATGACGGCTTCTTGAGTTTTCTTCTTTGGGTGCCACACCTGCTTATGCTCGCGGGCTTGCTTCCTTAAGCTCCCTATTTCGAGGCGCTGGACTCTTCTCTTTCGGCTTTCCCTAGACAGGAGGGCACCATTGTCCCTTTTGCCACACATACTCTTGAGGAGAGTCCGCATCATCATCGAATCCTCAACATCAGCCCATGCTTGATCTCGTAATTCTTTTACCGGCGTGAGGTTTGTTGTCTTCATTTTTTAAGCGCCGATCATCCTCTCGGGAAGTGTGCCCCCGCCTTTTTCTTGTATGGGACGGCGGTTGACTCGTGCCTATCTGCACCACCCGTGGTATTGCTCGGGCCGCATTCGTGGCAATTGTTCCTAGCGTGCGACCTTCAAGCCTTCATTCCAAAGAATGCCTAAAAAGGGACAGCCCCAATGAGACTCCTCTTGTTCTTTTTCATGTACTCTTCCCGTTCTCGGTGATACATCTCCTCTTCATATCTCTGGCTGTTCTTTTGCAAGCTATTGATCCCTATGGCACGCTTTTCCTTGCCGCCTTTGCCACTTGTTCGCCAAGATACGAGATGTCACCCTTGGTCCGAGGTCTCTCCTTTTTCTCGCTCGGCTATTTGAAACCGAACACGACGCTCTTGGAGCTCTACATCGACACTTGCCGACTAGGGTCAATCGAACCACTTTCTTGCCTTTGCCCTCTAGCAGTCAAGACTTTCATTGGGCCTTTGCCCTTAGGATTACCGCGTAAAACCATGCATGTATTCAAAGGTAACCATGCCTCCGGGAAGGGCCTTATCCACCTTCATGTTGTTGTTGAACTTCGTGAGACCCCGTCAGATAGCCCGTTGAATCCGCTGCTCAAGATTCGCAGTCATTGATGTTATGGGTATTCATATCATGGAAGGCCACGTGATTTCCCGCCTTGACCTAACTGACGCTTCATAGAATGATTCTCTAGTAGCTTGATACATCCTTCCTGACCAAGAACTCAAAGAGCTTGTCCGACTTGGAGACATCGAAGTCATATGCCCCTTGAGTGTCTTCATCCAAAGGCTGGTTAACCTAGATGCACTTTTTGCCCCAAGCGAATTTCGCAACTCGCTATGTCCTCTTCGCCACAATCTTCATCTTCCTCCCTTCCGTAAAGTATTGATATGCCTCATAAGACACATTGCCCCCTTTCAAAAAAACGGGTGTCCCTCTTGATGCTCGAACCGATTGGCCATGAGTGATAAGCGCCTAGAGAGTTGTCCAAGGTCGCCAAACCCATGCCGGCTAGCTTTTTCCCCGATGGTGGATGCATGCCACGCACGCCTACAAATGCAAGAACCGATGGCCCGGGCAGATTCTGAGAGTAGCAGAATTCTTTTTTTTCCCGAACCTCGCTGCAAGAACTCTTGTGGTGTCTCATTATATTTCTATGTCAACCCCATCGTCGACGAAGTTCTTTCTCATTGGAACCATCAGAAGAAACGAATGGAATTTGTTCTCCAATTTTGTAACCATGTTCCAATAGAATTGGCCTAAGAACGCGGCAAACCATGTGAAAGCCGCCCCGTAAGGGATGATGGGAAGTAGATTGATCCCCTCCATGCTTCATCATTGGCGAGCTCTCCTAAGTTGAATCGGCACCGACTAATGTGTTCGGTGAGTAGAGGTATCATCTTGTCCGCAGAACTTGGTCAAAGTCGGTTGGAGGCTTCAATCTTGAGGGAAGCGCCACTGTTGTACCAATCGGTGATAGGGGTGACCGATACACATAGGGGCCGATTCTTGGGCTTAATCCCAAATTGGTGTTGCATCATATCGGCCATCCTCGCTAGGAGTATATCCACATTTGCATCCCGCGATCCATGGAATTGTCCTGACCGCCTAGCTGGTCTATACCTGTGGTTTGGCATAGCATGAATGGTGGAATAGTCGCTGAACTCAGATAACCAAGGCCAAAGGGATTTCTTTTCAACCCACCCGCCATTGGAGCAATTGAATAAGTATTGTAGGTCGGAGGATTTGTGTGCACCGAATGCCGCTCCATGCGCCTTGGCCCGATTCCTTTGGCTTCTCCGTGTCTTGTTCTCTCCTCCGCATTCCCCGATTTGTTGCTCCTTTCTTTGGTGGTGGCTTTGGTACATGTGTGTATCTTGGCCCCGAAAGCTCACCAAGCCGTTTTCAAAGTGCTCATCAAACTCGGTCCAAAGTGCCTCCTCATGATATCACGGAAAGTATTGAAGAACATCGTGTTGTGATTAGTCATTGCTCTCCCAACAAAGAAACAGAATAATCTCTTCCATCCGACGAATTTCTTCGTGAGTCGGTTCTTCATCTCCCTTCTCCCCCCCCTTCAGACGTAAACTTGCTGAGCATATTCCTTATCACCGGCATCACAATCTTGGGAAGATCTATTTTCTAGAAGATTGCACCGCTTCTTGTTCTTGGAGAAGCATGACAGCACTTCTCGCGCAAAGACTTCGCGACATGTCTCTCACCATGGTCTCTGGTCGACGCAGAGGTCACCCACTTGGAGCGGATGACATTGTTCTTGTCGACTTCTTCGTGCATTTTGTCTTGACCTTGAGTTGTCCCACCGCGCAAAAAAGTGTGTTGGCACAAAATCTGACTCTTGCGCTGCACACACCGAGCAAGCCGAATAGCTGGCTTTACTCGACCGCCCGAGTGTCTTGAATCGAAGGCATCCTAGTTAATTTGACTCGTTAATTGACAAGGAGGTAAACGTGAGATCTCGAACATGCTTGGTGTGACCAAGACAGCCCGCATGTATGGCTCTAAGGCCAGATGTAACGACATATAGCTATGAGAGTTATCTCGTCGACAAATAATGAATTCATGGTTAGCATGTATGAAGATATGATGTAATAACAGTTGCCGAATGATCATAGAAGACATGTTTGAACAAGTAAAGTCGATCATCAAGATAGAATGTCATAAAGCTCTATTGCATAGATCGAATTAATTGACAACATGGAAACAAAAGTGTAACTCATAAATATAAACCTAATCTAAATGACACATGCATAGGTTTCATCCAACTAGTCTCACGTGACGCCTAGCCTTCCTAAACCCGTCGAGCTTAAACCCTTGCAAGCTAATCCACCGATGATACCACTTGCTATAGATTTAAACCACTTACCACAACTAGATCAATCCACCGCATGATACAATCTAACCATGATAAGCTAAAAACACGCATACATCTAAATAGATCTATAAATATTCATTACTCGTTGAGGCTGTATGCATAGACAAGTAAAGCACACATGCAAACCTAATCTAAAGCAAAGCCGTGAGATCTATCCCGATCAGTCCTAACAGCAATCCAATCGCATGATACACGCAACAAGCTAATCCACCGCATGATACCACTTGCCGACTTAATCGTTCTAAACCCCTTTTCATCCTAACAGCTATCCACCGCGATGATACACCGCAACAAGCTAATCCACCGCATGATACGGCTTGCCGACTAGACTCTAACGATAGGTAGATTCACACATACAAGATACAAGTACATAGATAATCGTATTCGCAAGCTTGCCGAATCGTGGTCCATGAAGAAGGAACTCACACGCAAAACCTTAGCCACGCCGCACGACTCATGACTAAACGTGTACGAACCCACAACATAACAACTTAGATTGATCTAAGTTTCTGCTATGATAAAGCGTGATAGATCTAATGACAAACTAACGATGAACATTAAAAGCATTGATGACATCTAGATCTAACAAAAGATAAAGCTTTAAACCGTATCAATCTAAATTGGGCAAAAGTGTGTGCAATCATAATAAAGATAATAAATAAGCGAAAAAGCATGCACCACTTGGTAACTTAATGAATTCACCTGGATGCCAAATCCAATGAAGCCGATAACTAGCCCCAAGCTAGACCTTAGCCCGCCGCACGACTCATGATCTAACAAAGAACCCCTTTGCTCCATAGCCTAAATCCGCCGCACGACGATACTAAGCATGGTAACAAGACTACTTGCAACATAATCTAAACCGCCACGATACTAGACATGGTACAAGGTTGCCGGTACTACGAGGTCGACGGGTCGATGTATCCCCCCCAGAAAGATCGATTTTACACGATCGACTCGAAGGGTGGTACCTGAAGCGGGCACGGAGCCGGGGTTGGTTGTATTTGATTTGGTAGATGTTTTATAGTTGTCTGGGGTCTCATATTTATACCCCGGGCTTGACGAGTCCTAACTAATTACGAATAATCATAACAAAAATATCTAACTAAGATACATTGTCCTCCAAGTCTTCTCGAGTCTTGAAGCCGCACGTGACACGGGCACTTCTCTCGATAATCTCCTTAACGCTCCACGCTTGTCGAACCATCTCGCCTCCAAACTTCCTTCGGACTTGGGCCTCCTAGCGAATATAGCGCTTCCCGAATACCACTGCTGTTAACCATTGGCTGTGCGGGGTCTTTCGTCATTCAGGCCTTACCGAATGACCTTTTTACCGAAAAACATTTATAAATTGGTTTTATAAGGATAGTACGCTTGAACACACAGCGACCTAAAAACACAAAGGGTACACTTACCAAATGCTGTGCTGCAAGCAAAGAAACCATGCACGTTGATTTTATTAATCTTATCGTGCGTGTGGAAATATATATATTAAAAAGCAAGGTAGGTTTCAAAAGTTAATATGGGCAGATAACTGTATTTTTTCATCAGCACGTACGTGAGCTGCCCAAAGACCGTTGCTTTCAGCCCTGCAGACAGGTTCAGCGCAAGACTTATTCAAGTAGTCACTAATACGTACACGTCGCCACATCCTCTGTGCCAAGGCTATATAACCTCGCCATCCCCATACCGAAAGCATCAACAAGACCGACACAAACCCAGCAAGATAATAAGAAGCTCCTTATCCGAATTCAGAAAGCACGACAAACATATAAAAGCAAGCGTAAAAACCAAATGGCTGCCTCCGCATACTTCCTCCTCA
>JADLZK010010329.1:0-244891 GCA_015847255.1 Hyparrhenia diplandra
GTGGGGATTTCAAAGGACGGACAAGGCTTGTCACTACCAAGCCGCCTACCCTCAACCGGTGGGATGCACCGCAAAAGATAGAAAACCCTTAGTCTAGACACCACGCCTACACTAGTGATTTTACCTGGCGTGTCGACAAGGCTTACCCGGCCCCCGGTCCTTCTACCGCAGCACCGCCCCAAAGGAACGACTATCAATCCCGCAAAGTCTATAACGCTAAGAAATATACGAAGGAAATTAAGTAGTCGCAAGATAATCACAAGACTCCTTACCAAAGCTGCAAGCGCCTTGCAGGTACAAGCCGGCTGTACCGACAAAGTCCGGACTCATTCCTCCTAGGAACCGCAACCGAGAGGCTTAACCGGGCAACTCCTGTAGAAAGAACAAAGCTTCTTCTAACTTTTCCCTCACTCTCTAGAATTATAAGATAGAAGAAGAAGTAGAAGAAGAAGAACTAATTCTACTCTCTTGCACAAGTGGACTGTTTCTCCTTGGAATTGTTGTGTAGAGATGAAGGAGGAGCTATTTATACAAGGGAGGGGCCTATGTTAAAACACCAAAACCACCTAGGAAAACCTTCCATATGCGCCAAACCGACCATCCAACGTCGGTAGTGTCGCTTTGAAGGTAACAAACCGCCTCCCCGGCTGGGCCCAAATCGCCTGGGTGCGCCAGCATTCGTGGTGCGCTGGCCGCAATCTTCCGGGGCCGCTTGCTCGGCTTCTAAGGCCGGGCCACCTTGCTATGAAAAGTTGTCTCTGGCTCCTATTCCTACTGGTTTCTGAAGTTTTCCTTCTACCCCGCTTTTGCCGGCCTTGCCATTTGCTTCTTTTGGGCTTTTCTATTTATTGATTTTATTTCTTTTTCTTTGTATTTTTGGCAAAAAGTGATCATTCTTGAGTTGGAAACTGCAAGTCAAATAAAACACCAAAACTTTGGAATATGTTGTTGAAATCTATTTCTAGGTTGTTTTAAAGGTGTTATGTTGACGGTATTTAATTTATGGAGTTGGTTATCAATCAACAATGAATCGCCGATCAACCAAAGGTAATTGCGATTTGTCATACAAAGATCGTAATTCAAATATTAGCGTCCAGAAATATTGTACCTTGGGTTTTATTCTTTGATGGATCCTCGTGCAGGAAATGCCGTAGGGGAGCTGTATCCTATTAATTTCCCCTCGGTGGGCAATTTTTTGAGTTTGTTGTGCCTTGGTACCAAGGTGACAAATAATCTGACGGAGTATGAAGCTACCTAAAGGGGACTTAGCTTCTTTGGGAAGTGAAGGCCGGCCTTGGTGAATTGAAGTTTTGAGAGAGATTCTCGAGCTAGTGATTAATCGGTTGATGGCCAATATGAGTCTGAAAAGATGAGATATTGAGGAGGATACGCGAAGAATGTCAAGAGATATTGAAGAATTTTAGGTAGTGTCCTTTGCAATATATTCCTGTAGACACAAAATCAAGAGAAGCGCTAATCACCTAGCTCGGTGCGTCGGGATATCGGGAGATCCGAGGAAGTCCATAACAACATCAAGTTGCGTGCAAATGATTGGAGAACCAAGATCACCACTACACGAAGAATCCATCACAAAAGGTCTCAGGAAGCTAAGGTACAAGGCGCTCGCCGTTTGTTTTTGTTTGATGACGATTATACCACATAAGGCGTAGATGGAGTTTTGCCTCGGGTGTTTAAATCGAGAAAAAGCAAAAAGAGTTGATGAACAGGAGTGCATGAAGGCTTATGTGGTGCACATGTCGGCTCTTTCAGAATGAAGTGGATAATCGGGGAGGGAGCGTACTTTTGGTGGCATAATGTCGGAAAATTGCTTTGAATATTACAAAGGATGCCAAGATTGTCGAAATTTCGCAATATTCATGGGCGCTAGCATCGGCAATACGAAGCAATTGTGAAGCCTTGGCCATTTAGAGGATGGGGCATTGACTTGATTGGACCGTATTTTATCCATCAATTAACAAGGGACATAAGTTTATAGTGTTGGCCATGGATTATTTCACTAAGTGGGTCAAAGCAATTCCATTGAAAGAGAAGGTCACATCTGAATATGATCGAATTTGTGAAGGGCACATAATTCACCAATTCGGTATTCGGACCATTACTACCGATCGGGGTACAATGTTTACTACAACGGGTTCTATGATTTTCGAGAAAGCATGGGGATAAGATTGCTTAATTCCTCTCCTTACTATGCTCAAGCCAATGGACAAGCCGAGGCGTCAAAAACAAGACTATGATCAAACTTATTAAGAAAAAGATTGATGAAAAGCCAAAGAGTGGCATTCTACTCTTAATGAAGCATTGTGGGCTTGCAGATGGCTTGCCATGGGTCATATAAGGCCACACCCTATGAGTTAGTGTATGGCCATCAAGCTATCATGCCATAGAATTACAATATGAGTTAGAAAGTAAAGTTGCAAAGGACTTAACAACCTAGAAAGTACAAGAATCTTATGATTGATGAGTTGGAAGATTTACATCAAATTCGCAATAAAGCTTTAGAGAATATTGAGAAGAATAAGGCTCTAAGTTGCTAAATACTATGATAAGAAGGTCGATTAAACTTTTGAAGGGACCGGAGTGTGGAAACGCATTTTTCCAATTGGAGTTAAGATTAGGAAATTAGGCAAATGGTCACCTAAGTGGGAAGGCCCATTTTACGTTCGAGGAGGCATATACGTGAATGCTTATATTCTCAAGAATGAGGAGGAGCGAGTTTGCGAGTGCTATCAATGGAAGATTCCTCAGAAATACTATCCTAGTGTCGAGGTGGGACTGATGAAGAATAGCCGGTCAAGGTAATCCTTCTTGAATAGCCAAAGACTAGCAAAGTGTTGCCTTTAGTGCAAAAATCCACGTTAAAGGTGTAATACGATACATAACGTGACGCTTTAGCACGAGCAAAACTCGAGAAGGGGGAGGAGAATAGCCATGTGGCATGTATCGCCTTTAGAACAAAATGTAAAAACACAAAGATGTAATTTGGTACTTAAAGCATGTAAGAACGAAAGGTTATGGCCACAACACCATTGTTTTAAGAAAGTCAGGTCATGCAACAAAGATTCAACCGGCCTATACTGCGTGATTTAGTTCAGGGATTCTTCTTGAGGGAGGTTCTCCACACATCTAAAAAGCGATGAGGTCAGCGACTCAGGAGTGGGACGTCTGGGCCGTCGCCCGCACCACAGGTTGCCGACAGGGCTCTCGGAGTTACAAAACTACGACTCCAAGCCCGAACATGGGTGATCTTGAGGGTGAAAAGCAATCAAGAGGAGTCAAGATCGAATACATCCTGAAGAGAAACTCACCGAGCAACTGCGGACTCGGGCGATGAGTCGCGTGATTCTCCATGACCTCCCGATTCTCGCTGGTCCCTTCAAATTTCTCTTCTCTCCATCTCCTTCCGCCCTACGGGTGTGATGACTATCTGCGATGAAGTAGGGTTTGTCACCGAGGTGTCGAGGAGACTATGACCGAAAGAAGTCCGTGCCGTCGTGATGTCTCGCCAGGCGTACTAAGCCGGTGAGATGCTACAAGGAGGAAAAGAAGGAAGATGAAAAGATGGATCTTGGGGAAAAGATGATGCAGATCGGCTGCCGTCTTACCCAACATCACGCGCGGGGCGGTAAGTCGGACGGACGGTCGGGCCTTCCTCGCGCTTCCACCACCGGATTCTTGCCATGGTTGTCACTCGCCATTGATTTCTTCGAGGCTCGAGAAGGGTTTTTGGAGATGAACAGGGCGAGAAGGAGCGAGAGTCGAATGAGTTGTGGTAAGAGTAAACCGTAAGGTTGACCGGTGCTTTCATTAAAGTGACAAGACGGGGTGGTAGATATCTTGAGAAGCGTGAAAGAATTTCGGCCGGCATTTAAGTGGAATACCGAACGGTGCAATATTTACCGTCATATTTTAAGGGGCGGCAAAATATCTTGATCCGGCTAAGTGATCGGTGTCCTAGTAAAATCGAGGAAGTCTTCTCGATTATGGTGCTTCTACGTAAATCGTCGATTGCCTATGTGGAATCGCGGGGATGACGTCATGAAAATTCGGTATTTAGATCTACTTTCGCCCACGAGGTATTGTCTAAGGGATGATATGATTCTACGCTGATTCACAAAAGCACGAGATTTATGAACATAGCAAAGTTCGCGGAACGCATAAAGGCATGACGAACAGACTTCATTAAAAGTTTTCATCCTAATTACAAACTAATCCTCAAAGACCCATTTGATAATGGTGCGAGGGATGGGTCTGCGGGCGGCATGGGCCGAACCGCCCTTCTAGTTCGGCCTGCTCATCCTCATCCGGGAGGACCTCCCACGGAAGCCGGGGTGATGGAAAAGGTCGGTGCCGGTTTGCTTTCGCCCGGTAGCCGCCAGCCGGTGAGACGCCGGCGGGACGCCGTGGAGGGCGATCTCTCGGGCTCCATGGCCTTCGCGGACACCGGTGTGCTACGCCAGGGTTTGCGCCCGCGGCATTGATATTTGCTATAGAACTAGAGGGCGTTCGCCTCCAATCGTATGCATGGGCATTTGATGCCGCCGCGCCGGCTCGCCGCGTCGCCCACCGGGCGCGGAGAGCCGCACAAGGTATTGATGGTTACAAGATGGGTCTCGGGAAGGTGATCAAGACCGAAAAACAAAGACACTCACCGTCGATAGCCTCCAAGAATCGGCCCTCTCGTGCTTTCATGGTCGAGGCACTTAGGAGCCGAGCTCCCAGTTTTGCCTCGGGAGTAGAGTGCCATCTCTTGGTAGAGGAAGTGGTAGTGGTGGCCGCCGCCGGGGTATACTCCTATCCCCGCCGGAGTCCGGACGAGTATCGGGACCGGGGAGGAGAAAGCACCGAGCCGGCGCCGGAGGAGCAGGTGCCGGTGACGTGCCGGGCGCTATACGCCGGCCAAGGGCAATTGGCGGCGAAAAGAACTCTCCCCGGTAGAGAGATCAAGAATAGAAGAGGATCAAGAAAATGAACAGCGTAATCGAAAGGCAAAGGGGAGGGAGAGATTGATCTTGGCCCAAAGCCCATGTCGTCCGAAGGCGGGCCGCTTCTTTATGAACTCCCTCCTCGGGGACACTTGCCGTGCTCGTTGTTGCTTCTGGGCCATTGGGTGGTGGTGGTTTTAGATCTTGGAGTTGGTTGGAAGATGGAAGCGAAGAAGGCAAAGAAGAAAGAAAGCAACTGCTAGGATGATAAACCGTGGCGCCACTCGGGTTGGTATTTGTAGCAAATCTGATTTGTAGCGAGATATCTCGGAACCGCAATGACCCCGCTTCGATTGGAGAAATTAACCGGACGGTTCTCATGCAAGGAAATAAATAAAATTATAAGTCGGTTGGTTTCCAAGACTATTGCCGATCAAGAAGGTAAATTGGTAAAATACGCGTGCTACCGGAAATCGGGGATTGACCGGAAATCTAAGAAAGTGCAAAATGGCGGATTAAGACTCACGATTCAAGTGTAGAGAGTTTGCGTTTACAACCTAGCATGGATTAAATGGTACAACTGAAAAGATTACATAGTCAAGAATTGCTTTCAGTGGAGGACAAAAGCCTTCATTCGATGGACTCAACCTTGGCGAGATATTGGCTGTATCATTTGGTCCCGAGCTTGAGAACTTCTTCGGTTGGCTTTGATTGCATTGCCTTCCTTGACCTTGGTCAAGATCTCTATTCGCTAGGTGTTTAGCGGGGCTCGTGGTGTCGGACGGGACGTGACTTTTGCCTCGAAGTTTAGTCACAATTTCAAGTTGTCTTTACAAATTGGCTTTCCGATTTTTAGCTCATTGACATCAAGGTTCAATGCGATCATGTGTATCCTAGTTCTTTTAATGGAGGTGTACAACTCGCGGGCAAAGGCCTTTTTATTCTAACTCTCTCTCTTCAAGCAAAAGGAGTTTTGTGTATTCGAGTTGCTCGGACCCTTTTCACCACGACGGCATGATCATCAATGGTGGTGACGGAGATAGAATGGTGATCATTTCGGGGCAAGATGCATTCCAGTGGCGGAGAATGCTTATGATTGAATCGGCTTCATCAACTAGATCGATTATGTTTTTCTCCAAAGAAAGGGATTATGTTTTTTAGGCGATCTTGAAGGTTGCTAGGGGATGGCTGCTGGGAAGATGAGATTTCTTCATCTAAGTCCTTTATAATGTCGTTCGGAGGAAAGGAATAGCCAAGTCCTAAATCTTCGTGGTCCTAAAGAAAGGATCAATAAAAATGGTAAATAATGAGGCTTCTAGAATTCGAAAGGCATTGTAATAAGGGATACCTTTTGAGTGAATGCTTGAGAAGCTTGGTGAGGAGGTGTTACTACCTTGTTTAGCATCCCGAAGGGAAAAGTACCGAATGAGTTTAAACTGGAAAAGTCGGTTGCATCGGGGGAGTGCGCAGAGCTAAAATACCTTGTCGGTGGGTTCTTTAGGTGGTGTTCTTAAGCCATCTCTAAACTCTCCACGAGTGTCGGGGGAAGATGCATCGAGTTGTGGGACTGAGTCCCGAGACTTTTGGCTCTCTTTGGTTAGATCCTTTGGCTGGGAGGGGGTTGATTGGGACACTCAGTGTCGGAAAAGGTATGAGTGCTCCTCACTGAAAAAAGAGAATTTGGGATTTGGAGGTTGGTCTTTCTTAAAAATCATGACGGCAAAGGAGTTTTAGCAATCACTGGAGATATGACAAATGTATTGTTAAATTTGAAATGAGCACTGAAAGTCCGATGGCAAAGATCTTCTTTGAAAAGTTGGCCCAACTTTGTTCTTGAGAAGCTAAGAAATTTGAATCATTAATTTCTTGAATGCTTATATTGACCAACTCGTTAGCTACGAAGGGATTTCATCATGAGAATGCAAGAGACCAGGGTGAAAAGGAAGAGAGAAATGGCTAACCTATTTGATTTTTGAGCTTTCATGTTGATCCTTGTTTTTGTTTTGAGGCTTGAAGATTTGGAGTAGCCGCAGGTGGACTTTTCTTAGCCCTGAAAATTTAGAAAAAGAGGATTCAATGAAGTATTCTGGGGTTCCCAAGAAAGGGACAGAACAATATTTACCTTCAAGTTCTTCTCCTTTTAGGGTGTGGGTGAAGAATCAAGAATTGGTCCTGATTTCCTTTTGCCTTCAAGGAGAGAGGCATGGAGTCTTCATGAATCTCTTCAAGGGAAGAGCATCAGCGCTTGTGCATGGCTTAGGCCCGAGGACAATAATACTTCCTTTGGAAGGCCTCTTTCGAGCCCGAAAGTTGGTGGCTTGGAAGTAGGGTCCTGCAAAGGATTGGGATGAAGAATTGTGCGATAGTAAAGAGGTAGCAATGATTCTTTAGAGGAAATGAACTTACCTCGTCCTCAAGCACAAAGCGGGATCCAAAGCCACGACAGAATGGATGGACAGTGCATGGAAAATATATTCCTTCCCTCTTCCCACCAAGGGTCAAAAAGAGAATGAGTGGCGGTAACCAAAGCAAAGCCCGAGGATGATATGCAAGCGAGTCCCGTTGCAAAAATTCTGTGAGGCCCCGAAGTTAAGCTCTCGCTATATCCCCCGCGTGCCAGTGAGGTGTGAGAAGTACATGTCCGCGGAAGCCGGCTCAACCCGTGCCTTGTTCCGGCAACCAAATTTGGATTGTAAAATCATGGGCATAAGATGGTCTCACAAATTTGCCATGCCTAAATTCTATGGAAGTGCAGGGGGTCTAAACATAGCGTTGAGAAGATATTTGGTGGCATGCGTCACCTGAGAAAGGGATTCTCAAAAATTGAACTTCTGGGGAATTTCAAATGGCGGGTTGACTTCGATATGGCAACCGGACCGGTAATGTTCATATCAAAAACCCCCCCCAGAAAAGCTTGAAAACCGACCGCGCCGTTTCACAACTATTGCCTATGCGAGCACCTCCCATAGGATCGACGAAGCCATTGTCTTTCCAAACTTTTTGGTCTTTGGGAAGATTGATGGCGAGAAACCCTATTTATAGAGCTCGACTCCAGGCGATGTAAAATTTTTGTAAATATGCAAGTTAGTTTTCAATTCCAGAAACACTTTTTATCAAAAATTCAAGCAAGATTTTACACTTGCTTTTCCACTCGAGGGGGAAGCCCTTACGCGGGGTGAGTGGTTTTAACCGAGGCGGGACTCTAATGTAAATTCTCATATCAAATATAAATGAGAAGATAATAGTTTCCCCAAGCATGGTCTTCAATTGTGCATTTTTTTTTTCTATTTCCTTTTAAGCGAGAAAAGCAAAAGCTTTGACATGCGAAAGTGATACAAACAAACTATAAGTAGGCGCAATTTTATAGCAAAACTAAAAGAAATTGGCTACAAATTTCTCAGAGGGTACTGGCTTCAAAGCGAAGTCACCAAGCCGCTGAAAAGGCGTTTTTAAATCTCTCTAAAAGGAAATTTTTTGGCTTCAAAGCAGTCGCTCCCCGCCGCCAGGGGGCGGCGTTTTTCAAATCTCTCTAAGGGGTACGGCTTCAAAGCGAAGTCCCCGCCCCACTCCCCGCAAAAAAAGAAGGAGACTACCAAATTTCTTAAGGAGAATTTTGACTCAAAACCCGAAGTCCTCACTCCCACTGCAAAAAGAAGGGGATGACGTTTTCAAATTCTCAAAGGAGCACTTTGGCTTAAAACGAAGTCCTTCGGCCCCTACTGCGAAAAAGAAGGGACGACGCTTTCAAATTTCTTAAGGGGAATTTTCAGCTTCTCGATCGAAGTTTACGCCACTACTCTGTTAGGGCTGACTCCGCTGCTTAAAAAAATCCAAGTTTCAAATTTGGGTCCCTCGCCCCACTCAAGAAAAGAAAGAAGGGATCTATTTTTAGAACCTTCTAAGTGAAAGAATATAGAAAAACATTAAGCAAAAACTTTTATTACAAAATTCTTCACTACAAAAGATGAAATGTGGCATACATAACATTTATTCAAGTATACATACAACACAAATATACAAACCCTTTAAAACAAAACGATTACTTTAGTCAGCGAATTCCCACCGAAGAGCAACACCAATTCTTTGCCTACCTAAAATGACTCACAACCTCATTTATTATTTCATCACCCGTATTTTCAAAAATTTCTCTCCAAACGCGTAGCTTGAGAGGCACGCTTGAACGAGGGGCGACCGAAATAAAAAGCATAAGGATTTTTTAGAACATTACAAAACAACTATAAGAAGAAAGACTTGATCAAACAATCGATACACTGCTCAGCGGCGCTAAAAGTCAACAACTTTAGGCATCCTATAAGGGATCTCACATTTGATTTTCCGAGACAATTATCAACAAAAATACGAGATCCCACATTACCGGTGGCTTTCACGTAATAATCCACAAATTCTGAAGTTTCAAAAACAAAATTGTCATTCGCGAATCATAAGAGGCATAACGGGAATAACATCCTCGCGCGAGGCCCGGCTGAGGAACCTCGCGGGGATGTTTTCACAAAATCAAAACCACAAGCTTGGACAAAATAAACAAAGTACTTCTTAACATTAAAAGAAAACCTTCATAAAAGAGTAACACATGATGAACCATAAGTTAATCAAATTTACTGACTTTTCTTCCAAACATGTTTCTCCACTCAATCTCTCAAAAGCGAAAAACTAAAATCTAATTCCCATCACCACGGACATTTTCTTGATTCCTTCGCTCCTCTTATGAGCCTTCTCCTCTTCTTCTTCCTTCAACTTTTTCAAGGCTGCCTCCTCCTATAAAATATCAAATTCAATCTATTAAGAGCAAAAGTTGACAAAAAGCAAAAAAAAAGAAAGAATCAAAGGAAAAACAAGCAAAAACATCTATATAGTACATTTCGAAACTTCTCCTTTAACCTTCTCAAGGCATTGTATTCCGGCGTTACACCAATACTCTTCAAAAACTTCTTTACAAAGGAGATGGGTGCGCATAGAAATCTTGTTAATAGCATCTCCTGGAAATTTTGTAACGAAGTCCGCGCCAAAAAAGTTTCGCCACAATGGATCTTGGGCTTCTTTCATCGGATGCAAAAGAACACGAAAGTAGAGTACATTACAGCGTCCTCTGATGCAAAATTTTGGAACCCACGACACCGCAAGATCTTCATATTGTCTCGCGACAAAATGCCTAAAAAACGGGTCATATTCCCCAAGCTCCCAACAAGGATCAAGTGGGCGGCTCCCCACTCTCATATATGCAATTTTGCAAAGCTCCCACAACCTATTGAACTTCCCCGAAAGTAAAGAATTCATCCATTTCGCCTTTCTTTTTTCTCCAAATATTGTTTTTCTTAACAAGATTAGTACGGTAGTCTTGGCGGGCCGCGAAGTTGATCATCCTTTTCTTTAATAGTGCTCCGAAGCACCATGGTACAAGCCAAGATTAAGTAGACACCTCGCCAATGCTTTCGCCCCCTCTTTCTTTTTTCTTTTTTATCGCCAAGTCGAGATTTTAAAGACTTAATTTCATCTAGAAGAGATTTTTCATGAAGCGGCATGTGTAGCTGCCTTCGAAAGTGACTTTTCTTAATCCATGGCCCGAATCAAGGCACCCTTCAAAAGATAACGATATAAATCGAGGAAGAACAAAAAGCGAAGTGTAAAAAATACTGTTTTAAAAGAAGAGACCATACCTTATACATCATAGTCAATCCGCATCAGCAAGCTCAAGGGGATTCTTCTTCGCGAAGCTCTCCTTCAAATCACGCACCGAAAAAAGCATCATCAATACATTTGGAAAGTGAAGCTCCTCGCTTCTTCGGTACCATTGAAGTTTGTCTACCCCAATCCCAACAAACTTGTAGGAATCCAAATTAATCCCACTTTTTCTTGACAAAACTTCAAAGTGTTATCACATTTTCCTCAAAGCTCCTCGAGAGTTTTGGAGTTTCATCAGCACGAGGGGAGTGGGGTGATCTTCGATAACACTTTTCATGGAACCAACATCGCACCGTCTTATCCTTCGACGAAGTCGATGCATCAAGGAAAGAAATCAGCTAAAGGAAAAAGAGAAGAAAAAAAATTTTTAGCACAAAAAATCAAAGTATAAAAATATAAGCATAACGTAAATAAAAAAAGTCAAGGCAAAACTTTACAAACTTTTCGCCATCCTTGGAAGGACAAGGAATTTTCTCTTGAGCTTCAATGCTGGTCAAGCTCAGCCTCTTCATCTTGACATCATCAAAATCGTCAAAAAGAAAACCCTATCGGTCCAGCTGCCTTTCTTGCGAAGTTTTTCTTTGATAACTTTAAGCGCCTCTTGAGCTCTCTCCGACAAAAGTTTTCTCTAGGAAAGACAAAAAGCAACGAATTCAAACCTCGCAGAAGAAATAAATGTAAATATAAACAAAAACATAAAAAAATGAAACACAAATAAAAGTAAAAAATGCCTACTTGAGCATCTTCCTTCAACACATCGTCTCCTCTTGAGCAATATTCTCGAGAGACCTCGCAGGTTACGAGGAGGACTTATGAGGAAAAATTTTCAAAAGCTTTGAGCCACCACCATGACAATTTCCTCAACAAATCGCCGCCGAGAACCATAGTTTGAGGGCGAGATTCTTACGGAAAGGCCGACATCTGACTCAAGTAAATATTTTTAGCTAACCAGTAAGTCGGCAAAAGTAAGATCATCATATTGAATAAATCGATAAAATGAACTTGGCGGAAGAATAGTTGTTGGGTGCCCAAATCTAGGTGAGGGAAGGTTTGGTACTGATGGGAAGGGATTTCCTTCATAGCGGCACCTTCATCTTGTCGATCACCGCTAAACCTCTTCAATTTTTATGCGGCCTCCTTCTGGGTCCCTTAGAACGAGAATAAGCGGAAGGAAGTAGAACCTTATCTGCGTATCTTACCGCCAAGATCGAGAAAATTCTATTCAATCTTACATAGTCCACGCCAATATCTTCCATAAATTTCTTCTCCCCTAGCAAAAGATACTTTCCAAGAAGTTCCCGACCTTCTTCTCCTTGGCCCGAAACAAAAACTTTCTGCGAGATCAAACCTTTTGAAGGTTTCACGTAAGATTCCCAGACCGGATAGAGATAACCTTCCTCTAATTTCTTTTGGTATGATAACGTAAGGAAGTCCCAACCAGCGGCGGCCATGCTTCCCGCCAGCAACACATATTCTTCGCAACAAGGTCCTCGGTGCAGATTGCTGAAAACAACACGCAGCGAAGGCCTTCATACACTCTCGCTGTACTCGGTGATTTGGAAAAACTTGGGCTTACTTTCAACCGACTTATGCATGCGCGCCGGTTAGGATACCTTTTGACCACGCCCTTCCCGCCAAGCCTTTCTTCTACCATAGGAACCTTTGGCGATAAAACCAATAGTTGTACCCATCCATCAGCCCATTTATTCTTTGGCGGCGGAGCAAACTGTTTCCTCGTCGCTGAGCTGTTTTGAAACTACAAAGATCCAAAATAGAGTTGAACCTTGCGTTGCTCAATAGTTCTATTTCGAATTGAGAATGTAACCGTGCAAAGCACGTAGCATCTATGTCTGGTTGAACATTCCCGACTTCAAGATACATTAAATAAAACCCGACAATCGACTATGGCATTGGGGGTCGAGATGATGCATCTCAATATTGTATCTCTTAAAGACTTCTTCAAGAAAAATTTTGAGGGGCATGTCTGGCCCCGCTGGTGAAAAGATCTTTGAAAACAATACACTCATCATGCTTTGGCTTCGAGTTTTTTCATCCCATTTCCATTTGGTCTATCGCCTTCAAACCTAAAAAATTCCATCTTTCACCATTTTGTCCAAGTCATCTTGTGTCATTTTGCTATTTACCGAAAAACGTTTAAATCCGGTCATCGAAAGCTCTTCCGATTGAGAAAAGCGGGAATTATCGCTTTAAGCCTTCGTGCGAATTATCAACATCTTCGGTTAAGCGACGAAGCTTCTTCATCAAACTCATTTTCTTGAGAACCAAATATATTCTCATCAACCTCAACCATCCTCGAAAATCACAAAATAAATTAGAAAAAGGATAAAACCTAAAAAATAAAAAAAATCTTCTGGATAACTTTTACTTAGAGAATAGAAAAAACAAGCTAAAACTTCGCTAAGATGAAATAAGAGATTTCGGAGGGATAACAAGTAAACTTAGACTTCGCATGAAATTTTGACTTCGCTTCATAAAAGAAAAATTTCAAAAGGTGGCCCTCTCAAAAAAGATGAAGAAAAAAGGGGAGGGGTGCTCGCTTATTTATAGACAACTTCTCGTCAAACGTCAAATCCAGTCGCTAAAAAAAATAGGTTCAAACTAAGACATTAGCAATATACCGCCAAGTTACAATCAAAAAGTCCAACTTCAAAGTCCGGGACGACGCTTTTGATTAAGCAAAAGTTTTCATAAAACTTAGTTCGTGGGTTTCATGCCCTTTGAAGTCGGCCTTCATTTCAATGGGCTGCTATTGGCGGGTTCTAACTTTGATTTTCATAAACTTTTCATCCCAAAACTTTGAAGTTGCGTGGCAATAGTAATGATCAAAACAAGGATAAGTATCGAAGATAACTTCCAAGAATTGACTTCGCTAAGGTTAAATAAAGTTGGAAATAAAAAAATCATGAGATCGAACTTCGGTTTTAAGATAGTAAATAAACGTTTTGCTGGAAGTCAAATTTTAAAAGTAATGAAGAAGACGTAAAAGCCACGCGTAAGACAAAGAAGGTAGCTTCGGGAAAGGATCAACGCATATTCATCCGGAATTTTTGTATCTTAGCACCACTCACGGTTAGGGGCCCCCTATAAATACCCCGACATCCTTTGTAAAAGCCATGTTGAATGGCCACTTTGTAAACCATATCATCATCAATAAAGTGTGGAATTGAGCAATCACCCAACAAATACTTATTTAGAAATACTTATTTTCCAAATTGTCTGCAACACTTTTGAAATATACCATCAAAGTTGTAGGTGCTTATCTAGAAATTCTATATCTTGATGATATTTGTTTATGTGCTCATAGGCTTACAGTACTTGCAATGGTAGGAGGCATTAGCTGGATGCATGAAATTGTCGATGAACTCTGCTAGGATCTTCTAACAAGGCTAACTGAAGCTTTGTTCTAATAAAATTTCTAGACTTCCTGACTTCCTACTTCTGTCCATTTAGTATGATACTATCTCTGTTCCAATAAAAAATACTACTACCAAGCTGCTATGTCTATTTTTTTATTTATCTTGTATGATATTTGAATACTTAATTAAATTGATAGAGCATTCAATTTATTGATAATTAAAGAGCCATATTACCAGACTGAATACATATTTGCAAATAAGTGATATATGCAAGATAGTTAATGTTTTGAGCAAGTTCTTTACTGATCGATGTTAATACATTTCATATGTAGTCTAATAATATTTATCTGATGTCGTAACTATTGTTTTAAATATAATTGGTAATACAAAAAATTAGCAAAATGTTATTCTTAACTCATCTGCTGTGTACCCAATGGTTTTATTGCTACTCTTGCAAACTGCTTATCCTCGTTTTTTAAAAAAAATACAAATAGCTCATAGTTGTACTTCTTCACCTGTGTGACCTTGTTCAAATGATTTTATTTCTTGCTGCAGACCATTGGGTGGTTTTTGATGATGAGAATGCTAAATCCACTGCTTCATTATGGCACTCATTGCTCAACACTAATGATAGTGGAGTCCACAGCTTATAGTTAGTTTTAGATAATAGGTATAACACTCTGTTGCTTGGATCACTAGGATAGCGGAGAAAATACATTACAAAAGTCTGAAAAGTGGGTATGAAACAATAAGTTATATCATGGCAATAATTAGGACCATTTGGTTCGTGCAGGTTTCACTGTATTGACACAACTTGACCTGTTTGGAGCTCGGATAACTGATTCTAGCTTGAACTGCTTCGGATGTAAGTAGCATACCTAAAAGACTACTTATCCAAGAAGACTACTATGTTAGCTCTAAAAAAAAATGCAGCTGCTTGTCTTGGTGCTTGCTACCTTGATGGAATGCATCTCTGTTCTTTGTGATCATTTTGCAGGAACATTCCCCTAATTTTGAAGCAGTTTTATTATATATTCCTTTCACAAGACCCCACCTTATGTGGAGCATTCACCCTGGGTGCACCTTTTTTTTTTGGCATGGTAACTACATACTGCTTCGTCAGTTCACCATTTTGTATTTTTTTTTGCTAGACCTGACAAGGGATCAAAAAAAGACTGAATCAAGCGCAGATTGGCAATTGGCAACAGAACAAGTCTGTTAAAGGAGATTGGTTCCTTGTTTTTCTTGTCTAGATTAAAGGTTGGCTATTAACTGTTGCCATTTACTCTCTCTTGTGCTTATTAACCATTTCTCTCTACTAAATCCTAAATGTGTTTTATTTGCATTTATTAGATATAATAATCTGTGTTTTTATTGTTGTTGCTGCAGAGCATGTTTTAATCTATCTTTTGCATCATGATATGCTATAGGCCTCATGCAGATAAAAAAGATAAAAAGTCTGGAGCTTTGAGACCGTGAATGGTTGTGAGCAATGGACTTCGTCATCTCTAGTTTGTTTAAAAATGCCTGCACAATTGGACTTTTGTGGTGAAAGAGGAATTGATTTTCTATAATAACGTGTATGTATAGCCATGAGGCAGTTTGAAAATGCAGTGTTGTAAAATTCAGTATTCATGGTGAACAATATTTGAATATAGTATAATAGTAGGAATCCTGATATGGAATAGACGGTTGTCCTATCTATTTAACCAGCAACACTCTTATATGGAATAGACGGAAGGGTATTACGTACTACTTACTCCATTCTAAAATGTAAATCATTCAAAATTTTTTGACTTTCCAAAATTTTTCATATAAATTTGGTCAAACTTCTAAAGTTTTGACTTTGCAAGATTTTTTAGAATGATTTACAATTTGGGATGGAGTGTGTAGCTTAGAAGTTATAATTAATAAGAAGCCACTTAATATTTAATCGTCATGATGCATTTTTCTGGTACATATTGTTTATAGAATAATCAGTAAAATTTAACATTCCTTTTTACCAACGAGAGGAATGATGTTTGAACTTTTTAAGTAAACCAAGTATTGCTCACTGTTTGTGTTTCTCACTTGTCATTCACCCTGGTCTGGCTAGTGGCTACATATCAGTCTGCACAAGGAAAATTGCGCTGCCCCCTTTAGCAATCACTCACCTCTACCCCAAGCTCCCCAGCTATCTCTATCCCTGCAATATTTCACTCTAACGGCAGCATACTTGTTGAATTCAAAATATTTAGTTTGTGAACCCATATTCCTTCAGTATCATTTTTTATTTGGGAACATATCTAGTGCAAACCACAACCTTATGAAAACTCGTGCAAACAATAATAAAAAAAAATCGTTTAAATTCACCAAAAAAATCACACATGTAGACAATATGATGATACACAACGGTGTAAAATATCTTGTCGAAATTCAACTTCGTTTGTGAGATATAAAAATAACAAATTTCAATCCAATAACAAATTTCTAACAAATCATCCGGGACAACTTTTGGATTAAAATTTATTATTTTTATATATCTCACAAACGAAGTCGAGTTTGGACGAGATATTTTACAAGGTTGTGTATCATCATACCATCTACATTTGTGATTTTTGTTTGAACGACTTTTTTGAGTGGTTTGCATGGGTTTTCACAGTTAAGTGGTTTTCCACCACAGATATGTTCCCTTTTATTTACATATCTGACTTCAATGTATATTTATATTTCATTATTATGTATTGTACATGTATACTTTTTAATTCGGGTTTCAATAATTTTCTACAACAAGTTAGCACTTAGCAAATACATTATTATGTACTCATTCCTCTCAGATCTGGTACTTGTTATTCCCAATTTTAGTTTTTGTACCCTCTCTGATCATTGATCGGAGACAAGCATATACAACCATAAATTCTCCAAAAGCCATATGAATAAGAGAAGCAAGTTGAATCTCAAATCATCATATACGAAATAGTAGGACCCTCCAATTTATAGTGAATTAAAAAATTATGTGTAAAACAAGCACTACTACATAAAAAGATTAACCAGGGCGACAAAAGTTGGCGGGCATTTTGTCCGCCACGGGGAGGGTCAATGCGTTTTCCGTGGCGGACAAAATCATATAAAAGAAAATCAAAAAACCCTGGCCGGGCGGCGGCCCGGTGCGGGCCCTAGGGCCCCTGGGGCAATTTATAGTGAGATTTGGGAATCCGGGTGCGCACCAGATTATAAGCCGGTGCGCCAGCCGCCTTCACCCCAGATGAAGCAACTTGAAGGTGCCGTGGCGCCACCCGCCCGAAATAGCTGCGGCGCTTTTGGGGGCGGATCGCCGCCCGGCCCTCGCGCGCCAGCTCAAATGAGCGCGCTCAAGGGATGCGGGAGGAAGGTGCGGGGACCGGGAGCGGCCCGAGGAGCGGAAGTGAGTGCGGCCCGAGAAAATTGAGAAACCCTAGAATGAAGTCTTTATATATATATATTTGTGGCCACGAGTTGGGCTGTTGGGCGATGGGTTGGGCCTCATTTTCCGTGCGAGGGAAGCGATTACAAAGCCGCCCGCAGTTATTATCCGCCAGCGGCGTGGCCGGTTTTTCCCCGCCGGAGGGTGCCGGTCCACCTATTTTCCGGGCGGTTTTTCAAATGCCCGCCATGGAAAATAAAATCGAACACCATGTAAAAATCCAATTTTGTAGTAGTGAAGAAAAAAATATTTTGAATACAAATAGTCAAATACGGCAATGTCGCCAATTTTTTTTTTCTCTTATACAAGATTTCAAAGATCAAATGGTAAAACACACGAGCAAGGATGTGTTACATTATTCCCCATATCCAAAGCGATCCAGTCAATTATGCACACTTGTATTGGAACTTCTACTTCTCCCATTAATCTTGCTTTCAAACAATAAAGAATGAGATGAAGCCTCTCTCCTTTTCTTGGGCATGAGAATCACATCTACAACCTCGCGGAACAGAGATCCAAGGGCCTTCAGGACTGTCTTCTTGTTGAAGCTTCCATGAGCATCTTCATCAGCATACATCTCATTCTTGGTGGCTCTTCAAACTTTTGGCACAATGCACCCAACATTTCATCGAAGCATTCTGAGTCATATCCAGATTATTCAGTGTTAGTAGCATCATAGATCATACTGTTTGCGATGGTGTGAGAAATGCCCTGCAAAACACAGATGCAGACACATTTATGCTTTATGCAATCTAAGTTAGGCAAATAATATTATAATGATGAAGCAGAGCAGATGAATATCAAACTTGCCTTGTCAATTGTGAATTATCAACAAACTAAAGGCTAATGATTTAGTGGAGAACAGTATAAGTGAGAGGTAACAGTACTTGGCCTATGTATTCTATTCATAAGTCCTTTTAAAATCCGTTTGTAATGAAAACTAACCTGAGTGGCACTGACTGAATGAGCTGCACAAAGGTGGATATGCTGAGTAAGGTTAGATTGTTAATTAATATCTTTTCTTGCAGCATCACACATAGTTGTATTTTTCTTTTTCAAAATCTAGTCCGTAGATATTGCTGTTTGCAGCTAAAGAGAATTTCACTGCAAATATACATTAATGTATTACAGCTACCTATCTCCATACTTAGAAGACCACTAATGCTTCCAGTTCTACTATGTGTATTTTTTATTGTTTAGTACTACCTTTATAATGTTAGTTAATTAGTTAGCCTAATACTCATGCTTTCATTTTCATCTGGTACAAACATGAGATTGGATTTCTATTGTTCCTTTGTGCTACCTTATTTAGGGACTAAATGATGATGCTTTTTACCCAAATTGATAATTCTATTCTAAAAATATGTATGTCAGAGTATATGTTTCACTAAGATGTAGTCAGTACAAATGTACAATATTACAATAGGGCTGATCTAATGAGAAGCTGCAACAGAGGTACAACATAGTTAAACTGACTAAACTGAATCAAGACACTGAAACGAGCTAACCCAAGAAACTGACGAAACTGAATCGAACTCTGAAACTTTCGAAACGGTCCGTGCGGTGGCTACGCGAGCGCCTCGCCTCCATGGACCTGCTTGCCCCAGCTCCGCGGCGCATGGAAGCTCCGCCGCGCCGCCATGGAAGCAGGACTGGCGCAGATCTAGGGGGGGTGTGGCGCGCGAAGCCATGGCAGTGGGGTCTTCGAAGGACGGCGGCCGGCGGAGGGCAGCGACGCCATGGCAGAGAGACGGTGGAGAGAGGAGGGGAGAGCAGACGGTGGAGAGAGAGAGGGGAGCGGCCGGAGCAGCGGCGTCGGTGAGAGAGAGAGGTGGCGGCGGCAGGCGGGATTTAGAAAAGCTGCTAGTCATGACTTGGGAATCGGGGTTATTAAAGTCACCCCCGTTTCCTCGCTCCACAACAATCCAGGCATCGGTGGCGTTTCATCTGTTCGACAGCTGTCCCGGCCTGTTTTTTTCCTTTGGCAGCCACCGCGAGCCCGCGAGCCGCACAGGCACAGCCTCAGCAAAGCCTCAGCAACAGACCGCGTCGTCTCGCGTTCGTCCCCGCCGCCCCTCGCCTCGCACCTCCTCACGCCGCCCGCCTTCAGCGCTGCGCTCCCTTGGCGTCCATGACGGGTGGACCCCTGCTGCGCTTGGGCCTATTGGCGGGGATGGGTTGGCCTGCAAGCAGCGGCGTCGTCGAAACTGCCTCGGTCGTCCAGTCGACCATCGCCGCGCCGCCCGCCTTTTGGGCTTCGCGACGTCTGCTCGCTCGGGGAGCAGGTGGGGGGGACGGTGAGCCTCGACGTGCATGATGGATGGGCCCCTCCTGTGCTTGGCCCCATAGGCAGGCTTCGGTGGGCGCTGGTTTGGCGTGGAGGCGGCAGATCTACCTGCCCCGGGGCCCGGCTTACAAGGACGCGCGCCATACCCACGCGCACCCGGCCATGCCTCTGCGACCGACGGAGATGTACATGGTGAACAGTGCACGGCGACCCTGCCATCTCGTCTTGGAAAATCGAGGGCGGCCCCCTCTGCTGGTAAGTCATTCCTTCCCCTTATCTATCCGGCCAGCTGAAGCCCTCGCTCTCTCTCTCTCTCCTGTTTCTCGCTACACGGCCAACTTCCTCAAACCGGAAAACACTTTAGCTTGATTCATGTGCGTTCTTACCTGTTGCCTCTTGTGATGATCTTGGTTTGTGTGGTCTGATCATATGTTCTGCATTGTGCATGTAGCTGAACTTCCCAGGAGATGGCGTCGGTGAACTGAGCCCGTGGAGATCTTACGTTCTTCCGTGTGTCAGTGTGTGCATCTTGAGGGGAGGTATGCCATCTCTTCCTGTTGGTCTGCTTTGCCACTAAATGTAGTGTACGAGTCCAGCTTTTGTGGGGATGTTTCCTTCCCAGTCTCTTGCTTAGAGTTGTCGTTTAAGCACTGCTGACAGGTCTCTGATGAAACGCTTCTTTTGTTTATGTTCCTAGATTTCAATACTGGTTGTCGCAAAAAAAGGGGGTCTTTCATTACTGGACATACCTCTTTGTTTTGTTTCATCCAGTGTTTGAGGCCATCTGACTTCTCTGGATCTGCACAGCAATATGCTGAATTGGGTTGGATGACCCCCAAAATTATCTTATGGAGTAGTACACTGCACATTAGCTGGATTTAATGTTTTTTCAGGGGACAATTAATGAAAGCAGACTGCTTAGTCATTGATTCGAGGCTTTGGATAACCTTTTATTTAGAAATGACTTCTTTTTACCTCAGAAGTTATAACTTAGCCTACCTCATGCAGAACGGGCCAAAGTGCCTGGTTTCGAAAAAAAAAAAAAAAAACTTAGCCTACCTCAAGTATCGCTTAGCCTACTTTTTTTATATGAATATTGGTGGTCAAAGTCTCTAAAGTTTTGACTGTATGTATCCCCTAATCATTGCTGCTCGCTTGCATGCCCATAGCATCAGCAAGTTGTGTGCTTTTTTTTTTAAAAAAAGGATAATTACATGGGTGTATATGGGGTTCAGGTTAAAACTGTAGATAATATATTTGCACTTGTCTTTAAGGGTCTGTTTTAGGTAGTTGTTAACATATTGCTGGTCTTATTGCCGCGCCCAAAAAACAAATCGGTTCATTTTTATTCACATACAATTTTCTTGCTATAGGTTCAGAAAAGGTTTGAGTCACTTAGGAAAGAGGAAGGACCCGAGCACCTGTATTGATCAAGGTGAAAAAAAATCCTCATATATGGTGTCAGTTTCTTGCCCTCAGTTACTTGTGCCTGGACTAGCCTTACTGAAACACTCTAATCATTGTGCTTCTGCTGTGAAAAACAGATTAGCGATAAATGTGTTTCATAACTTAGCCATATCTACTGTTCAAAACTTGTTTTTCATAAATCATTGTAGGGCCATCAGATTATTGAGAGCATCAGATTGTCCTGAACTGTTCAAAACTTGTTCAAAACTTTTCTGGATAGCTGCATTGGAATGTCATGTACCATCAGATTCTTGAACCCTTAGTTGCTTTTAGTGTGAAATAAATCCTTGAGGAGAAGTGCATCATGTGCATGCTTTTTAATTTTGTTAGTAATATGAAATATTGGAGATCTAAGATAGATCTTGATTTGATTGCATGTACTACCAAAGGGATTTAGCGTTGTATTACTGTTTACAGGATGCTCTGAACTATATTAATATTTTTTTTTGCATATTCAAGCTATTAAAAATATGGTTCTTTGTTTACAGGATACTTTTGTTAATATTAATGTTTACCTCTCCATCGGTGGGAAATTTTGTTGCGATTGGAGACTTGGAGCAGATGGTTCTTTGCATATTCAAGCTATTAAAAAATGGTTGGCTGAACACAGTTTATCTATATTTTGAGAGTTATTCCTGCGTATGCTAAATAAGGCCGAGCTCCTTTTCAGAGGTGCTTAGTTTATCGTGCTAATGATTCTTTCTTCATACCAGGCTTTCAGATTTGAGATATTCAAACGATTTGTTCATAATAACTGTTAGTCTCCCTAAATTTCAATTCACATATACATCACTGGATGAATTAGCACCAATGTGTAGCTTATTGTTGACTGCAACTCTTGGAACCCTGAAATGTAGGGATAAAGTCAGAATATGTACAAAGTACTGTATTTACTATTTAGTGCCAAAGTCCTATAAAAGGGATGCATCCTGGAGTTTTTGTTAGTTACTAAAATTATAATCATGGTTCATCTGAGACGTATATTATATTGGTTACACTTTTTTTTTTTTTCTCTTGAATCATTGCAGGGCCCGATTTACTTAGTTTCTGATTTGAATCTCCTCGATCTACTAGTTTCTGATTAATTTAGTATTCACCTGCTGTGACTTTGTGTTTGCAGGCACCCCTTCTTCATCACTTCAGCACCTAGAGATGACTACCTCAGTGTTCACATCCGAACAAATGGTGACTAGACACAAGAGCTGAAGTGCATATTTGTGGAGAATTCTGACTACTCTTGATAGAAGAGCTTCATTTAGCAAGCTAGGTGCAGCAGAACCAAAAAGGCCTACCATTCTAATTTTCCCATGGCTGCTTCTTTACACACCTAAGTAGAGCTGAATCTGAATGTGTTTGTTTTCTTTTCCACAGCTTGCCAAAATTACTTTGGGAGTGGTTAGTAGGAGTTGGCAATGGAGACTAAGCAGGTCTGGAGACAGCACCAACAACCGTTAAGTTTTTTGAATTTCTTTGCCTATCCATCTAAGCGTGTGAAGATTGTTTTTCAAGGAATAGATATTATGTACATTTAAATTGTCAAAGCACCTTTTCATTAGAAGTGACATGTAAAATGGATGGATCATGGGCTTGGGATATAGAGATGGTTAAATTCACTAATATTGACCTCCATTTTAGTTGCACAACTTCGATAAAAGGTTCTAATTGGTTCATTCTAATTTGATGTTTGTGCACCAGTTTTGAGTTAGCCAAGTCCTTTTGTATCCATTGTTGATTTTTTTTCCTATCATACTAGAATTTTCAACTGTAGAACATTCATTCTGAAGCTATCAGGAGGTGTCACACCAAGAATCCATACCCATGCTCAATTGACAATTGTTCTTGCACTCTGAGAGTTCCAGAATAATAGAATTGAGAAGCCTGAAGTTTTTGATGTGGCTAGAGGGGCTGCTTTGAAGTGCAACTTCCATCTTTCTACAGAGCTATTCTTTGCAATTTTATCGTAAAAATTAATCTGCATACTTTGTGTTAGTAAAGTTGATAATTTGTTAATCTTTGTCCTTCCACCATATTGTTTTGTACTGAAATGTTTTTAGGCACTCTTACTATCCTTATGTGCAGAAGAAGCAGAGGCAGCAGACCCATGTGGTGCTGATCCAATGCTAGCCGAGCCTGATCCTAGGCTTGTATGTTTCTCTTCTCTAGATAATATGTATGTCAATTCAATTACCCTATAGATGAAATTATTCAATACACTGTACTTCACATAATTCATTGCTCAGTTACTATATATAGTTTCTGCCACTATTCTTTTTAGTCATTTAGCTGCTCATTTGGGCACTGTCTCTCTTTTATGGTCATATCTTATTTCCAGTTGACCTGTCTTTTTTACTGATAAGCTTAGCATCTTAAAAAAAATCTAGCATTATTCCATTATTCATTGATTTTTAACATATAATGTGCAAAAGGGTTCCTTGTACTCAAATGACTAAAAAATTGTTTTGTAGACTACCAAGGACAGTAAGATGGTAGACTGGTACACAGATATGTATATATGTAGATATGTAGATTACAAATTGGATATGGAATGGTTCTACTGAAATGGTCACTAATATGTAAAATTCATGTGGTACTAGAACTAAGATTCTTGCTTAGTATTTTATAATTTATTTTAGGTCTGTTAACAACGTATTGGATATGGAATACCTTAGAAGTACTGAAATGCTGACTCATATATGTTAAATTCATGTGCTACTAGAACTAAGATACTTGCATAGCATTTATAATTTAGTTTAGATCTGTTAGCAACGGATTGGATATTCATAATGTAATTTTTATTTGCAGAACATTTTTTCATATTACACAGGCAAATGTTGAGGTGCGAGTTAAGTGTATACGTGCATCTAATTGCTTAGTGTTTTAATGACTTGTTATAATTACCATTTTATAATCAAAACATATATACCCAATTTTAGGTTGTGGAAGTGACAGCTTCTAACATGGTTGAGAGAACAGAGAAGCAAAGTGAAGAACAAGATTCTACTGAATCCAACTTTAGAGAGATCGCAAAATCACATGTTTATTTGACAATCCTTATGTTTGTACACTATATTTACATGGTTTAAACTTAGTTGATTGTAATTGTAAAATATGTATGGATATATTGTAGTTATTGGTTGGTCTTCATGTTTTCATTTGCTATTTGTTATTCATATATGACAATTAAAGTTATTTTATTCTTTCAATCCCGGCAGGGAGGGCCCAAAGGGCGCCAAATGTTCTAGTAGAATGTAAGGTTGGGGAGGAATGAAAAGTGCACAGAACAAGGTGGGATACAGAGTTGGGAAAGGGAGCAGCGGAAGGGAGGTTTGACCAGCGCGGATCGTAAAGCAGCATGGAGTGGCTGAAGATAGCGCGTGTGCGCGCGCATGCCGTTCCGAATTGCGTTTTCGGTCACCCCTGGCCCTCGTTGACTATGGCGGCGCGTCCTGCCCGCCCCCTCCACCAGCAGCATCAGACGGAGGCCGATGGTGGTGAATCCAGAGCTTGTGGTGAGTAAAGTTGAAAACGGACGGAAACGAACGGAAAATCGCTCTATCGTTTTCGTTTTTATATTCTTAGACGGAAACGGAACGGAAGCGGACAACCGAAACGAAAACGGTTGCGGGATAAACGGTAAAGCGAAAACGGATAAAAACGGCGGGAAATAGACGGAAACGAACCGTAAGCGGGAACTTACACCGGAATTACATGCCACATGAATTCTCACACATATATTAAAGTTAATAAATAAATCCTTTGCAAACAGACTGAATAAATAAATAAGTTAAGATACCTCAAAAAAATCACGGACTAATCTTCTCGTTAGCTCACTTATTGTCCGTGCGTGTGTTGCTCTACATGTCTGTTGTATGCCTATACGGCAGTGCTGATTGCCATACATGGCCCACGTCCACACACTAACACACCTGAACCATAGCACGTTCGCACTAGCAGTAGTAAGTAGGCTTCCTACTAATCAGCAAAGGGTACAGGATACGGAAGTTAGATGGGCTGAACTAGGCCCGAAGCAGGCCAGCAGGTTATCCCGGATAAGCTGTAAACGGGATGAATACGGGATTATCCCGGTCAAAAATGGTATTCCGTAAATATGGACGGAAAAACCCCAGACCGTTTTCGATCCCGCTCCCGCTTAACTTCATCCCGTTTTCGATTCCATTTCCGTTTATCCCGGTAAATACGAAAACGGACGGGAAAATACGGAATATGGTTGCGGACGGAACGGGATTTATCCCGTCCGTTTTCAACTTTAGTGGTGAGGCCCGCGTGGACCCCGATCCCCACCTGCAGCAGCGCCGGCCGGTGCTGTGCGTCTGGGGCATGGTGAGGCGCAGCTAGTCCTGCATAGACGACCTTCTTTTTTTTTTTGTGAGGGACATAGACGACCTTCGACGCTCCCAGCGGCAAGCTGTCCGTCCCTGCGTGGTGGCACTAGTGGCAACTACTCTACGTGCACTCCTTTGATAATGTGTATATACTCATCAATACATCTATATGGTTTCAGTTTCCTGTATACCTCGTTGGTCTATGCCTGCTAGCTTCTAGTTCTGATTAAAGATGATCTGGTTTTCCACGTTGGTGATCTGCGTGTTGTGAGCGACAATGAGAAAATGCCTTTTGAATTTTTATTATAGTACCTATACCTGTACTGCTGGAGTATCACTTGGATCCCGTTTTTCTGATTTCATATATAGGCTGCCAGCCACTATGCAAATCAAGGAGCTGCGCTCTGTGACGAGAATAGTTAAATTTACAGATTTACTAATGGTCTCATGGGTAATAGATGGGCTCAGTGATGGCTTTTGAATTTTTATTCTTTTTAGATGGAATAGCATTGTCGTGAAACTGCATATGTACTGTTTTTGCTCGAATTTGGAAGACTGCTAGTCCGGTAATCTAGCGGCAAGGTTTATATGCAGTGTGGGTAGATGCATGTATGTGTCTGTGGTAATGTAACAACAAGGTTTATATGCAGCTTAGATAGATGCAACCTTCCATTCCTGATTTTCTTATTTTTTTCCTCAATCCTGCAAGGCCACTGTGCTCTGCCTATTTAATGCTTGTGTTAAAATTTCTTATAGAGTTGTTCTCTGCAGGGTTGAACATGCTAAGCTATTTATGCAAACAATGTAATAGATTTTATGCTTGTTGGAATTGTCATTAGTTTCTTCAAATTTATTTTATGCTTCATGTATTCACATGTTCCATGTGATTCAATATGATATCACCCCTATGTGCTGAACTGCTGATGCGTAAATCATTTAGCTTCCTTTTTTTAGTTCATGAGTTGTTTTGGCCCAAAACGCTATGATTTTTTCTAGGTTTTTTTGTCATGAGTTTGCATTAATGTAACTGACATTAATTTTCATGAATAGGTTTCTACGCTTGCTAAAACAAGTTTTTGTGTAGCACATAGGTATTAATCAGGTTGCAAGAGCTCATGCTTTAGGTGCTGCTTGCATACTTTCTCTGATTAATATGCATATTTTTTTAGTTTTGATCTGCTGTTTCTTTTTGGCCAGAACTGGAGAAAACGACCAATGCCGCGGTGCACACATCCAGCATGGATGCCAGAAGCTTTGAGGTGATGACCGATGCTGTTCTTAGATATTTTTTATGCTTCACTTGCTAGATTTCTATGCATATGATTAATGTTGCACAAAAAGCCTCATGGTCAGCGATGGATGTGGTTGGAATTTTTATGCTTCCATGTACATCTTTATTTCTGCATGCTCTAGGAACTCATTTGATTTTTTTATTTGCATTGACTTCCTATTAGTAAATTCTAAGAATGATCACTTTTATGCATTTGATTTTTATACTTGAAAGTAATAAATTTTGAATTTTGCATGTCTCTGATCCTCCCCCAATGTGGGGTTTCTATGCTATAAAACCGAGATATCGAAGATTTTGGGGGCTGATCTTTATTCTCAGTTGCATAGGTTTTTGTTGTAGTTAATTTAAAATTTCAAATTCTAGAGTAGTCATCATTTGTCAATTATGTATTCATATGCACAATGCTCATAGTATTCAAAGTTTGTTTTTTTTAAAAAAAAAAATCACTTGGTTTCTATGCTGCTGGTAAGAATACAATTTTTATGCATTGTTTGGACACACATATTTGTTGGAACAATTATGATTTGTATGCTTCTATACAAATTTATACATTGTCAGTGCACAATTCTATGCATCGTATGATTTTATTTCTTCTTGGTTTTACGTGGCTTTTACGTTGCGAGGGTGCATGGCTGAGGAGGTGCTAGGCATTCGATCCTTGCTTGGAAGCTATTACGGAAGACAGGTTGGGCGAGATCCAATATATTTCATAGTTGCATAGCTTTCTATGCTCGGTTGCATATAGGGTCGTATGCTTAGTTGCATAGTTGCTAAGGTTTCTATGCTTAGTTGTAGTAACTATTGTATTTACGATGTGATTTTTATGTACTAACAAAATTAAGTTTTATTCATCTAACTACTAATTTCTATTCCATGTTGGTGTCATAATGTTTCCGGCCATCTTGACCATTGATTTTATAAATTCGATCGTCCATGACTTGCTATTTTTCGACCCCACGGAGGACTTTCCATTGTTTAGAAATTTCAAATTTTGTCAAAGAGATTGTCTCCATGTTTTACGCTTTTGTGTTACCATATTTTTATGCATTATTTCTATGTTAATTGTACATCCCCATATTGGGAACCATGTACGTTAGCATGCTCGAGTCCGATCATCCATCACATGCTATTTTTCAAATTTTAAATTCTATACATCTTTGTTGCGTTAATTATCCACCCAGAATGAAGATTTTATTCGTTGGACTACTAATTTCTATGCAATATCGACACCAAAAATGTTTCTACTCACCTTGACCATTGAATCTATGAATCCGATCGTCCATGTCATGCTATTTTTCTAATTTCAAATTTTGAAGACGACGAAATCGTCTCCATGTTTTATAATGTTCTATGCATTGCTGCCATGTTAATTATACTCCCATGTTTGTGTCAAGTGGAATGTATTGTTGACAAAATTAACTTTTACTCATTCAATCACTAATTTCTATGCATTGTCATTGGCAAAACTATGCAATGTCAGCGGCAAAACTTTTACGGAGAGGGTTTTACGCGATAAAATATGCAACTTTTATTCATCAAACCACAAATTTCTATGTAACGCCGGTGTCAAAACCTGTTACGCATATTGATAAGTGATTCTATGCATTCTATCGGCCTTCAATTGATATGATTCAAGTGGAGTGATTCAATTTTCAAATTTTTAGAGGAGACAAGAGCACCTATCATTTTACTATGCACTCGCTCATGAGATTTTATGCACGGACTGGTAGCATAAAATTCATTATCCTCATGCACAAATTTTTGAATTTCAAAATTTTTCAAAAAATATTCACAATGGATTTTGAATCGTGCACAAAAAACTCTACATCCTAACTGTTCTACGCATCTTGACAAGTGATTCTATGCATCCAATCAGCCTTCAAGTACTATGAGTTAAGTGTCGTGATTTAAATTCCAAATTTTGGAGGAGACGAGCACCTATTATATTTTTATATGCAATCGCTCATAAGATTCTATGCGCAGATGGTAGTATAGAACTGTACATCTTAACCGTTCTACGCATATTTGACAAGTAACTCTATGCATTCAAGTGTGGAATTTTAAATTTCAGAGGAGATGAGAGCACATACCATGTTGCTATGCACTCGCTCACAAGATTCTATGCATAGAAGGTAGCATAAAATTAACTTATATTCATTCAATCATTAATTTCTATGCAATGTCATCTTGGCAACAAATTTCTATGTACATGAGAACCACTGGTTTTTAGGCATCGTCGCAACAAATTTCTATGTAATGTCGGTGTCAAAAACTGTTCTACGCTTATATTGATAAGTGATTCTATGCATTCAAAGCGACCTTCAATTGATGTGATTCAAGTGTGGTGATTCAAATTTCAAATTTTTGGAGGAGACAAGGGCACCTTCCATGTTACTATGCACTCCCTCACAAGATTCTATATACAGACTAGGAGCATAAACTCTTTATCCTAACGCAAAAATTTTTTGAATTTCAAAAATTTCCTAAAAAAATATTCACAATGGATCTTGAATCGTGCACAAAAACGCGTCTAGAGTTCAATGGTGAAAACCATTTTTAAATCGGATGGTTCGTTAAGAAATTATAGGGAAAAAAAGAAAGAGAAATTAGATGGGATGCACACGTGGATGCACACGTCAGCCTTGTCAGCTTGTGCCAGGTGGTGTCTGGTGGACAGCCAGCTCGCGAAGAGGTTTTTATGCACCGGCGAATTGATTTTGATTCACTCAACCACTAGTTTTTATGCATTGTCGTAACAAAATCGTTTCTACGCAGGGTCTGGAGGATTTTTATGCATCCGGTCTGCTGGTCTGAAGGGTCCCCCACCTGCACGTCAGCGTGTGTCACCACCTCCAGGGTCTGCTGGGCTGGCCAAGGGGGTCTGGCTGGGGCTTCCCATTAACTTTTATTCGTTCAATCACTATATTCTATGCAATGTCATCGGCAAAACTATGCAATGTCAGCGGCAAAACTCTCTGTTCATCCCGTGGAGAGGGTTTTACGCGGTAAAATATGTAACTTTTATTCATCCAAGCATAATTTTCTACGTAACGCCGGTGTCAAAAATCGTTCTACGCATATTGACAAGTGATTCTATGCATCCAGTCCGACCTTCAATTGTTGTGATTCAAGTGTGGTGATTCAAATTTAAATTTTAGATGAGACAAGAGCACTACCATGTTACTATGCACTCACTTAAAAGATTTTATGCACAGACGACAGCATAAAACTCTTTATCTTAATGCATGAATTTTTTGAATTTCAAATATTTTTTAAAAAAAATATTCACAATGGATCTTGAATCGTGCATAAAAATGTCAGGAGTTCAACTGTGAAAACCATTTTAAAATCGGATGTTGCGTTTAAAAAATATGGCGAAAAAAAACAAAGAAATTGGATTGGAATACATGGATGCATGCATATGTGGTGTGTCGGGGTGGGTGGTCCCTGCATTTGCTCCCCCGCGCCGCTTGGCTTTGCGTGCGCCAAGCGAGGGCACCCACTCGCGATCCAGCGTGCCGCGGTCGGAAGCTGGTGCATCTGGTCGATCGACAAAAATTGGCTGGGGCTCTCCGCTAGCTTCTCCCCGACCCCAGACTCCTCGGCGTCCGGACCACCCGCGTCGCGGTGCCCCCAGCCCCCGCCCTCCCACCGATTCCATCGCCGGCGCCCCTCCCCCCCACCGGATCGGAGCGCCGCTTCGGCCTGCCGCCCTCCCTCTGCGCTGTTGTGCGGTTGTAGGAGGCTTGGGATGGGCGCCGCTGCGTGAGAAGAACTGGGCGGCGGTCCGTGGTTACAGATCCGGCGGAGCACTCCTGCGGCGGCGGGCTCGCGGACCAACATGGACCGCCCATCGAGCTCGCGGGACTCCCGCTGGTCACCTCCCACGGCCCCTGGGCGTGCCCCGCATCGCCATGGCCGCGCGCGGCCCCTAGCGGTTGCCATGCCACGGAGCCTCCGCTGGGAACCCGCAAGCGCCCGCCAGCTGGGCCTCGCCGAGTTTCACAGCGAACCGCGCTTCCCTCACCGGCCATAGCTTACCCCCGTCGGCGTCCGCTCTGCGTCACCCATGCCACGCGCAGATCTGAGTCTCCACGGGCGCGACGGCACAACCAACCGGCGGGCCCACCCCTCCGAATCCAGACCCTCCCATTCTCGACTCCACCGGCAGCGGCGCCCTCTCTCGTCCTCAACTCCACCAGGGGCGGACGGCGGTAATGGCGGTGCCAGGCCTAGATACTACTGAAAGTACTGAACAGTACTTATACTGCTCAACACAACGCGCGACGGCGCTTGGGACGCCAGGCGACCGGCCATGGTGAACAGGCAAACAGGCAAACGACGACAACAAGCTGCTGACATTAGCTGTGGGCTTGGCAGCGTGCATCTCGCCAATCGTGTGGCAAAACACGACCTTAATCCACTCTAGATCGGCCCTTCCTAGAGGAGGCAATGGATGTCTTGACGACCAATGGTGACACATTTAAAAATCACAAAATTGCTAAATCTTGACGACAAATACCGATAGAATCTTTGGAGGTAGATGCGACAATTACCGACATCAATGGAAAAATATTGAAGGTACTGGCAAAAAATAATGAAATATACCCGATGATATGGTATTATACTGAAGGTAGATACTAACATCAAAGGGAAAATACTGAAGGTACTGGTAAAACATAATGAAGATTCCCATCGGGTATGGCGGGTACGGGTAGTATCGCCCACTACTCGGAGATACCGATAAAATACTCGGAGATCTTGACAAGTACTCAAGATGCTAACAAAATACTTAAACGAACTACTTAAGAATACTGCTACTCGAGAGATAGTGATAACTACTCGGACATACTAACAAAATACTCGAGAGACCGACTACTACTCGGAGATCGATAAGCGCTCCGATAAAATACTCGAGAGATTGGGGAGAGACCGACTACTACTCGAGAGATATTGATAATGATAAAATACTCGAGAGATAATCGGAGATCTGCGACTACTACTCGGGGATGCGATAACTACTCGATAAAATACTTAGAATACCGACTACTACTCGGAGATATTGATAAGATACTAGGAGATACTGACTACTACTACTATGATAAAGTACTTGGATACTGATAACTACTCGGAGATGCTAACAAAATACTTAAACGGACTAGCCAGTATTCATCTGTAACTCTAAGTATTTTTCCAGTATATTTGTATACTTGGTAATATAACTTTAGTATTTCTAAGTAATTTGTTAGCATTACATTAGTAGTTGTCAAATATTGAAAATCTAGAAAATACTGATGACCGACTGAAACTTACACGACATACTCATGACTATTGAAGCCCACAAATACCGACAACTAATCAAAGTATAGACTAAAAATGTTAGTGACCAATCTTGAGTAATCTTTGAACAAATACTAACTAATTTGAAACATACTTATAACTACCGATTCAAAAATCCGACGAGGAAGAAGATACTAAGAAACACTCATTCATCTCACGATCTACGATACATGTGAACATTTTGTATTGTATTCGGTATCTATCATTACATGTGAGCACAAGCACAAGCACAATCACCGACCATCGACCAACAGGGTCTCAACGAGGAGGCATCGGGTCTTTGCACTTGGGCGAGGCTTGGGGCTAAACCGGCTAGGCTGCTCGGGTGCTTTCGACCACCGATATGGAGGAGATAGACCGCCGGCGGGAGGTGAGGTGGGAGCACGGGAGACCACCACTCTGCTTGGCGGCGAACCCTGGCAGCGAAGGGCGTTGGGCTAGACACAGGGCACGGGCTGGTCCGCATCGACACGCACTCAATGTGCTCCCATGGCACCGCTCGCCCACCATGTAGCTGCCATCCACCTTCCATCATGGCGGCGGATCCCACCTCCCCACGGCGGCGGCGGCCGCCCCTCCACCTCCCGTCGCGGTCTGCGGCGTAGCGCCACCTTCATGGCCGATGCAGCCGATGGTGGCTCCGTCCAACCACTAACGACGGCGCGACTGACTCACGGCAATAGCGGGCGGGGGAGAGCGGGGACCGGCGACCTCCGGCGGACAAGTCTCGGGAATCAAGTGCGGGGGCCCCGCGGCGGCCGACGCACGGCTCCGGGCGCGGAGGCCCGGCGATCCCCGGCGGGCAGGTTGGGGCGGCACAGAGCCGGCGGGGGTACAGGGCTGGGGATGGGGGCGAAGGCGGGCATGGGGAGGCCGGCGGGGTTGGGCCGGCGTCGACGTGGTGGAGGTGGGCGGCGCCGAGAGGTCGATCCGGTCTCTGTCGGGGGAACCGCGAGCCTCCGAAGTCGGGTTTCGCGGCCTCCCCGACGCCTCGCACCCCTTCGACCGTTGCATCTACGGCCTCTCCCTCCCCGAGCAGCGACGGCGCGGCACCGCACCTCCCACCGTGACGGCGCCGGACACGGAGGGTGGTGGCGAGGGCGGGCGCAGCGTCCCCTGGACCCCGTCTGTGGCGGCGCGGCTATCCCCATGGCCGGGCGATGGATTCGCGACGGAGTCGTAGCCCCTCTGAAAGGTCCCTTGTGGTTTTTGGTAATTGAGTGTCAACATTAGGTGAACTAATAATGTGTGATTGAGATAATACACAGGAGATTAGTTCACATGCGATGATGCAACGAAGGAGCTTATTGCATATGTGACATGACATGGAGTCATGTGACCAAGGTGGTGAAGATCAAGACGAGGCTTGGCTTGATGGACCGGTTGCAAGTGTGAAGGGCAAGTCGAGGTAGTGAAGCGATGGACCACGAGGTGGTGAAGCTTGGGCAAGACTTGGCGCCGATGCACCGACGCAACGGTGAAGAGCAAGTGAGGTCAAGATCGATGGACCAAGAAGGTCATGTGATGATATGAAGTGGATCATATCATTCTTGTTCGTGTTGGTGCATGTGTTGCATCGGCACTTGGAGATGGAGCGGAATGGAAATGCGCAAGGCAAAGGTATAACCTATAGGGCATTTCATTTCGCCGGTCATTGGTGCTTAGAGAATTTTATGACCGGGTTTAGGATAGATGGTCGTACTATCAAGAGGGGCAAACTTGTTTGCATATCGGTCATCTAGTGCCACTTATGCGATCTAACTTTGCGATGTGTTAGGATCGAGTGGCGTGGTGAGAACAAGAGCTAACTTCGCCTTGGAAACTGTTTGTGAAAATGCTAACACACTTGCACATAGAGATGTACACTTGGTGGTGTTGGCACTTTTGCTAAGGCAGAGGTGTTTGCAGGGTTGAGTTGGGTTTGGGAACCGCTCATCCTCCCGCCGAGCTTGCGAGGCGGGATTCGGCGCTTTCGGGAAAATGAGAGGCTTATTTTCTATTGCGCCGGATGCAAGTTTGTGGAGAAACCATGCTATCCGTGGAGCTCAAGTTTGTATACTTGTTGGGTAGCATGGTGGAGAAGTTGGCAGAGAAGAAACGACGTCCTTGGCGTTGCGCTTGAGAAGAAGTTTCTGGCAAACCTCGGACTGTCCGGGCCTTTGGAGCGGACAGTCCGCAGGCTAACTTGGAGAAGTTGCAGTGCTGCTGGACTCGTTTTCCAGCGAGGCGTGGACGGTCCGCGCCCTACGGGCGGACTGTCCGCCGCAAGACGTTTCTGTCGATCAGCGGTGTTCTTTGGTAACTCGCTCCTGGCCTTTGGACGACAGTCCGGCTTTGGTTGGCGGGCGATCCATAAGTCTTTGGCCTCCGAGCAAAGTTCTTTGGAGCTCGCTGTTGGCACTAGGCGCAAGAGGCGCGGACGATCCGCGCCTATGGGCGGGCGGATCCGCCTGTCGGGCGGATCGCCCGCAGATTCATCTTTTTCTAGCGAGCGTAGCCGCCGCTTCCTTCGCCCCGACCGAGTGAACGGCGGACAGTCCGGGCCCTGGTGGCGGACTGTCCGCAGGTGTGGTGTTTGAACCTAACGGCTAGTTTTCGTAACGGCGGACTGTCCGGGCCTTGTGTGGCGGACTGTCGGCGAATCTCGCAGGAAAGGCATAACGGCTAGTTTTGCCTTTGGGGCTATAAAACCTTGGGGTGGCCGGCCTTGGCGAGGTGCTGAGCACACTCTAGCCTTGGTGGCTTGTGTTGTGGTGCTAGAGAGCCCTCCCAACTCACTCTAACTTGATAGTGTTCATCCGATTGAGTGAGTGAGCGATTCTAGTGCGATTGCGTGAGAGATTGCATCGTGTGGCACTAGGTGATCGTGTTGCAAGCCGGTGTGCTTGTTACTCTTGGAGGTTGCCACCTCCTAGACGGCTTGGTGGCAAGAGACTTCGTGAAGCACGCAAGGAAGCTTGTGCGGTGCTCCGAAGGAGGATTTGTGAGAGGTTCGTGCTCACCTCACGGGGATCGTGAAGAGCAACTCTAGTGGAGCATGTCATTGAGCTACCACACTTGGGTGTGGGTTCTCGCAGTGCCCTCTGAGGGATTGGCTCGAGGATTCCCATCTTGTGAGTGATTCGATCAAGCTCCCACCGTGGGATTTGGCACCGGCCATTAAGCTTGTGAATCATCAAGTGGGTGAATCGCCAAACCGTGGAACCACCAAGGTGTCGGTCGACACAACGAGGAGTAGGGGGAAGTTGGCAAGCTTCCCGAGACCTCGGTAAAAAATCACCGGTGTCATCTTGTGTTCACTCTTCGCGGTGGTTTGCATTCTCACTCACAAGCTTCGCATTTACTTTGTTATATATATCTTGTGCTTGCTTGTGTAGTGTTGTAGTGACTAACTAGCTTGTGTAGCTTGTTTAGTTGCTTTGCTTAGTTTGTGTAGCTAAGTAATTTGAGCCTTTGGGTTAGGCGTGTGTTGCTTTGTCCATTGTGCATCTAGTGAGCTTAGGTTGGTTTTGTGCTTTTGCTTACTAGAATTGTGTAGGAGCTCCCCTTGCTTGAAGTACTAGTTGCTTAGGTTTGTGTGACCTTGCAATAGAAACGGTTAGGAGCTCAAGCTAGGCTTGTCACCTCACTCTTCTTGTGTAGGATCTTTTGTGAGGCGATTTAGAGTCATAGATAGAGGGGTGAAGTCTTGGCTAGACCGATAAGTTTTATTCCGCATTATTTTCGGTTAGCCGGTGCGATTAATTTTAAAAAGAACTATTCACCCTCCTCTAGTCCACCATCTCGACCCTTCACCCTCGCGGATTCGGCATCAGAGCACCTACGGTGGCGTCCTCTCCAGCTCGGATTCAATATCGAGATGGGATTCGGTGGCGGCGGTTGCGTGTTCCCATGGCGGTGGTCAGTCTTCGGTGGCTGACCCTTCTCCACTCCACTGCAGCGGCATCAAAGGCAGTGGCCGGCGGAGGCACACCTTGCACCAGCGAGGTGAGAAACCAATGTCGCCGGTCTCCTGTGTCGTGAGTCATGAGGTGGGTTCGATTTGTGTTACGCTCTTTCTGACAAATCATGGCCGTGACATGAATGATTCTGACAAATCAGTGCTCCGACCTGCAGGACTAGCTGCTACGGCTTGCACAATCCTCCTGCGGCCATGGACCAACTCATGTCGTTGCCCCTTCCCTGTGATCTGCAGGCTAATCGCTGCCCCTTCCCCGTGATCAGGTCAGCCTGCTTTCCTTGCCCTATCAATTATTCATCCGTGCATGGATTATTGGACATCATGAATCATGGATTACTGCACGGAAGTTGCTAGGTTGTTGTTAATTGATTTTCTCATCCTAAATTTCTGTTTCCTATTTAATTTGTAGATCCCGATTCCTTGATAGGACTACTAATGATTGCTATCTGATCCAATAATGAGAAGCTTGAGGTACCCACATATTTGCTCATCTGACACATCCTTTTTTATGTCATTGCAACTGTGCTCATACACACAATAGCAATTGGTTTAGTCTTTTTGTCGTAACTGGCCCATGGCACTAGTTGTAATTTGGTTTAATTAGATTTTTTTATCAGAGCTCAACCCACACATTCATATGTGTCGCAACTCTGCCCATATACATAGTAGTAATTGTTTTAGTAGTTTTGTGTCAACTAGCTCATGAAACCGGTTGTAATTCGGTTCACTTTCATTTTACCAATGTCAAATGTTTATTTAGGCATGTTTTTTAATATCGTTGCAATTGTGCTCATACACATAGTATAAATTGTTTTAGTTTTCTTGTTGCAACTAGCCCATGGCACCCGTTGCAATTTGGTTTAATTTGACATTTTTCTTAACAAAACTTAACTCACACATTCAATTGTTTTGTCAGTGCCCATATATATAGTAGTAATATTTTAATAGTTTTGTTGCAATTGGTTTAGATTTATTGTTGCAACTAGACCATTGCATTAGTGGCAATTCGTTTCTTTTTATCAACATGTAGGTCTCCATGAAGCATATCAACCTTCAAAAATTCATGATATTTTAATGTTTGTGTTCTAGCGAGCTGCTGTTGTGTGCATTCATGCTGGCTGCAGCTGTTGTTGGCTGCCTGCAGCCGCTGTAGTGACTGCTGTAGCTGCAGCTAGCGCTACCGAACAAGCTCAGGCTGCCAGAGTGGAAGGACGAGCGGGTGTGTTCCGCACGGAGGTGATCTAGCACATGCACTCACCCGGAAGTGAGGGAGGTCTGTGCATTTGTTAAACAAATTTCCATCTGAGATACAGGGTTATCTGTTCTTGCTTTGTTTTTGTTCTCAAATTTTTTCTGTTTGGTATCCAGTTACTGACTTGCTGCTGCTATTTGTAGGAGCTCCACGCATTACCTCTTGTTGTTGACTGTACAGGGATTTCTGTTATGGCTAATCTCCTCAACGTATTGACAAATGTAGGTTCGTGCATGTTGAGGTGCTTCCATACTTTATAAACTTTTTTTTTTTCGTTCATTAGACTCAAGCTATTTATTGATTTCGTAAATGGTATGCAAATATGCACTGACTGATCATATTTATAGCTTCCTCTTCTCAGGTACATGTTGGTTGTTAAGTCACCGAACCGTGTTGGGTTCTATAGCAGCGGACCTCTGTACACATTACCAGGCAGCAATGGATCATGTTTCTAATAAATATTTGGAGTTCTTTTAATCATTTTGCCTGCCTCCGAACTGGTCTGCTAATTATTTTCTCTGGTTTCATACAATTTCTTTACAGACCTATTGTGTGCTACGGTAGTTGCCAACCTATGTGAACCCAATTTCGGGTCTTAGTTGCCCCTACAGCCCACTGAAACTTTTATCCCACTATTTACCCATGTTTCATCTCTGACTGTTTTCCTTTCTCCATGTTTCATCTCTGATTGTTTTCCTTTCTCTTGGTCACCTATTAAGTAACAAACAAGTTTTCTCGGTTCCTCGAATCAACAAAGCAATATCTTCGCTTGACCTTAAATGCCAGCTTGCCAACAAATCGCTTCACCCGCCCAACGCGCGGGGTTACCCTGCTAGTATTAAAATGGTTTATGTTCTAGTTGTAAATAGAGGACTTGATCAGTTGCAACTATCTTATTACCTTAGTTGTACTTGGGCTATCATCCTAGTTGTAAATGGTTTTCAATAACGTAGTAATTACTTTATTAGATTAGTTGTAACTGGACTACTATCCTAGTTGCAATTGGAGGACACGACCATTTGCAATTACTCAATTGTAACTAGATCTGTGCTCTTGTTGTAATTTTTTGTGATGGTGTGTGTGCATGGGGTCCTAGTGTAGTTATTACTAGGTTGTTATCCTAAATGTAATTCGTGATTCCACCAGTTCCAACCTACATTCATATGTGTTGCAATTGTGCCAATATACATATTAGTAGTTGTTTAAGTAGTTTTGTTGCAATGGAGCTCAACCCCCACACATTCATGTGTGTTGGAACTGTGCCCATTTACATAGTAATAATTGGTTTACATTTATTGTTGCAATCTGGTCGTTGCATCAGTGGCAACTCATTTCACTTTGACTTGTTCTTGTTATCTGAGCTGAACCAACACACTCATCTGTGAATTTTTATATAGGAAACTTGTTGTAGCGCATAGTATCTTTAAGGCCTGCTGCCCCTCCGTCTCTTACACTGATTCAGTACTGAATGATACTGAATTTGGCATTATCGTTTCAGACTTTCAGTGCTGATGTAAATACCGAACGTTGCTGCTAAACACTACTGAGTTTGGCATTATCATTTTAGTGCTGCTGGAATTACTGAATGCATTATCGTACTCCATCAAAATACTGAAGCTGAATCAAACATGCAGGCACACTCAGCCATAAGCAACCAGTACAGCATCAAAAGTGTGTGGTCATTTTTTTACAACAAAGTGCGTGGCCATTGTGCATCCGAATATGCCTGCTAGTTGTAATTCTTCGAAAATATTTTTTTGCCACTGCTTGTTGAATATTGGAGACTGCATCATTTCCAGGCAGGACTAGGAGCAGCACGGGCACGTGTGGCGTCGGTGGAGCGGCGCACGCTGTAGTGCCACATCTGCTGTTGCTGCTTCTGTGCCATGGTCAAGCACGAGGTACCCGAGGTGATCCCACTCCTCCCATCCTCTCCCATTGGCGACCTTCAATCTGGGATGTTTGGTGCCGGCTCGTCTAGAAATCAAGAGGCATGGGTACTGAGATGGATTTTCTGGGCACCAATGGGATTTCCCGCTAGCACGAGTCGCGTCATGGATTGGAGAAGCTACTGATTCAGTTCTGCTAAAATTAGTTTAGTATATATTTAAGCATCACTAGTTAAACGCCCGTGCGTTGCTACGGGATAACAAAAATTTATATAAAAACACACGGATCGCATGATAAGATAACAATATTACGAAGAGCATATCGCATTGCACAGCGGGGCTTATGTGCAACCATGCACACTTTAGATCTGGAACGTCCATCTCCCATCGGTGGACCAGCAGCGTGAGCAGGGGATTTTTTCATTTTAACGCCCTCACGCGCCTTGACATCTAATTTATTTTTGCAGAAACCCCCTCCAAGCCTGGACCATCCCTGTACACATGAGAGTGTATGCAAATATTAGTGCTTATCTCATGGGCAATCTTGCATGTCTTGAAAAATCTCATAACCTTAAAACAAAGTATGTTATCTTCACGTACAAATACTTGCGGGTTTACAATGTATTGTAGAATGAGTAATCCACTTGAGTGTGTGGCAAGATTCATCATAACATATATAAATATAATAGTTATTATTGCTATAAGTGACTATGGTTCTAAGTTAGTTACACATCTATGCTAGCTATAATGTTTTTCTCACGGTTAAATTTTCATCCGAAGATTTTTTGATTCCATCGAGGAATATGTTTATTCATTATGGCTTGGAACTGCATGTCGAATCCAATAGTTTACCTGGCATATATAAGCACTGGTGTGTCTTTACACCAGTCTTCGACAGGTCTAGGGTCAACCATAATAAGCATCTTTTCCTGCTCATCTAAACATAAAGCATATATTTTCCATAGAAACTCCATGGCAAAAGAACCTGCAAACATGATAACAATTAGAAAAAAAATATGAGAAGCAAGTATTAAAGCAGGAGCAAGCGAGTTACATATCTGCATTGTGCTAAGTTGTATTTCAACTTTTCACACACACCAACCGTATCGGCCATTTCTTTATCACTATTTTTTGCGGCATGCCACCGATGTCGTTGAAGCACACATTGTCTTAAAATAGAAAAGATATATAAGTGTTAGTATTTACTCATTTAAACCATTTTCTCCCGCACTCATCAATCCTCTATATCTTTACTCTATATCAACTAACCTATATTTTATTCAACCATCTCCTCTCCTCTCCTTTTCTCCTCCCTTCTTCTTTTTCTTCTTCTTTTCTTTTCTTTCCCTTTTACAATATTTTAGTAACAAAATTTTTTAATTAACTAATAATAATAAATTTTCCTCCTTTTTATTTATTTTATTTTTTTTTCTTTTCTGTTTTTGTATACCGTTTTCCTTTTTTTTTCCCCTTTTCTCTACCTTTTCTTTCTTTTCCCCTCTCCTCCTTTATCCATTCTTTCCGCCGGCGCCGCTCGCACCTGCTCGACCTCTCTTCGCCGCTCGGCCCTGCACCACCGGTGGCCACCACCCGCCCCTACTCCACCGGGGGCCAGCCTTGCTACCCCATCCCCGCTCCCTCCGCCGGCGCCCGCATCGAGTGCGGCGGGACGAGCTCGTGGCAGCGGGCGCTCCCTCCGCGACGGGGAGGGTCAACAGCGGCGGAGTTGCGACCGGCGCGTGAGGTAGGGGGCTTGGCCGGGAGGCGGACCACGGCGTCCAGCGCCCACGCCGGCTGCGCGAGGAGGACTTCGACGGCTGCGCACGTACCGGCCATGGCTGACGTCGTCGGATTTGGGGAGGAGCGTGGGGGTCGACGCGATGCGGGTGTCGAGTTCTGGCATCGACGGCGGCAAGGCGATAAGGAGCAGGGGCGGCGCGCAAAGGTCGACTAATCCGGCCACGCCCGCTAACTCCGGTCCCGGCTCCTACCAGCGCCGCCCCTCCCTCCATTCCTCTCCGCCGCTACCAGCGCCGCCGACGCGGCAGCCATGACGCCGCCCCCACGCGCCGCCTCGGCCGGCCCCACGTAGGCACGCCGACCCCAACCACATCGCCAGCGGCCACGCAGCGCCCACAAACTGCCTCCGGCGACGCTGCGCTGACGACGCAGCTGCCGAGGGGTGTCGCAGCGGCCACGGCCTCGGCCACAACTGCAACGCCTGCCGACACCACGCGGCCCTCCGAGCGGTGCCGCACCGCCGCACCACCGCCGGCCCGCCACCCCGTCGGATTGCGGAGCCACGTGCGCCCTCGGAGCGCCATATGGTGTGCGACCGCCGCACGGCGCCGGACCGCCTGCAAACTCCGCCGCCGCAACATCGCCCACCAACAGTGGACACCATGGTGCTTGTCTCTCTCCCAATTGCTCTCCCATATCCCATCTTCTACAAACGAATGCCTCAGTCATTGATGATGCACACTACGTGGTCGACGAATTTCCTCTACCGCATTTTTACATGCAGCTCTAACTATTTAATATTGTTTAACTGCTTAAAAAGATCATGCAGGACGTTCTGACACTGCGAATGTTGTACCTGTTTTGCGATTAGTAAAGCTGCCCATGCTCATAGCGTCTAGGACCTAAACAAAAGTTATTGTTGGTGTTTAGGTATTTCAGTCCTATTGTATAAGTTTTAATTGATTCCTAACCTTTTCTTGTTGGTCTGGAGTTTCTGTAATTCAGCCATGTGCATTTTGAAACCTGAATCTGACAGTATTGTTTAGTTTTAGTTGAAGTATTTGAGTGTCATGGTGATTCAGGTACTAAATCTCAGTTTCTTCATGCAGCAGAAGTTCAGATGTCTCTATCTATTTTAGGTGTGGCTTAGTTTGGTCAGAAGTAACCTGCAGCCTGAGTAGCGATTACTGGCCAAAGGTATGAACAAAGCTGACACTCTCCAACTGCTGCTTTCATTCAAATTTCGTTCCCTTTCAAACTAACTAATTACCTCACTGAGTGTGCCAATGTGTTGGACTTGATTGTATTACCGTTTCTCATTTAGCCATATTAGAGGCTTTTAAAAGTTTAATAGATAGCTGCATCGATGAAACCTTGGTTTCACAGGAGCAGCTTAGATGAAGGCCAGACATCAAGGATTGAAATCCGATCCCACAATCATAGAGAAGATATGTGCTATCCTAGAAGGCTTGCTAGATTTCGCTACAGTGATGTCTGGGACAGATCATTTCATGTAATTTCAGTGGCATTTGACAAGTTTGTTATGTATTTCAGCACCTTAGTATATCCTCACACATCCATACAATTTTGTTATTGCATTTCATTCTGCATCATGTCATTGATTCTGTTATGATGGTGATAATAGATCATCATTTTCGTTGTCTATAGATTAGCTGTGTTGGAGATTTGGAGTTCCTAGTCTTATCTGGCCAGTGGTCACAACTCATAAGGCACCATGTTTTTATTCTTGGGCTCCGATATTTGTAACTTGAACTAACTTGCTATGTTCATTTTTTGAATGAAAATTTGATTATATTATTTATTTTACTTCAGTTAATTTTCGCGTGGATTGCTATGGGGGTCGCATCTCTAACCTCACTCAAAGCTAATTTTCGAGTCTGTTGATTCTCATAATTCTGAGTTGCACAAAGTTTAACAATCCTAGGATTCGAAGTTTGACAAGCTTAGCATTTAGTGAATTGGGACCTTAACAGTGTCTTTGTGACTGCACAGTGACTTCATTACAAATTCTGCTGTGTCTCAATGCGAGAAGTACATCTCCTTAAGCTATAAATAGGAAGCTGAGTTGGACAGACCATCCTTTAACACATTTAATAAAATTACATGAGACCTTTTCAGACCTTTGTTACGTTTTTTAATTGCTTGCTGATAGCGTGCATGTGTTTAATCACTGCACAAGGTAATCTGTTTAATCGAATCCATTTAATTTAAGTTGATCAAATATTTTATTGTGAAGGTTGATCCATAGTCGCATCATGTCATTGATTCTTTTTATGATGGTGATAATAGATCATCATTTTCGTTATCTATAGCTTAGCTGTGACGTACCAGGTGAGCGATGGAGCAGCGACATTGGTGTGGCGGCGGCGATCTTCAACTTAGACAACGAGCAATGGACGACGGGCGATGTCGATCGTGCGAAGACGACGGATTGCACGGCTCAGGTAGCGTGGAGTTGAGGATAGCGCACGGCGTCGCACCACGGAGAGGACGATGGAGCAGGTTGACGACGTGTCATCACACGAGGGTGAGGACGACGGCGTGGCGGCCCTCTACGGCGAGGACTACGGAGGAGCAGCGACGTTGGTGTGTCCGCGGCGATCTTCAACTTGGGTGGCGAGCATCGCACGAAGGCGGCGACACATGATGGTGAGGGCGATGAAGCAGGTCGGCGGCGGCGGCGACGCTCTACAACGAGGGGCGAAGGAGGTCGACGGCGTGGCGTCGCACGAGTTCAACCGTGAACGGCGCCACGGCGTCACATGACGGCGAGGTGAAGGAGTAGTCCTCTTTTGGAGCGGAGGAGAGATCTAGCACCAGGAGATTTGGGAGGCCGTGGTGTATATTTGTCACACATAATTTATTTCCTTTTCTCTCCTCTACTAATCGGGAAGGAGAGATATTTTTTCCTTGTCACACATAATTTATTTCCTTTTTTCTCTCCTCTACTAATCGGGAAGGAGAGATATTTTTTCCTTTTAACTCCACGGTGCATGTCCACCAAATCCACGGTGCATGTCCACCAAATCAGGATTTATAGGGTTTCCTTGTGTGTGGTTCCCTTTTGTGTGGTTTCCTTTTGCATGAAATCTTCTATTTTTAGATCGCAGGAAGTGAGGTATAGGGGGACGCGCGGCCGATCGTCGCATGGCCAACATCACCGAGCGGACAGAAAAAGTCACATGAAAAAATGTCCCCCTTTCATCCTTTATACGTAGTAAAGATAACTCCACGGTGCATGTCCACCAAATCCATGGTGCATGTCCACCAAATCAGGATTTATAGGGTTTCCTTGTGTGTGGTTCCCTTTTGTGTGGTTTCCTTTTGCATGAAATCTTCTATTTTTAGATCGCAGGAAGTGTGGTATAGGGGGGACGCGCGGCCGATCGTCGCATGGCCAACATCACCGAGCGGACAGAAAAAAACGAAAAAATGTCCCCCTTTCATCCTTTATATGTAGTATAAAGATTGTAACGCCCCGACCCGGGATGACGGTTAAGATCCACTCTAAACGTTGAATGGACCACACCTGCTAATTAACTCTCTTGCGCTTTCGTCCTCGCTTCGCGCAAAAGGATCGATCCGGAGTTAATAGCCTCCCGGAGCCCAGGCTTTTAAGCTGGCTCAACTCTCCTTCAACTTCCGGTATGGTGCTATTTCGCGCAGCTACAGTAACCGACGAGGTCATCACTCGTGCTACAGTCACTCGCGTATTTGGCCCAAGCCCACCAGTGGTCCATGGCCCATTTAGCGGGGTCTCACAATCATCTAGTATATGCGAGCACTTCTTTGTTCTTAATGGTTTCTGTGTGCATGTTTTCTGTTAGCACAAACCTTAGTTTAGTATTGATTGATTCAGTCCATTAAACTACTGCATCTTTTCTTTGCAGTGCTATGGCATCTCTTGTAAAGTATTGTTGACGAGAAGAGCTGCGCTACCCGCCTCCTGCCTCAATGACACAGGTCCCCCGGAGCCAACATCGTCGGCGGCGTTCTAGTTCTAAATAGAGGACTTGATCAGCTGCAACTATCCTACTACCTTAGTTGTAATTGGGCTATCATCGTAGTTGTAAATGGTTTTTCAATAACATAATAATTACTTTATTACATTAGTTGTAAGCGGACTACTATCCTAGTTGCAATTGGAGGACGCGACCATTTGCAATTACTCGGTTGTAACTAGATCGTGCTCTCTGTTGCAAACTTGTATATATTTTGCTATTGATGAGATCGTAGTGTTTCTATACCCCATGCGCTGGTTATCTTGTATATATATTTTTGTTATTGATGTTTTTTTTTATTTATTGCAATTGTGTCAGTTGTGGTGTTGCAACCGGAGACACTCCATTGTTGCAAATGGTAATTTACCGGCCTTTTTTGTGTGTTTGCAACAGTGGTCATCAACATGTTGTGATTGTGTCACTTGCAGTGTTGCAACTGGAGACAATCCATTGTTGCAAATGGTAACTTACCAGCCGTGGGGTGTTGCAACTGTGGTCATCAACTGTTGCAATTGGCTATCGACTAGGGTTGTAATTTTCATTTTTGTGTTACAATAGGGTTTTTGGCAAATAGTGATTGAGACTATACAAGGAGGAAAGATTTGTAAAGCAGAAATGGAGCATGTTGCAATTGTGTTATTTCCATTGTTGTAATTTTGGACACTCCAATGTTGCAAATGGAGTTTTTACGGCGTTGTAGTCACAAGCGTGTTTATCACCCTTGTTGCAAATGATTGTTAACTAGCTTGCAATCGTCCCGACTTTGCGGTGTGTTGCATTTGGAGACACTCCTTTGTTTGCAAATTGTAAATTTACCGGTCGTTGTGTAAGCGTGGATCATCACCATGTTGCAAATGGCTATTGACCATGCGTTGTTAATGGCATTTGCCCCTTCCTAGGCAAGGTTTCCGGAAGACACTTTTAATGGCATTTGTCGAGTTTAGGGTTCATGGTGTTTGCCGAGTTTAGGGTTCATGGCGTTTTTCGAAGTTTAGGGTTGTTGCCATTTACTGAGTTTAGGGTTCATGGTGTTTGCCGAGTTTAGGGCTCATGGCGTTTGCCGAGTTTAGGGTTTGTGGCGTTTGCCTAGTTTAGGGTTCATGGCGCGTTGAGATTAGGGTTCAGATCTGTTGCACTGGATCAATATCTATCCATCAAGTTGCAATGAGTATGATATTATAGTTGCGATTGGTCTATTTGGTAGAGAATACACACATTTGGTATATTAAATGCAGCGTCATGTTGCAACTAGTTGACTGCCCAGTTGTAAATGGCCCAACTGCCCAGTTGTAAATGGCCCGACTACCGAGTTGCAACTGGCCCGACTCTTGTTGTAATTGGATTGTGTTGCTACTGGTTCTTGCCCAGTTGCAACTGGCCTAACTCTAGTTATAATTGGATCGCCTCAGGTTGCAACTACATCACGCCCAGTTGCACTAGATCAGATCTGTTTCAATTAGTTCCGTCAAGTTGCAATTAGTATGATGTTATAGTTGTGATTGGTCTAGTCTCGCGGTTGCAATTGGTAGAGAATACACACAGTTGGTATATAAAATACAAGTTGTTCACTAGCTAGGCTTGCAACTAGGTTGTAACTAGTTGTATGTACTAGCAAATTGGGTAAAAATTATGTTGTAAGTGGCTGCAACAAACGCTAACTATGCTACAGCCAAGTTGTAATTGTGTTGTAGTCACGATGGTAACTCATAGTACAGTGAAGTTGTAATTACATACTTGAAAAAAAAAAGTTCGTCAAATATAGTCATGTTGGATCTCATTTTATTAAGCACTTTTTTTTCAACAACCTGGTACAAACGGATCTAAAATCGGAGTTACGGTTTAGGAGATATTGCATTTTTTTTTATCCGAAACAAAAAAGATTCCCTGCATGCGGGATGGACAGGTGGAGAGAGGTTAGCTAGCAGGGTCTGTGTGAAGTTGCAACTGGAACACAGATAGAGTTGCAAACCGAACACACTACCTGTTGCAATTGGCGCCCGATGACCAGCTGCGGGATGGAGGCTATGAGGAGTTGGAGGAGGCGGGCCCAGGGGCTTATCTAGCTGGGGGAGGTGCGGCCGGGCCCAGGGGATTATCTGGGGGCAGCGCGCTTCGGGAGGGGAGGCGCGGCCCAGTCTTTTTTTAATACAGGTTGGGTGCATTCTGTACATAAAATGCACCCTGATGCATTTTAGGCATGCCGATATATATATATATATATATATATATATATATATATATATATAGAACTACTACACTGTAGCTAGCTATAGAATATCAAATTCTATAGCCAGGCCCGACGTGCTGCATCCGATTCAGCCTAACGAACCAATTAATAGACCCACGGACTGGTCTGGTTAATTTGTTGCATGCGAGCATGCACCTGGACGGGTGAAATTAATTTGCTATTGGTTGCTATATATGGCTAGGCTTTGACCGCAATTAAAAGGTACTCGCCGGCGATCTCTCCCTCATTTTTCGAATTTCTCTCTCTCCTCGCATGCATACCTCTCCAAGAAGCGGTGCCATGGATCCAGTACCTCCGACGAGCGTTTGGAGCTGCGGCGGTGTCCCATGCAGCTTTGCTTGCCGAGCATGCAGCACTCATGCGGAGGCCGGCGCTCGGCTCTCTGTCAATGGTGGTGGATCTCGACAGGCCACAGCGGCGATGATGCCGGCCGGCAGCACACCCAGGAGCCCGCGTCCTCCTCGTCTCCAGTTCGAGCACTGTCGCGATGGAGGTCAGCACCGCTTCTTCCACCGATGCCGCTCCCTGCCTGCGCACCACCAGCGACGTCGGCTCCATGCTCAATGGCGCAACGTGGCCCCTAGGCGGCGGCGGTGCGGCCTTCTACGACCCCGTTTTGCATAGATGGTGGCCCCTGCGGCGGCGCGTCTAGCTGCCCCGCTTGCACGGCACTTCCTGACGGCAATATAACCGGTCCCGCGCTCGGATGGAGGACCCGGCGACGGAGCTGCAAGACCGGCTACACTACACGGACATGGTGTTTCTGATTCCTAGTGACCGCCACCGCGCGCCGTGGCCACAGTGTACAGCCTGCTACAGGCAGCACGTTGTTGCGTCGCCCTGGACATGTCCGGCAGGACATGGTGCCAGGTCCGCGGCGGCCCCTGCCCTGGTGCGTCTAGAGGCGCGCAGGTGTACATGCTGCTTGCAGCCGTTGCCGCCGTGCTGCAGGCGTCTGTCCACGCACGGCCAGCCCAAATGGCAGTTGATTATGGGGATCTATGTCCTCTATGCATGACGCTTTCTCTAGGGAGGACGGGCGGCCGGCGTCGTCGCGGCTGGGCTCGCCGCCGTCGTGCTCGCCTTACTCTCCGATCCGCCTTCAACTTCTTCAGGCTGCACGTCACCAAGAGGATTACAGTAACTCATTTAGAAATGTATCGTAAATCATATGCAATACACATAGATTATTCTACTGCAGTAATTATTCATTTGCAAATATGAGTACATTGTTATTGTTTAGTCACCATGTATATATTATAGTAATTCATACCAAATAATTGACATATACTCCGGAGTATAGTCGTACGTCAATGATGAAATATCAAATTCCGGTGACCTCCTAATTAACTTTATCATCACACTCAAATTATCGTAATTATTAGTTCAAAATTGTCGTAACTCATCTTATTGGTTATAACTGGTTCATTGTATCATGATGATATAAAAAAATGTCACAACTCTGGTATTTTGTTATGGTAAATTAATCACATTATATATAGCTATTTGTTTTTTTTTCTAGAATGCGACTTCACGCGTATTTCAATAGCTATTTGTTCTTGTATTCCAGTAACAACGTAACTACACATAGTTGTTTGACGCATTATCTATTTTTCTAGTAAATAATTTTAAAATTCTAGTAAATATATAATATCGTAACTTTGTCTAAAAAAAAAAAAATAATATTTCGTAACTATTAGGGACACAAAGGCAAGTATTATGGTAAAAGGATTGCAAATCTAGTAAACAAATTATGGTAAGTAGTAACTAATCCAAGCACATGCAAGTACGCCTCCTGTTACCATACTAGGAAAATGAAATTACGAGATCCATGCTGCAGCGTGTAACACGGTGGCCTACCGAGCATTGATTTTTTCAGTTACCTTAATAAACAATGCAATTACTCGGACATGATAATATATATATAATCACTAATTCTTCTGGAACACTCACCCTTAATAAAATTATTGGAAAGTCAGAGACATGATTATTCTGTGACCGGGAGCCACCGAGCCAGTACGTACTATACAATTGACCGTGTGTCGGCATCTTTTCTAAGGCAATAGTATGTGTGGAAGAAGCTCTCCGTCCATTTAAATTTTAATAATAAAAATAAAAAGAATGAAAAAGGAAGGCTTATACCAAACAAAAAAGAAATAGCTAGACTATTCTTCTTCTATTAACATGTGGCCGACATGTGATCTGTCCTGAGCCCCTGAGCATATATACCAGTAGTAGTTCAGAACAGAAAAACAAGCCAATGGCCATGTGCAACACCAGAAAACCAGCAACGCTAGCTAGCTAGCTAGCAAAAGCAAACTTTTCTCAACAGAAGCAGGTTCCTTTCCTGTCTAGCAGCAGCTAGCAGTTGCACCCCCTGTACATGTGATTTAACCAAACGATAGAGCAGGTCCCCTCACGTCTTAATCATTCCTATACTACCTGCATTTTGTGGTGTACTCCCTCTGTCCCTAAATGTTTGTCTCTAGAAAACCGTGTTTCCCTCACAAACACGCTTTCCGGGCGACACACATAGAGGGACGGAGGGAGTATGTATTCAACAAGTGGCCAGAGAAGAATGATACAGTTGCTTGCAAGGATGCAAATGAGGTTTGTTATGGAATGCATGGGTTCATTTGACATATTCAAGAAATCAGTTCTTGGAACTTGGTAGTCTTTTGTCATTATGTAATCAGCCCTTGTGTCACAGTCCGGACGGATTCCGACGACTGTGCGGCGGCGCGATAGGCGTAGATCGGCGCTTAACGGCGGTGGAGGGCGGCGGTGGGCCGGCAGCAAGAGCTGGCGCAGCGTGCGTGCGTCTTCTTTGGCGCCATGATGAAGGCGGAGGCGGCGTCGTGCGGAGGCTAGGGTTAGGGAGCTGTAAGGTCCTAGATGGTTAGAGGGGGTGAATAGCCAATAAAAATTTCTACAAAGACACTTAGCAAACCGATTAGTATGACAAATGGCGTAAATGCGGTTTGCGCTAGCTCTAATGTCTTGCAAGCCTTCTAGTGACAATTCTAGATATATACTATGATCTCTAGTTCACACAAGTGCTATGTCACTACTCTATCTAGTGAACAATCCTAGAAAAGTCTTATGCTAGCAAGAACAACTACACAAGAAAAACCTAGCTCTCTACTCAAGATAAACTAGGAATGTAAATGCAAGAGAGGGGGAGCTTGTTATACCGACGTGTAGAGGCAATGAACCAATCACCGAGAGAGATATACAATCACAATCAATAAGATGAAGCCAATCACCAAGAGAGACAGTGAACACGATGATTTGTTCACCCGGAGTTCACTTGTGTACCAACAAGCTACGTCTCCGGTTGTGCCGACCAACACAAGGATGGTGCTCAAGCTAGGCGGTGACACTTGCTAGCTCCAAAGCCACCACTCACAAGTGAGGTACCCAAGACACGAGCAATCCACTAGAGTTGCAATTCGTCGCTCCGACGGGGATGCACAAGAACCCCTCACAATCAACCAGAGGTGGCCAAGAACAATCTCCAACTCTTGCCAACGCCTCCACCAAATCACCAAGCCGGTCTAGGAGTGGTGCTCTCCAAGAGCAACAAGAAAACCACCGGCCACGATGACACTCAAGTGCCTCTAAATGCAAACCTCAAAGCAAATGCACTTGAATCTCCACAAACTCTCAAGAATATGCTCACAAGCAATGGGAGAGAGTTGGCTCAGCTCACAATGTGTTAGGATTGATGAAAATGTCCAAGAGAGAGTGAGCAAGCCAGCCAAAACCATATATATAGGCCCCCATCGAAATAGAGCCGTTTGGGGGGCTACGCGACGAAATCCTTCACGCGCCGGGCGTGCCGGCCGCCACCGCTGGCGCGCCGGCGCGTTTTGAACCGTAGGGAAAAGCCGTTGGGCGCCGGTGGCCGCGCCCGGCGCGTCGGGGCTAGCGTCTGCCGGGCCGCTCGGTAGCCCGCTCGATTGCGCCAGCTGGCGTGCGCCGGCGTCCGGCGCTCACGCCCAAGCAGCCCGGCCGCCCGCCCTTGCGTGCGTGCCGATCTTTGGGCCTCGGCGCCCGGCGTCGGCCGCTTCGACCGCTGGGCGCCCTCCAGCGTCAGGCGCGTTGAATCTTCACGAAAATTTGTCATTTGTTCGTCGTCAATTCAATCCAATTTCCGTCACTTGATTCATGTCGCCAACACATCGAAGTGCACCTTGAGCACATGTGTTAGCATTTTGAAAAACATTTTCTCCAAGTGCGATGTTAGCTCTCTAGGTTAGAATGCATGCATATGATTTTTGAACCTAGAGGCACATGAGGATCACCGGTTCCAACGTTTTTCCCCTCTTGATAGTCCGGCTATCGATCCTAAGTCACTCACACCCTCTATGGTGTCTTGAGTGTGAAATCAAAATGGCCCTAACGGTATACCTTCTCCTTGAGCCTATTTTGATCACCTTGATCGCAAATCCACGCCACGTGAGCACTTGATCATCTTTTGGATCACACCAATCCATCCACCATGACCATCATGCTCCACCATTGGCTTGACCAATCTCCAATCTAATCAAAACACTTAGCATCGAGAGATTAGTCCTAGGGATGTCACTAATTAGCCAAAACCAAACTAGAGATCTTCAGGAGCAGAAGACCGGAGCTTTCGGGTGTTACCCCTTTAATTATTTCTTGATTGAGTTTAAATGATTACAAGTCCCTTGTATTTGTAGTCTGGGGAAGACTTGCATATGAAGTAATCTAATTTATTTTCCTAAATAATTATTGCCTAAGATAACTTAATGACGAAGATAATGAGCAGTGACGGCGGACGGCGGCGGCCGGCCCTGGGTGTGCACGCGCGTGGCCTGGTTGGGCCCTGATATTTTGTACTGTGACACCTCCTCCCCCTTTTCCTGACAGCGCGTCCTCGCGCTGTGTTGTTGTAGGGTTGTCGACGCTGACGGAGTAGTTGAAGCAGCATGGTCGAGGATTGTGTCATCCACTTTTCTGATGCTGGGCCGATTGTTGTGAGCCCATTGGCGAGGCAAAGCTGGGTGAAGATCTCCATGGTAGCGAGGGAGTCGATGAGGTAGAAGATCGTTGTGTCTGGCACGTTCTCCTTGTCGTTGTTCTTGCCGTAGTTAGTAGAGTGGTTGTCGAAGAAGAAGAGCGGCACCAATGGCAAGAAGCTATGTGGTAGCTCCTCCATCCGCACGATGCTCACCGGGAAGCCTGGCGTCAGTGGCGAGGGCGTTGGGAGCTGGGCGCCAACTGTCTTGAGCGACATCCAAGCCAGTGCTTCCGCCTGGAGCTTGATGCATGCTGGCCACGTCTTGTAGCTCGTGGTCGATCATCGTGGTGAGGCTAGGCCAGAAGAAAGCCTCTGGGGTAGTGATAAGGTTGACACGGTAGAATACCTCATAGGAGACAGGGCCATCGAACTGGTGGGCGAGTCGGATCATCGTGCCCAATGTGCAGGGCGCCTCCTGTTGCACCGCAGCCCAAAGCTTGTTGCGAAGCCCATTGTCGAGCTTGAGAGCATAGTCGTACTGGGCGTCGATGTCGTCGAGGATCGAGGGAGCCGGCTGGATCGGCCCTCGAGTCGTCCCGGCCGTCATAGCCGAGTTGTCGATAGAGCTGTGTCCGTTGCCTGTCGCTGAGGCGTGCGACGAACGTGGCGGATGGCCGTGAGCGAGGTGGATCGCTGCGTCCATCATGCGGGGCTTCTCCCACTGTAGCACGTCCCATGGCGTAGCACGGAGTCCACTTGTGAAAGTATGGACTTGGTGAAGCTCGCTTGGGATGCCCACGCGTGTGACGTAGGTGTTGAGGGCGCAGATGTAGTCGATCATGGCGTCGTCCAGTTGCGGTGGCGCCAACTCGCCGGTGGTGTCGCCTTTGATGGGCGGCCCAAAGCCGCAAGCGAAACACCGTGTGAAGGTGTCTCCGTCCTCCCGTGGCGCCTCCACGAGCAATCTGTAGGAGGAACGAGAGATGTGCCGCTCCCACCAGGTGGGTAGCGGTGTACCTTATGTCGTTGTCGAGGGCGATGAGCTTCTGCTGGTTGAATAGGATCGCCATCTTGGTGATCCATTGTGTCAGGTCAGGTGCTCCATCGTACGTCGGTGGTGTCAGCCAAGCCGTGAACTGATTATACGGCGAAGCTGGTAGTGGCGTCCTCCTGATCGGTGGGCCGATGTTCCCTGGTTGTGGTGTCAGTGGGGGCGCCGTCTGCGCTAGGGGCCCGGTGCTGGCGTGGTTGCAGGGTGGCCTGCGACGCTCTCAGTGGTGGGGACATTGTTGGCACTCCAGGTGGTGTCAGGGTTGACACCGTCGTCGATAGCGACGTCGGGCGACATCGTCATGATGTTCGGGACTGTTGTGCCAAGGGGTTTAGGATGGACTTGCCTGGTGACTGCGGAGCGGATGCTGGCCTGATCTGCGAGGGCGTTGGCAATGCCCAGGACGTCGGGGTTGAGGTTAACGACGTCGGCGTTGACGTCGGGTGACGTCGTCTACACCAGGGCTGGCGCCGGTGTCGCAGCCGCGAACAGATTCGCAGCTTGCTCGCCGATGTTCTCGGCCAATGTGGATGTCCGAGGGACGTCCAACATGTGTAGTAGATTGATCTCGCCGTCGGGATTCAGCGAGGCGATGACCGTGTCGGTGGCGGCGCCCGTGGGGGCATCGTTGTTCTCTTCAGTGGCGGCGCCCTTGGGGGCGTCGTCGTCGTCGTCATAGGCGTTGGCGCCCGAGGGGGCGTCGTTGGCAGCGCCCTTGGAGGCGTTGTCGATGTCGAGGACGTCATGGTTAGCGACGTCAATGGCGATGTCAGGCGACGTCGTTGTGTTGCTCATGATGGTAATGGCATTGATGCTCCTGGTGTTCCCAGTGTCAGAGATGATGTTGTTGACATAGGAACTTATCTGAATAATTTTTGTAGCCGCGAGATGTAGGCCTAGTTGGGTAGGCTTTCCATCGAGCAGCTGGTGGACGTCGGTGGTGGTGGCCTCGATCGATCGATCCGGGCGGCAACGGCGGGGGGCATCCTTGGGGTGGACGTGCACGTTGCATGTGGTGTCGAAGATCGTGGAGGGGACGATGTTGGCGGCGCCCGTGGGGGCGTCGTCGTTCTCGTCGGCGGCGGCGCAGCCCGTGGTAGCGTCGTCATCGTTGTTGTTGGCGAGGAGGTAGTCGAGCTCGCCGGTGGCTGTCATGCGGGCGAGGTGGCCTGTGAGGATGGCACTATGCTGATCTGGGAGGATGTTGCCGTACTTCACCTTGATGGAGTCCAAGATCGCAGGTTTATTGGAGCTGCTCTCGAATCCCAATGCGTGGATTGCCTCGACGATCATCTCCGGGTAGGGACGGGAGTGCGGCGGCCATCGGATCTTGACGGGCGGTGGTAAGGGCCGAGGATCGAGTGGTCTCGAATACCAAGTGTCACAGTTCGGACGGATTCCGACGATTGTGCGGCGGCGAACGGCGGTGGAGGGCGGCAGCACGTGGCCGCGCGCAGCGCGCGAAGCGCGTGTGCGTGCTGCTGCTGGCTCGTAGCGATGACGGGCGGAGGCGGCGTCGCGCGGAGGCTAGGGTTAGGGAGCGTAAGACCGGAGCTTTCGGGTGTTACCCCCGTAATTATTTCTTGATTGATTTCAAATGATTACAAGTCCCTTGTATTTATAGTCGGGGAAGACTTGCACATGAAGTAATCTAATTTATTTTCCAAAATAATTATTGCCTAAGATAACTTAATGACGAAGATAACGAGAGGTGTGACGGACGGACGGCGGCGGTGGCTGGCCCAGGGTGCGCACGCGCGTGGCCTGGTTGGGCCCTGATATTTTGTACTGTGACACCTTGTAACACAATTTTTTTGACCTACAGGATGTTTTTGGGTCCACAAGCATTGAGAAAGGTTATAGAAGATGCAGAACTGTATCCAATAAGAGGCCTTTTTTCATTCAAAGATTTCTTTCCAGAGATTGATAACTACTTTCTTGGAATACATGGTGATGAGCTTGGTATATATTCATACTGGATGGAAATGTTTGGATGATCTTTACAATGTAACTTTAGCTCTATTGCATTTTTCCATATTCCTTAGTTTATTGGTGAAGGTGGGTTCTCAAGAAGAGTTAGCTTTCTTCTTCTTTATTATAAGAGTAATGCTTTTGCCAACCTCATCACACAGGTCCTTTGCTCACAGAAGTTGAATTTGGCAACCTCTTTTAATTTCTTTGTTTACCATATGACACTATTTCATTCAATTTACCGTCGGCTTTTGTCCTATGAATCAGTCTATCTAATTCTTTATCTGGCTACTTTTTTACTGAGAAGTGCCCCATCCTTTTGGTTTGTGACCAAGTATCACCTGAAGAGACTTGCATGCCTGTGCTAACGCTACGATAAAAACAAAGGACAATATATATGTTTTCAAAAATGAAGTAGATGGAGGCCAATCTGCAGGAAATGGCTTGTGTGATCCAAGCCGAGATTCTCGTATGCTGCATTCCAACTTCATATATAAATATAGATTTTTAGAACAATAAAATTAGGCCCAGTTTTCTCTTCCCGTAGAATTTAGGCCCAGTCTGGACCTGTCATGAGTTACGACACCGTTCTCATTTAGCTATATAATGTTTCTTGTAGGGTTCTGAACAAAGTCCATTTGCTTGCAACTCTAAGGAACTTGCAGCAGGCAGATCACCACAAATGAGCTTGGTCTTTGTCTCCAAGGACGGAATCGACGAAAGACATCTGAGCTAGCTAGGAGATTTTTTTTAAGGCTGAAATAGTAGTATGATTTGTGTTACCCGATATCGCTGTAGCGGTAGCACGGGCTATCGGTTCTTGTTTTCATGCCTAAATCTAAAACTTCTTTGGAATCCGTAATTTGGTGAATTGTTTCATTTAGCTATATAATACTTCTCGTATGGTTTTGAGCCAAGTCCATTTGCCTGCAGCTCTAAGGAACTTGCAAGCTTGGTCTTTGTCTCCAAGGATGGAATCAACAAAGGACTTCTGAGCTAGCTAGGAGATATGTTCAAGGCTGAAATAGTTGTATCCCTATAGTTTAGACGTGTTGTTGACACATGTGTGCATTCCTAAAATGAAGCCGTAGCGTTAGCACGGGCACTATACTAGTGTATTCAATTCGATCGCCTGATGATGACCACTCCTCAACTTTAGGGTTTCAAATTAGCACGTGTCAAAACATTTCTTTCTTTCTTTCTTTTTGAAAAAGGAATCACATGGTGTGGATGCAAACACCCACATGCATACATTGTACTGTACACACATAAAACACTCACCCTTTAGCCCACCGCCTCTGGAGATAGAGAAGAAGGCCGCTGGCTCTGCGCCGCCGCCGCCGCCGCCATCAGCCAAGTCACTTGCTAAGGTATGAGGCAAAGTGGTCTGTCCATTTGATACGGACGCAATCATACGAAATTAATATTGCTGGATAATACTAGGTTTCTTTCCCAAACTCGTAAGTCGTGTCCATGAAAGTTCCTGTCGGGACACACGAGTACCTGTGTGCCCGGAACATTATTTGTCTACCAACGCCAACGACCAGTCAATATGCTTCTAGATCATTTCAATTTATTATTTATTAGAATGTTTGTGTGCGGGCGCGGGTGGGCGGGCGTGGGCGTGTGGCGTATAAGTGGTGTGTGTGCGCACGTCTGGTGTGTGTGAGAGAGAAGAGAGTAGACAAATCTATTTTTATTACTAAGGTATCATCCTCATACAATGTTTGGACCAAGCGCCCTCCTTTTGTAGGTTTATTTAGACAAAACGACATTTGCTGAATCATTTTTGTACAAAACGAGGAATCAACCAAAAAGATCGGTAGGGTAATTTGGGTTTTTAAATTTAATATCTAAATTTTGTTTTGAAAAAATGGTAACCGCCGGTGTGCTGGTCAGTATCTTGTACTTGGTGTTGAGCGATTTATTATTTTTTTTCGAAAGATTCATTTTGCTGACTTTCATTGATAGGAAGAGAGCAATTTGATGTGCAAGGACAGCCAATCGTGGCATCAACCACCACGAAGGCGAAGCCCACCCACACAAACGCGACAGAGTAATCGACGACCCAACTAAAATTTGATAGCTCCCAAAGCAGGAGGCTATAGCCGGTCATCGTTACCGAATGTCACAAGAGCAGCTCCGACTTCCGTCCATGGCCTCACGCCCTGCCCGTGGCGAATGTCGTGCGTCTCAAGCAAACCCAGCCGTCGAAGAAGAGGTTGACCGGACGCCGAGAAGCGAACGACATCCACCACACAAGACATCACGACCGAGTCAAAATTCCACGACGAAGGTTACGACGTCAAATGCGTCGCCGTCACTCGTCAAAAAGGGACCGGATTTTCACTCGTGGAAGACATTGCTGGGACACGACTCCACTAATAGGAACTTTTTTTTAGGGAACCCAGGAACTAAAGACACATTCATCCATTGGGCCTGAAACGTATAGAGTGAGGTGTCTAGTTTGGCCCAATTACAAGTGGGCTTTATTTTCAGACGCTACGCGTTGGGCAGTTGGGCTGCTCAGGCAGCGTGCTTGCTGCTGGGCGAACGAAGAACGAACTAGTAAGGACTAGAGGGGACAAATGCCTCGTTCAGTGATGATGATGGGGATGCGAAAGCTGGAGATTGTGAATGGTGCAGCTGCGACGCGATCCGTCGGCGGCGATGGAAACCGTAGGCGTGGGGCGCATGCCGCATATAGCAAGCGGGGGCGGCGGCGATGACTGATGAGGGAGGGAGTAGATTACTGTCGGAGAGGTAGTTTTTATCTCGTGGGGGTTAAGCATCATCTAGGGGACGAAACGCTAGCTCGACGGAGGCAGAGCTGTTAGCAATGTCGGGTAGATGCCGAGCACGAGCAAGATCCCTTGGCTCCTGGCAGGTCCGATGCACCCTCCATTCGAAGTCAATCCCCTCTTCAGGTATGATCTGAAATCCCAAACTGCCTGACGATTCAGTTCCCCACTGTTTGTTTCAAGATCTTGGATTCCATCCCAATATGTGGGTATACACATACGTTCTTCGTTTATACATGATAATTTCATAATTTGTCATTGGGTGCTACAAGAATATCTCTACCAAGTTGCCAACAATTGGGGGGCAGGGCGGGGGGACAACCTTGATTTTTGTCGGATGAAGTTTGCACAGGATAGTGGATTTTGAGACCAAAGTTTACGGACGTAGGTAAGAATTTTTCGTGGGGCAAACTTTATTTTGATTGGCTGAATAAGTGAATATATCAGTGGATCATGAATTTTGGTAACCAAAGTTTCATTCCTGACGATACCAAGGTCCTGGGTTGGCAAAGGATTGAGACTAGAAGTAGGATCACATGTTTATCAAAAAAAGAAGTAGGATCACATGACTTCTGCTTCTTCTTTTTTTCGAAAACGTGTTCGTTGACACATGTTTCATTAAAAGGGACATATGACTATTTGCTGCATTCTTTGTTAGAAAAAGAGAGTAAAACAAATTTATGATTTTTATCAGACAGTCCAACTCTTATCTCAAACTCAACTTGTAGTTATGGTAGTTCTACACACTGTTATATTGTCTAACTTTATTTATATCACTATAATCTGTCAGAAACTTACATATTGAATATGGCTCATCTTGTAATCTTGTACATGCTGTGCACTGGGACATTCCTTTTATCCCTGTTTGCTCTATAATTATAAATATTTGCTGCACTTTTATTGGCAATTACTCCCTCTGTCCATAAAAGAATGTAACTATGTGGTTTGTGCAATGTAGGGAATCATGACGCCTAGGAGGGGGGGGTTGAATTAGGCAACTTAAAATTCTACTTCTAACTATGGCCTCTAACTCCACCTATTCAAAACCTATTGCAAGAAGGTACACTATCTATGTGTGCAACTATGGTTTTGCTAGGTGTGTTGCTATCTCTACCGCACAAAAGTTTTGCACCCTAGGTCCCAATCCTATCAACTAGCCTATTGACTAAGCTAGGAATGTAAATCACACGACCAAGGTAATGCAAGTAGTAATGCGGAAGGTAAAGGTGGTAGAGATGCAAACTCCCGTTGATGACTCCGGTATTTTTACCGAGGTATCGAGAAGCGCGCAAGCTTCCCCCTAATCCTTGTTGGAGCCCCTCGCAAGGGCCAAGCTCCCGGTCGGGTAACTCCGTGGATAGCCTCGGGCCTTCCCCACGCGCAAGTGGGTCTCCGACGTGCCTTCCGACAAGCCTCTCCCGGATGCTCCCTGCCGTCTTCACTATCAAGCTTCCGGCAATTGCCGCGGGCCCTGTTCCCTTAGTACACGGTTGCGGCCACACCACAATCGCGGTTGGTGTGGTCTCACAAGACTTCGAGCCCCTCCGATGTACAACTCTTGGAGATTGACAAATCTCACTCAACGCTAAGCCTAAGCCTAGAGCAAGCGCATTTAGCGGTGGTCTAACTAACCTAAGCGCCGCCAAAGCACCTATGCTAATCACCGAATGTTTCTTGAAGCACTATGCAAATGGGGAGCTCTCAAATGGTGTCTCAACACTCTAGGTATGATCCCATACTCCCACACCTCTCATTTGGCCGGTTGGATGGGGTATATATAGCCACAAATGAGAATATAGCCGTTGCCCCCCACTGGGCAAACAAACGTGAGCGCCGGACGCGCAAACTCCATGCGTCGGACGCTGCACAGTGGTGTCCGACGCTCTTCCACGCGCCACGTGTCACTAGCCGTTGGAATTCGACCGTTGCCGCGCTCAGCTAACATACGTCGGACGCGTCAGTCGGTGTGCGTCAGACGCTCAACAGTAGCATCGGACGCGCAATCCGAAGACACGCTGCGGCCCGGGGGTCTGTCCGGATGCGGCCCGCCTGGCGTCGTCGAGCGTTAGTGCCAGCGTCCGGCGCGTGACCGATTTGCCTCCCTTCTTCAACTGTCGCGCCGGACGCGCCAGTTGCGTTACATCAGACGCGGCTGATTTCGGTCCCAGCATCCGGCGCGTTATTCTTCGGGCTCTGCTGGATTTCCATTATCCACCACAGCGTCGGGCGCCCGCTCCGCGTCCGGCGCACCTCTTTCCAGCGTCCGGCGCACCTGTTCTTTGGATTTAGTCTTCGTTTCTTCGCGATCTTTGCTTCGGGCTCGGTCCCAATCTTCATGCTTGGACTTTTAGTGATTTCTTGAGCATCTCCGAAATTTACCGCGCCTTGGTCCAAGTCATGTTTTGCATCCTATGAGACTACAAAACAAATACTCGCAAACTCGTTAGTCTCATTTGGTCATGTTGGTCATTCAAACACCAAAATCCATACTAAATGGGCCGAGGTCCATTTTCCTTACATGCAATTCAAACTAGCTTAACTTTTGACCAAGTTTATAGTGAATAGTATTAACATTTATATCTCCAACTAGGTTTACTACAAGAATATATTTCATGATTAATGTAATGGTACTTATTTTGTATAATAAATGTTAGTATTTTTTATATCACTTTAGTCGAATTTAGAATCATTTGACTCCTCGAAAGTCGAAAAGTGAGAATTGCATCATTTTGTGAATGGAGGAAGTAGAATCGTTGTCCCGGTATTGTAGTGTTTGTTCGAAATCACTTTGTTTTCCTTTTAATGTGGAACTGCTATAGTGCTTTCATCTTTTAACATTCATTTATTTGTTTCTCCTACTAATTTCTAAAGGCCCGTGGTCTTTTGATATTAGCTTTTGGGCTATCATGACAATGTGTTGTTTCCTTGTAGAGCACCACACTGGTTGAAACGGTATAACCAAAATGTATTGAGCTTGACATTACTTTGAACTACCAGAAACCATTTAGGAATCGTCATGTCAACTGAACTGATGCTTGTCCGTAGATCCATGGGTTATGGCATTCTATAATGTTTCATCCCTAAAATTGTTAATTGCAGGCCGAGGAAGGCATCACTGCAATCAAGGAACTGTGCCATGCAGCCGAAGCCAAGGAGAACAAGGAGTTTGGTGCTTTCATTGCTGCCTTTAGTGCAAGCATGATGGTGGCATGGTACTTCCTCTCTCCAGATGGCAGAGGAGCATACAATATGCGTTACATCATCCCGATGCTTCTTGGCCTTGCATGTGTCACCAGTGGTTTATCCTTGATGCTGCTGAGTCAGAACATCCTTGGTCTCCGAGAAGACCTTGTTGTTGATGTCCAACTTGTGGCCTCCAAATGGCTTTCCTTGTTGTGCAGCATATTACCTGTGCTAACTTTGCTTAGCTCCTTGGTGTTTTCGGGGTATAAGGTCTATAGGTACATTGGCCTCATCATTCTTGGTTTGGTGATGACACCATTTGCTTTGCTGCGATGGTACATTGGACGCAACATTGAGGGCAGTGGCGAACAAGTGGACAATGAACACAAGGAGCAGTTAGAGGCAGCCTTCAAGTTTATTTCAGCCATCACCAACTCTGCGTTTGGTGGTTAGGTTGCCTTGGTGGTTAACTACAACATCAATTCAGGACACACTAAAGGGAGCCGTCCTCGTTGCCATCTTCATCTTGTTTACTACTGCCATCTTGGGACTTCTCTCAATGGAGATCCGGACGAAGCTACTGGAGATTAACAACTCAAGACTTAGGGGATCCATCATTAAAGCAATGTGGTTCATAATTATATTTATGCTTTTATTGCTGGCCGGTGCAACCTTTGCAGAAGTTTTTGCTGTAGTTGAGTTCTGGACCTTTGCTGCATTCCTGCCTTTGGCTTTTGCTTCTGCTATCTACCTGTTCCCTGAGCGCTGTGTCCGTGTACCCAGGAATAATAGTAATGCCAATGAGTAGCTGATAGAGCAGTTTAATTGGAAGGCTGATAAGGGGGGATCAAAGTCGCCATGTGGTCATTTACGGCAATTATCAGTATCTTTGGAGGTTTCCTTCATGGTGATGACAAGATACAGTATCTGAAGGCTTGCATCATCTTACTGACATCAGCATTTATGTCCGGGTTTGTTCTCACTCTGCTCACGATAAGGCCAGATCCAACCAGCACTAGCCTTGCTGCTGCCACAACTATGCTAGATTGGACTGCATCGGCAACATTTGGAGCTGCGATATTTGCCATTATGGTTGCGATGGTTCTGCAAATCCTGTGAAGCGTGAGCCATGTTGACCATCACCCTTCATCTTGACACAACTGGCAATCTGGCATGCACATTTGTCTGCACTCTGCAGTGAACTTCCATACAAAATTGGGCAACAATTCTATTCAAATTCACGATCAAATCAGGTATTGTATACTGGTGATATGGATCGTTCATTCTTTTCTGTCAGATGCCAAAGGATGCTAGCCCAAGTGGCGTGATCTTCCGGCGGCATGCTCCAGGTCCTGAGTTCGATCCCTGGGGGGAGCGAATTTAGGGCTGGTCAGTGGACGCGTGCGGTACAGTATTGTCCGAAGTGCATCTCCGAGTGCAGCGCGTTCACTGTGCAGGTACTGGGGTAAAAAAATCCCCCTCGCTGCTGGGCAGGGTTCGGGGGGTTTTCTGGGCTGGGTTGCCTGGGTTTCCTTCTAGGTGCAATGCCGTAGGGGCGGCTCTTCCCCTACCCGGTTTTTTTTTTTTATTCTTTTTCTGTCAGATCTCATGCCGAGAGAAGGAAACTGAGCGCGGGGAGCATCTTGAATCTGGGATATCAAACCAGGTATTGTCTAATTGTGATATGGATGGTTTACTCTTTTCTATTGGATATCTCAGATTCTTGTGGGTGCAAGTGCAATCTGTTGGGCCATATGGTTAACTCGAAATTACATCATGTTTGAGAAGGTCTTGCCACCATCTTATTTGCAAGTTATCTTGAGGAGAACTTACTTACTATAAAGAAGAGAGATGCAGAAATATTGAGGCAGTCATGATGGAGGTGTTTGCAAGACACGGCTAGAGATTTAGTAATAGACTTGCTTCTTAGTAGTGGCTTTTGTAAACGCTTTTGGTGCTCGCTATGGCTCAAAACTTTGTTTTTGAGATTCCTTAAAACGTTATACTTTTGTTTGTAATAATGAATAACCATATGTATTGGTCGATGCAGAAGCTTGGATATTAATATATTCTGTTTTCTAAATTCTTTTATATTGGATATCATACTGAGCAAGGGAACATCTTGAATCTGGGATATGCAGATGCTGTTTGATGCCACCTGGTACCTCACTTTGGGACATAATGCTTACCACATAGAAAACAAAGATATGATCGGCATGATATGCATCTAAATTCTTATTTGCAGTGGGTTTACTCCTGAGGTTCCTGAAATAATTGTAGAAAACAAAGATTTGAGCTGCTGCAAGTCTTTGAACATTTTGCATGATCGGCATGATATGCTTCTTTGGTATAATTGACATGTTTCATGTTTGAAATATTTTCTTTAGATAAATGTGGTAATATTCGGTCTCTGCACCGAGGGACTACAATTCTGAAACCTTGCCACTACATCAACAGTGTTTACATAGATATATTCAAACTTAAGTATAATTATGAGTGTCTATGCCAAGCTTCTCGCGGTGTGTGACGGTTAGAGCAGTGAGCTCCGAGACTCTCCTGTCCGACCCAGGATTGAAGCTTGGCACCTTCTTATTTTCAAAGTTATAGGAGAGTCTTCTCCTATAATCCAATTTTTTTATTATTATGAGTGTCTATCTGCATACTTATAAATATTACCACCTCATTTTTCATGTCCCACTACTCACCTTGGAGTGGTTGGACCAGAAAGTTTATCGTGTTTCTGTTAGCCAATGGTACAATTTGTTGCACATTGCTTTGTCTCGTATCTGTACTGAATCACAATATGCAAATGCTGTTGTAATAGTTGTTGCTGTTTAGGATTCAGTGAGTCGTGTAAAAGAGCTTTGCTAGCCTAGTATGACCTTTATTTTGGGGAAAAGTTTTTTCTAGTGAATGAATCCTCTTGTTAGCATGCAGTCGTAATATGCAAATGCTGACATATTGCAGCTAAAATGTAACTATTGTGTTTCCCAGAAAAGAAAAATTACTTTGCTTGTTCTGAAAGCAAGGCACTGGAGAGACTATGCCGTGTATTTCAATATTTTGAGTGGTGCCAATTCTTGGGAATAAAGTGCATTCCTTACAGAGAAAGAACATGAGCTGCACACGTCCATCACCTTATGGGTCACTTTAACCGTCCTCCGATAATTAGTAAGGAAAGAACTGAGAACATTCTTGTGGAAAGGCGGTTTTATTAAAAAAAAAACGAAACGCGGCATTAAAGGGTGAGGGCATATTATTGGGTAAAAGGCAAAAAATATATATATATTTTTTAAAAAAACATACCGATCTGAAGATACACATGCACTATTTTAACAGCAGGCTTAAAACCGATATTAAGAGTCCAAGTCAAGATTAAGAAACATCGTAAGTGCTTACCAGCTGCTGTATAAGAATGGTCTTACCTGCAGTACCAGAATGCAGGATTTGGTCTAGATGGAAAAATTGAAGTTTGTCCCATTCTTGGTCCATTTTCAAATTGTCGATGACCAAGTCTTTTGCCGGCCCACTATTTCGCATTTGAAGAGCGTACTAGTTCCTTCCTTTTAACATCATCATCTACTGATGACAAATCACTGGCGCTCGTTTGTATTTCTTGTCGCTATCGAACCAGACGAGACTGACCGCTGAATCGTGATCAACGACAATGCATGTTGCGTCGTGTGGGCCGTACTGTGCTGCCAGCTGGCCTGACACTACTCTGCCAGCGCACATGGACACTGACACGTACTGTGCTCCCATCATGCAGTTAAAAGAAAAAGAGAAAAACAAAATAGAGTATCACACCCCTGGCCGCCTACCGCCCAAAACATGCAGTTAAGGTTTGAAAATCTATAAGGTTATAGTAAATATTATTAGCATTTTATGTTTCCCAATAAATTTCTTATAAATATCTATTCTATTACTAATGACTAGTATATATTGCCGTGCTAGCTTACGCTTATTTCAAAATGCACATGAGAGCACTGCAAAGGAGTAAACAGTAAATGGAACAATTAAGCATCAACACAGACCATTGGAGTCCACTTTTAAATTTCTCAGGCTGGAAGGTTGTTGCCATCAATTGTCATAAAACAGATCAATGAGCGCTACCCACGTTCATACAGCACACAGTATACAGTTTAAATAAGGCGAATACATAATAAAGTTATCTCTCCTTTTGCCAGAACCAATCTTCCTAAGCTATGATAGTACCATCAGCACTTCCTTTGAGTAGATAGTGTGTCTCCCTGCCACGAACTGCAAACCATGAAGGAAAAACAATCAACAAAGTGCAGCAATAGGCTTCACAAAGAGAATAGAAACCAGCTTTTAGCATCAGACATATCTAATCTAATATTGTATATCTACAACCCATCAGTTACCAACTAAAACAATTCAAGGAATGAATGAAATAACAACAATCTATGGTCAGCTCAGACGATCATTGCTGCTACTGGGTATTTTGCTATTTTTATTAGTGAACAATCTGTGTAGGTTGTTGGGGGAGGCCCCAGCCTTGGGGCCTGTCCTAACCGTCCCATTTTGCTGAAATAAGCGGGGCGGTTGAAGAAGAAAATCCTGTTGAGCCCTTGCCAGGGACGCCGAATAGATAGCCTTTCGGTTTTAGCGGCCGAAAGGGACAACATTCGGCTCCGCCAAGACGACGACGTCGAACCGGTGTTTTTCGGCGCCGATCGAATGACCGCGGTCTCGGGGAGTTTGTCGAAGGCTAGCCTCGGGAAGCCGAAAGCCGGGGATTCGGCGCTCAAGCCGAAAGCCGGAGATTCGGAGACCAGCCTGGAGTAAATTTGGTTTGGCGGCCAAAGCCCGGCGCTATCGGCTGAGGCAACCGAGCGGCCGCGGATTCGGTTGTCTCATGCCATTCGGCGTCGATCGTTTCTAACGAATGTTTGGTGAAGCCGAAGGACATCGCGTGGTCGGCGGGGTAGTTGGGGCGCGCGGTGTAAGCGAGACCGAGGTGCCCTTGGTGGGCGGAGGACGGCGACGAAGGCGCGCCGCGATGGCGAGGGGGTAGTTTGGTCATGTAAATGTCTACGGACTCCTATAAAAAGACCCCGAGGGGCATTGTAAAAAGACAAGTGACCTCGCAATACAATACAAGACAGTTTCGGTTATATTGTTTCGTTTCAGTCTCTCTTCGGGGTAGTCCGCCGGGGCTACTCAACGGTGGCGCCCACCATGGTTGTGCGTCAGTAGATGGCCCTAAGAAAGTCGAAAGGGCGGCGCCACTTCCGGCTGCACCGTGGAAGACCCTCGGCAAAACTTTGCCTATCGGCACCGAGTCCGAGACCCCACAAGGCCAAGTCACTAGCGTTTCGGGAGAAACGGCGGAATGGGGGCGGTCACGGATGCGAGGGATCATCCGGCCGGGTGGCGCGCAGGAAAGAGCGGGCGAGGAGGCCGAAGCCGATACCCAGGAAGATCCACCAGAAGATGATCCGGAGGAACGCGAAAGAGCAGCACAACAGCTAAACAACAAGGAAGCCGAGTTGAACGAGCTCAGAGCCCGGAGAGAGGCCTTGCTTCAGCGATGCCATCGGCGGCGAGACAACGCAATTCGTGAAAGGCTAAGGCATGCCGATGCCGAAAAGGAAAAAGTTACTTGCTTGGAAATCGCTAGGATGGAAGAAAATATCAAGGCGCAGAATCGAAAAGGGGAAGCGGGTCCAAGAACTGGCAACCTCAGGAGCCAGAAGAGATGGATGAGGAGGAATACGATTCCGACGAGGAAGCAATTGATGACACATCACCACTTTCGCCGGAATTACAGGTAGAGCCCCTGGCCGGTTGGTTACAGACCAAGGCTGCCGACTTTCGACGGCAAGTCTGATCCAAGGAAATTCATCGCTAGCTTCGAGGCGGCAGTACATTCGGCAGGAGGAGATGCGAACACGTTGGCAAAATCTCTTATCATGGCAGTGGAAGATGTTGCTCACGAGTGGTGTTGGACTCAGTGTTCTCAACACGGGGTATGTCCTCCGCCCAGGCGGTGCCCTGGGGGAGAAAGAAGCTAAGGTGAAGAATCACTGGATGGGGACGAACAGTAATGGTCCATAAATGGTATTCACCAACCATCCAAAAGGGGAGGTTAACTCCCTATTTATAGTTTACATCATGCAGGAATATAAGATTACATGTTTGCCCTCCAATATTCCCGGCATATTCCTTCATTTGGCCTGCCGCCGTAGGGGTCTTCGCGTATTTCTCCTTCTCGCACCACCTTCACCAAATGGGCCTTCGCTTGGCCCATTTGAGTCCGCCCCGCCGAGATCTCCGCCGGGTGCCTCGAGGTGAAGAAGGGGTCCGGAGGCGGGCCATCTCCGCCGCCTTGGGCGCCGGGTGCGGCGGCGGAGGTCTCTGCCTCCCCGCTCCTCTGGCGCACGGGAGAAGGGACCTCCGCCTTCGAGGGCACCGACCGGGTTGCTCGCGGAGGTGGCGGCCTCCAGCGCCTTAGCGCCCTAGGAGGGAGGACCGCCCGACCAGGTACGCGGAGGTCCTCTCCGTGCTAGAACCCACCTGAAAGATAAAAGACACGAACACAGAGCAATTGTTAGCGGACGGTTTTCGGTCCGTGTTTTCTGTTGCCCTGGACACCTCCACTTTGCCTGCTCGGGGCCATGTCCCACAGATCCCCCCCTAAGGGCGAACGGTCATAAGCGGAGGCGTGCCTTTGCTCTCAACATGTTGCGGCACTGGCGGAGGTGTTGAGGGTTCCTTCCCCCCCCCGGTACGCGTTCGCGTGGGACCTTCGACTTGAAGAATTCGTAGCGTCGCGGTTGCAACGGACAAAAAGACGCGTCCTTCGAGGTCGATGTGACCATTTTCTGCCCGTTGGTCGCGACCGTTCATTCTGGAATGCGAAGGGTTGCACGGACGACTATAAAAGGCGCCCCCCCTCGGGACGGAGGGTACCCCTGCCGTCGCTTTCGCTTCCTGCTGTTCCTGCTTGCCTGCGCACTGCTCGCCCACTTCGTCGACTTTGCTCTCGTGTTCCTCCGCTAGCTCTAGTGACTCGCTTAATTGCATGCGCGCTTGCTCCGAGTCGTCTAGCGTAAGGGGCCGCTTCCCCCGTCACGAATTCTTTGGGCCATACGCGGAGCTTCTCCCGTACCGCTCGAGCCAGTTTGCTCGCCTCCACGAGGAGTGCATGCTGGACGCTGCTCGCGCGCAAGACTTAGAAGAGACCCTCTCCGACGTCGAGGCATCCGTCGGAGACCTTATGGCGGGCGAAGACATCGACGCCACGTATGAGCTGGGTTCGTCAAAGATGACCCGATCCATGCTTGATGACCCTGCGCGGAAGGGTCACATTCGCACCGACTATGAGGTGAAGCTTCCTCAGGGGAGGCGGTGCCCGTGTTGCCGGAGCCACAGAATCAGTGGGGGATCGTCTTCAGGGATTTCTTCAAATGCGGTCTCCGCCTGCCCTACTCCTCCTTCCTGCGAGCGGTCGTGGAGTAAATGCGATGTTCGGATCCACCCGGTGACCCCCCCAGCGTTCCGCCCAGCGAAGTTCGTGTGGGCTTGTGAGTCCTACGGTGGGGGAGGCGGAGATCAACACCTTCGTCGACTACTACGAGCTGCATAAGCAGCCAAAGTCCCGAAAAGATGGCCGACGGGCGCGAAGAAGGCGTAGTTTGGCTCTTTGCACTTTTAGTCAAGGGCGCCACCAGGGCGAGGAGAAGGCGGAGATCTCCTACGCCCAAAAGAACAAGTGGGAGCCTGGGTGGATGGACTATTGGTTCTACGCCAAGTCAACCCGGACGGAGCGGACAATTGACGGGTAGATGTGAGTCGGTACCTTCGGCGTCGAAGCTCAACCCCGTCAACATCGTCGCCGGCCGGAGCCTAACGACAAGGAATCGGACAAGCGGGAGAGGAGTCGTGAGGCCTTTCTCCCCGCCTGCCGGTACTCCGCCGCCGCGACCGATAGAGGAGCTCTACGCGACGAGTACTCGGGCCTGCGCGACAAGGACCGGTTCGCGGTGGAGAGGGTGAACCTCACCGTGTTCGAGGATGCGGAGATGGTCGTGTGCCGCGCCTCGGCTGCGCTGCCTGAGGGCACGAGTGCGGACGCCTTCTTGATGACGGTGGAGATGGAGGCCCGGGAGATTTTGGGACCCATTACCACAAAGGAATTTCTTGCGCCGAAGGTCTCGGGCGGGGAACATGCCGGTGAACCGTGTTCTAGAAGAGATGGGGTCACTTACGGCCCCCATAAGGTGCCCGGCAAGGTGTTGGCGGACATCGAGCGCCGCGAGGCGGAGGAGGCTGCTAAGCTGGAGAAGGCGGCCTCCGCGGTGCCTGTCCAGTCCGAGAAGAGGAAGGCACCTCCTCTTACTCGGGGAAGACCAAATTGTTCGGAAGGAGGAGGGGACTGCGCTCGTCCCCTGCCTCCTCGGTCGGCCACGGCCAAGGAGGAGGCCAAGAAGAAGAAACAGCTGGCCGGAGGCGGGGCGTGAAGCAAACCGTGCGGATGGGTTCTCCGCCATGACCCGCGGGGATCGAGGAGGAGGCCGGGAGCGGTGCCGCCGCCCGCCCCCAGGTCTTCGCCCGGCGTGGCGGCTCTCGTCGGCGGAGGCAGTGCCGGCTCGGCCACGAGGATCGGCCGTAACTCCTCTGCCGCTGCGTGTCGGCGGGCGTTTGAAGGGTAGGGCGGATCGGAGGTGTCAAGGCGATGGCCGAGCCTTGGGGGGCTTGCCGTCTTCAAGCGACAGCTCCGCTGGGTCGCGGGGTCAGGAGCGCCGGCGGAGTCGGGCGGCATCCGCGACGTCCACGGAAGTTGTCGCGCAGGAGGTACGTGCTACCTCCGCTTCCGAGGACTCGTTTGTTCCTCCGACTGGCGTGAACATCACCTTCGCTCGGATGCAGGAGCTCCGGGCTGACCACCTTGCGTCAAAGGTTGCCGAGGCGGAGGCCTTGAGCTCCGGTGCTAAGGCCGTGGATGCGGCGAAGGTGCTGGAAGCGCTGTGTGCCGAGGCGATGGCTTCTCAACCGGCCGGTAAGTATCTTTGCTAGCTCTGCATGATATAAGAGCTGCGAATTAGTCGGCTTATTGTTTTTTGCCTTGTCTTTTTAGACGCCGGTACGAGCAACGCGGCGCTAACGATTGGCGTTGCTTCACCCCGCCTTGTTGCGGAGGGCGACCTGAGTGAGTTTCCTCCGCCTCTGTTGATTTTTAGTTTACACTTGTTGTCTAAGAGCTTTCTCACTTTTTTTTGATAGACTCTATTTGTAAATATTTTTCAGAGGGCGACGTTCAGGAGGTTCTGAACAAGGCTGTGGATCAAAGTGTTGCGGTATGTCCTTTATACTTTGTAGTTATGCGCTTTGCTTTGTTTTGCTAGCGGAGGTTTAATTTTTTGTTTGCAGATGACCACCGGCTGGAGTGTGTGTGCGCTCGGGTCCATCGAGGGAGCTCGCGTCTCATGACAAGATCTTGATGGACTTGACGGCGTAGGGCCTCCGCTTGGAAGGAGGGGAAAGAGGCCTCCGACAAGCTCTTTGTCCGATGAGCGGGAGCTTCGCTTGAAGGAGGCCGAGGCGGCAAAGAAGGCGGGAGGATGAGCTGACCGCCGCGCGGAGGTGGCGAAGTCCCTTCGCGATTTGGAGGTAAGCTTGAGGAAGCCAACGCCAGCCTTACCTCTTCGCGTGCGCAAGCGTCGGAGAAGCGAGGCAATTGGACGGAATTTATGCCTCTGCACCTCTGCCGCCAGCAGCGTATGCGCGGTTACGTCCCTTTGGGGCGGTGGTCACGCCTTTCCCCACGGACGGTGTTGACGGTCACTAACGACACATTTTTAACGTCAACATCCTACCATAAAAGGGGGTAAAACTATACATTATCATACTCATATACATTTATAACTCACATATTTCCACTTGTAGTGTCCAAATTATTATTGTGCAGATTTATATAAGAAACAAGTGGAAAATGTACCAAAAGGCGCCTCCCTGGAAAGCGCGTTCCTGAAGAACATCAAGCCCAAGGGAGAAATGGACCAAACACGCAGAACTGGGCCAAGCCAACGCCGCCCTACAACTTTTCAGGCCCAACAACGCCACCCGCGAAGCCCGAACCGGGCCGGCCCGGTGAGCGTGCGCGGCGCACCTGGTGCGGCGCACCCCGCCCGAGGCGGTTCGAGCCCAACTTCGAGGAGGCGGTTTGTTACCTTCCATAACGGGCACTACCGAGCGTTGGATGGTCGGTTTGGCAGATTTGGAAGGTATTCCTAGGTCGGTTTTGCTCCTTCCATGTGGGGATGGCCATCTTCCAAAGAGCCCCCTCTCCTCTACCTATAAAAGGAGGCTCTCTCCCCCTCATTCAACACACACCATTCCAAGGCAAGAGCTCTCCCTCCTCTTAGTAGGGCTCTTCCCTCTACTCTTCTACCTCACTCCAATGGGCTTAGGCTCACATTAGTAGTAGAGAGATTGGCGGAGGAGAGATGTGAGGGCCGAGAGCGGGGAAGTGCCGGACTTGTCGGCGACTCCCTGAACTTGTACCTCGGTGGATTCGTGCTCAGCTCCCTCATGGGATCTTGGCTAAGTAAGTTTCCACGATTCCGATAACCTTTATTGTCTCATGTTTATCCAAGCATTATCTACTTGTTTGCGGGATTGATAGTCGTCCTTGTGGCGGTGCTCTAGTAGAAGGACCCCGGGGACGGGTAAGCCTTGTTAACACGCTAGAGTAATAATCACTAGTGTAGACGTGGTGTCTGGGCTAGGGGTTGCCTATCTTTTGTGGCACATCCCACGGTTGAGGGGGTAGGCGGCTGGGTTGTGACAGCCTTGTCCGTCCCTTGTAATCCCCCCACGTTCGGGTGTGGCGGTGCAATTGCCGACAGCGTCCTTTGGGCGTGGGCGGTGCCCGGTGAACAAGTAGCTCTAAAGCGAGGCTATCCATAGATCTTAAAGGTGTACGAATCCTTCTCAATAATCCTCCCCATCTTTGGCCTTGTGTGTCCTTGGGCGAACTAGTTAGGAGAGAGTACCTTCGTTCCCTGTGGAAAATACGATACCCTGAATATTTCCGGGTGAAAGCTACAACGACAATTCTGTACGCTTGCGGATTCTTCTGCGACGTTAAGAAACGTCAACAAGCTTTCTGGCGCCGTTGCTGGGGAACGGTTGCTATTATCTTCGAACCTAGTTTGTCCTCGTATGTATCTTTAAAAAAAAAAAAAATCAAAACAGTTTTTTTTTTCCTTTTTCCAAAATGAAGCCAACTACTCAAAATTCAAAATCTTTTTTTGCTTCAAAGGGAGAGTTCACAGGGGCCATATTCTGTTAAAAAAAATCAAAGTCTTCACCCGGCCATGAACTCCACCCTAATTTGTAAAAGACTTTGGTTCGGGCACTCCTTCTCGGGTAACAATTTTTGAAAATCTTTGTAACCACCTACGAGATTTCGAGGAGCTATAATCATGCCTCAGCATTCCTGGCATGATTCAAATTCACATGTGGAATTTGTTTTTTTTGCTCTCCCTCTTGGGGAAAGCAAAACAATAGTACACTATTGTCATAGGAAGTTTGAATGGGGACTGAGAAGAACTCAAAGACAATTTTTGTCTAGCATTCTTCCCCATCAATGCCTACCAAGGATAATCCTCGATTTCAAATAGGATGAATAGGAGTCCATAGGTGCAGCCTAGGCCAGGTTTATAATGTTTATACAAGTTGGCCTAGACTTGTCATTACCCGATAGTGTGCTTTTGCAACTCTTTTGTTCGGGTCTTGACATAAACGCTGCCCTATGCCTTGACATGACCGTCAGAGGGTCGTTTGCATGTGAACCTACAACGGAATAGAGGAAAAAACCTTCACCATATCCTAGAGAAGTACGCTTCTCCCGTTGTAGAACCTATTCCCCTCCGAGGGCATGTCAAGTTTGAGGAGCTCTCATCAGTCGAACTATTCCCCATACCATTATTAGAACCGACTGTTGAGCCCTCTCCCGAACCACGAACAACGAAGGAAGGAATGCTTTGTCCTTCGAAGTTCACGATCGAATTCAAGGATGATGACGGAACCTTGGACTTTCATGAAGCCGAGGGTGCGCGTAGACTTTCATATCTAATTCATCCTTGACTTCAATCGTCCCATAGGCTACCCTCTTGAAAAGTTCTTTCACAAAAACCTATAGAAGGGAGCCATGATGAGAAGTTGGGAAAGATCGCTTTTCGTCCTTTACCCAAAAATCCCAAAAAAGCGAAGCATCTTCCCAACCAAAACATGTTCGAGGATGCGGCGTTCATAATTCCATTCGCTTCACCCCGGTTGCTTTTGCATCTTAGTGAAACGAAATACCACTCGCCTTCACTCAAACACAAGTCATGTCCCTCTGGCCAATAAAACATTGTTCTTGACAATGGTCGAGATTCAATGTTCGTCCTTCACTCTTATGCCATGGACATGCATGAAGCGACAACTCTTGAGACTAGCGAAAACCTGAAATTGAACATGACAAGGTTTTCATTCGAAACATCTCATGTTTCATGCTCACCTTTGGGTTCTCTAGAGTTTGTTTTGCTTCTAGCTGAGAGTGCTTCTATAGAGATCACAACCATCTCTTAGTCCTCGTTGTAAAACTTTTCAAGAGAATGGTTGCAAGTCTCGTGTAGTAGCACGATGACGCTAATCTTGCAGCTTGAGCATAATGCTAAAACTCTCGGTGGTGGCGGGAACTTCACCGCTGTTAGGCTGCAAGATGTTTTCCCTTGGTCAAGCTTATGACCATAACTTAAAAGCACTACCGGGAGATACCCCGGATTATCAAAAAAAAAAAAAAAAGAAGAAAAAAAATATAGAGAAAGAAAAAAAAAAAATGTTATAAAAAAAAAGAGAGAATATAGATAAGAAAAAAAAAAAAAAAAGAAAAAGTGTTGTTGAAAAGAAAAAAAAAAAATATATATATATAGAAAAAAATATATAATAAGAGAGAGAGGAGCAGGTTGGCCCCGCATGGTCAAGATACATACCAAAGTCTTGCCTGACTCCACCCATCATTGCTTCAACAAGCAAGAAGGGTTTGTCTCTCATCCTTTCTTTGCTACCATCAAGACCCATGGCCCATGCACACGTGTGTGTGTGTGGCCTAGCCTTGAGGTGCACACTCGGGCGAGGGCCATCACGTAAACCGCAGCAACAACTTCGATGCTTCATCCGTAGATCTTTGTCGGTAAGTATATCCAGGTATGCAAAGGAAATAAATGTTCACCAACACTCTTCACTCATTTTTTTTTGTCTCCATAGAACCAAAAACTTTATGCTTCTCATGTTTATGTCATATGCTCGGTTTGGGTGTATTTCTTGTGATGCATTCATAGGTCTTTTAAATTGAGCATGGTGCTTAGGTTAAAAAGATCTCCTTTAATCAAAATTCGACATGGTGTTGGATCTTGGTTAATGAACCTAGAGTTTTCTTTGTCATGATCTATGAGAGTATTTTATGTTGGAGATGAATCAAGGCTATGCTTACACTTTGCCTCTTTTATGAGCCTTGCTAGAGTCATGATGAGGTGAACAAATAAAAATAAAATAAAATAAAATTCTCATAATAAAAGCTCCACGGTATTCTTGCCGATAGAGCCATGTTGTTGTTTTTGTTTTGTTTTCTTTGTTTAAAATAAATAGGTACAAGAATAAGTGTGGGGGAGATCTCTCAAGCATATAAGCACACCCATCCAAGATCTCCCCAACACAAATGCACGAGCACCGAGCAATTCACGATGGAGAAGGGCGAGACGAACGACTACCATTAACTCCTTCCTCTTCAAGCGGTGGTTTGTGCAAAACTCTCACTCTCACATCTCACAATAATAATAAAAGGGGAGAGAAACAGAAGGAGGAGAGATGAGAGAAGAGGAGATAAACCTTTCAACCCCAAGTTCCTTGTCTGTTTTTGTGATGACATCAAAAGACAAGCTTGGGGGAGCCTCCAACCCACGCGACCAATCACAACTCAAATCATTTGGCGCTCAAGCTAGCACAACCATGAAAGGTAAGTAAAGAGCTAGCTTGGAGGAGGACTCCAAGAAAGGTAACGTGTATCTCACATTTTGATTATATTCTCTATCTTATGAAATGATGAGTTATACTAAAAAAAAGGGGGCGAAGACAAAATTCCACGCCTATACATATGAGCTATGAAAATGTTTAGTTTTAGTCCCTCGTTGAAATGATGAATAGTTGCTCTGTCTTATGTTTTGCACGTGCCTAGTTTATAATTGAATTTCTCTAAAGTTTGGGTTTAGTGGCTAAGTCTAAAAACTCGTCCTAAAAAACCTGATTCATGTGGGTTGCATAGGCTCTATCTAGTCTAAGTTGTTGCCAAGTATGATATGGTACAAATAGATTTACTATGATTTCGTCCCAAAAGAGAAACTTGACATCCGGGAATCTACGAAAAAAAAAGAGAAATGATATGGGCTATGCTAAAAAAAAAAAAGAGATGAAAAATGGACACGTGTCAGAGGGCGAGTAGAGCCCACATCTCTAAAAAAAAAAAAGAAAAGAGAGGAAATAAAAGACAAAAGTCTAGGGCGAGAAGAGCCCACCTCTCCAAAAAAAAAAAAAATTATATAGCAATAAAGCCCATACTTTCTCGGAAAACAAATATAATCTAAATAAATAAATCCCGGATAAAAAGTTGATCAAAAGGATGAATGATAAGTATTTCTGTTATAACCGTTCTATCTGGCAACCGCCCAAGGCTTTGAGAAAAGCTAAAAAGCCCCGCTACGATGAAAGGTAATAAAGGGTGAGAAAAAGATGTGCCATTTTATTCAAACTCTAGTAGAAAATCTTATTATAACCCTGGCACTTGCAAAATATAATCGGCATAGTAGCAACTCACGATCAACAACCAAGTACTTATCTTTTGCTCGAGGACGCGCAAAGGGTAAGCTTGGGGGAGTTTGTTGACGGTCACTAACGACACATTTTTAACGTCAACATCCTACCATAAAGGGGGTAAAACTATACATTATCATACTCATATACATTTATAACTCACATATTTCCACTTGTAGTGTCCAAATTATTATTGTGCAGATTTATATAAGAAACAAGTGGAAAATGTACCAAAAGGCGCCTCCTGGAAAGCGCGTTCTGAAGAACATCAAGCCTAAAGGGAGAAATGGACCAAACACCTTGAGAACTGGGCGAGCCAGCATAAGCCCTACAACTTTTCGGGCCCAACAACGCCACCACGCGAAGAGAACCAGGCGGCCCCGGGCGAGGGTGCGCGCGCGCCCACCTGGTGCGGCCGCGCCCCGGCTGAGGCGGTTCGGGCCCCTTCGAGGGAGGCGGTTTGTTACCTTCCATAACGGGCACTACCGGCGTTGGATGGTCGGTTTGGTTGGAAGGTATTCCTAGGTCGGTTTTGCTCCTTCCATGTGAGGATGGCCATCTTCAAAAGAGCCCCCTCTCCTCTACCTATAAAAGGAGGCTCTCTCCCCCTCATTCAACACACACCATTCCAAGGCAAGAGCTCTCCCTCCTCTTAGTAGGGCTCTTCCCTCTACTCTTCTACCTCACTCCAATGGGCTTAGGCTCACATTAGTAGTAGAGAGATTGGCGGAGGAGAGATGTGAGGGGCGAGGAGGCGGGAAGTCTGCCGGACTTGTCGGCGACTCCCTGAACTTGTACCTCGGTGGATTCGTGCTCGGCTCCCTCATGGGATCTTGGCTAAGTAAGTTTCCACGATTCCGATAACCTTTATTGTCTCATGTTTATCCAAGCATTATCTACTTGTTTGCGGGATTGATAGTAGATCCTTGTGGCGGTGCTCTAGTAGAAGGACCGGGGGACGGGTAAGCCTTGTTAACACGCTAGAGTAATAATCACTAGTGTAGGCGTGGTGTATGCAGGCTAGGGGTTGCCTATCTTTTGTGGCACATCCACGGTTGAGGGGGTAGGCGGCTAGGTTGTGACAGCCTTGTCCGTCCCTTGTAATCCCCACGTTCGGGTGTGGCGCGGTGCAATACCGAACACTGTCCTTTGGGGCGTGGGCGGTGCCGAAAGTGAACAAGTAGCTCTAAAGCGAGGCTATCCATAGATCTTAAAGGTGTACGAATCCTTCTCAATAATCCTCCCCATCTTTGGCCTTGTGTGTCCTTGGGCGAACTAGTTAGGAGAGAGTACCTCCGTTCCCTGTGGAAAATACGATACCCTGAATATTTCCGGGTGAAAGCTACAACGACAATTACATGCGGCTTGCGGATTCTTCTGCGACGTTATGAAATGTCAACAGACGGCGGCAGCTCCGGCGTGCTGGCGTGGATGGCGAGGAACCGCCAAGCTCCCGGATGTGCTGCGAGGCGTTTCTGACTTCGGGCCGGGCCGCCGCGGCAGGTATGACGCGCGTCCTCGTGACTGAGGCTGTGATCATGTCGGGCGGGCGCGGGTGAAGGAGGCGCATGAGCCCTCGAGGTTGGCGGAGCTTGGGAGCGATGCTTTGAAGTTTGTGGGCTCGTTCATGAAGAAGTTTTTGTCTTTGTCCACGGGCGCGCGGAGGCTTCCTCTCTCGCTCGTTCGCTTCTTCGGGTAGGCTTTGTATTTCGTGCCCTTGTTTTTGAGTTTTGTATTTAACTTGTCGGTTAATGCTAGCGTATGTATTTGTACGAGGGGGTGCTCCTCGGGCGGAGGTTTCTGGCTGAACCGGTGGCGACCAGCGATGGAGTCCCGACGGATGCACCTCCGCCCACTTGCTTGCTCGACGGAGAAGGCGCCGTCTGCCGACGCGGAGGTGTAGATGATTAGGAATTTTCCTTTTTAGCTTTGTAGCTTTTGGGTCTTTGGTGCGGATGTCTATCTCTACTTGTACAAAGTGCTAAGATATTACTAAATGAGAATCTAATACTTTGTTCGTATCAATGAATCCTGCTTGCAGGTCCACGATGAGGAGCCTGCGCAGGAGGTTCAATCCTCTATGTTTTTATCGTGATGGTGTATATGTAGGCGGGGGGGGCTGGGAGTTTTGGAAGGAGACCTTCGCCGTTCTAAGCGTAGATGAAATGTACGAAGATGTGCTTTTTGACTTAGGGGGGCGGATGGCGTTTACTAATTCTATAGCTTGGGAAGGACCTCACTTTGGGTCCGACTAAGCGTATTAATTTCTTGTGACAAACTTTGTAACGGCGCAGATGTTTATTAATAAAGAAGCTTTTGGGCTGGATCAATTATACACGCTTGCTTTGGTTACATTGCTTGTACTCTCTTTTTTCGTTGCGTCATGATTTTTAGCTAGGATCTTCGCTTGTGGATTTGATAGCGGTGGTTGGGCGCTTTCGTGCGGCACCAATCCGCTCCCTTTATTTGCGAAGTACTTGTGTGGGGGGCAGGCTTTTGCTTTGAGCTAGACCTCCGTTAGGTGTGTGAGGCGCTTCTTGCTTCTCACCTTCGCGGGTCTCCGCCGAGGATCTCGCATCTGGATACTTTATATTGTTGTTGAGTTTCGGGGGGATGTTACGAATCTTTACGCGGTCTCCCCCCTCAATATATCAGGTGCGATGATCTTCTGAGTCTTTTACGCGGTTTTCATTTGTTGGGTGATGGGTGGCGGAGGTTGCGTCGCGCCCATCTCTGGTTTCTTGGTGTCTCTGTTTTGCACGTGCTTCTAGTCGATTAACTATAGCTGAGGGTGGGAGACTGGTTTTATAGGGATGTTGTCATGAAGGTCACTTATTGCCTTCGTCCTTTTGTAGATGTGGTAGGTGGATTGGGTTAGTATATAACGCATGGGTTCCCCGCCCCCCCCCCTCGACTAACCTGATCCAATGTGTGAGTGTAGTGATGGGCTGTTGCACTAACTCTAGACACCGTGTAAGGATTCGTAGCTGTGATTTGTAGCTTTTGAGTGAGGTGTCGTCCCTATTTGTTGCCGCAAGCCTTGAGACTAAAATAGGCACGGAGCTATTAACTCTTGCCTTTGGACTATCAATTCTTGGCGGTGAGCACGGCGGGTTGCATTGAGGGTTTGGTTGGAGTTTGAGCCCTATTGCCAAGCCACTACCTCTGCTAGGACAACTTTGGGTACTTTTTGCCCCTCCGGGCGGAGGTTTGTCTTCGCTAAGGGTTCTTATGGAGGTCTGGGGACCGCACGAAAACGGGGCGTGTAAGTGGCGGAGGTTCCCACATGCGCACGGGTGAAAGCTGGCGCCTAGCATGGTAGCGTAGCTTATCATTTTTCTTTTTTTGTTTCTCGCTACCTTTGTACCATCTCTTTGCGGAGATATTTGTACCAACCGGCGACACAATGTCGAGCCTTTTGTAATACTTGCAAATGTTATAGCAAAATTGAAACATCTTTGGATTATCATTTTACTCTCCTAATTGCCTTTCTTTGGCGGAGGTTTTCTTGATGCCACGAGATGGGACAGTCTTTTTCAGCCTTTGTTTTTCGGTGCGTACCGTTGCGCCACCTCGATGCCCTACGCTGCGGGTAGGACTTTTTACGAGGTTTTTTGTTGACATATCTTTGGCCTTTTTAGAGGTCATCTCTGGGTTAGACCCTCGCGTTCATTCCCTTGAGGTGTCCTCTCGAGTGTTTCTTTACTTTGTCGAATTTCGTGACTACGTTGCTAGTCACTTTTCGGCGCCTATTGCTTTTCGTTTTGGGGAAATTTCCTCTTTATATTCAGAGGAGTTTACATTAGGATTGCCTCGTTAAAAACCTCACCTCCGCTAGGAGTTCCACAATGAGGAAAAGAGTGCAAGCCTTTTTGAAGCTGTAAATTCTCTTGCTATTTTGCATGAAAAGTAAGATATTGGTCGACCTCCGCTTATAGTTCGCGAGAGGTGACCTTACATATAGTACTTGCGAAGGTTGTCCACATTCCAAGTGTGGTCGGAGGTGTTGCCCTCATTATCCACGAGGCGGAAGGCTCCTTGCCTTCTTGCTGCTGCCTTTGCGATGAGCGGGCCTTCCCACTTTGCTGTAGTTTTCCTACGGTTGAAGCGTTCGGCTTTCTCTTTAGGACTAGATCTCCGTCCTCGATGTTCTTCTTGTGTACCTTGCTGTCTCTCCACTTCTTGGTCTGGGCCTGGTACTTGCGTATGTTATCTACAGCCTCGAGTCTTATGTGCTCTAGTGTTTCTTTGGCATAGTCTTCGTCCTCCTTGACTTTTTCTTCGTGACCGGAGGCTTTCTTGTTTCGGTTCCTCGGGGAGCATCGCTTCTTCTCCGTACATGAGTTTGAGCGGGGTGAAGCCGGTTGCTCGTGAAGATGTAGTGTTGTGAGACCGGACCACTCTTGGCAATTCGTCTGCCCATTTGCCTTTGCGAAGGTTGAACAAGGTTTTGGATATGGCGGAGAATATTATGCCGTTGGCTCTCTCTACCGCTCCGTTGGATTCCGGGTGGTAGACTGATCGAAAGCTATCTTTGTACCCATCCGGGAGCAGAAATCTACGAATTTGTCGGTCGAATTGTTTGCCATTATCCCTTTGTTATCATCCTTGGTACCCCAAATCTGCAGATTATGTTACGCCGGTAGAATTTGGTGATGGACTCTGAGGTGATCTTCGCTAGTGGTTTGGCCTCTATCCACCTGGTGAAGTACTCGACGGCCACTACTGCGAATTTGTTCCCCCCTTGGGCGGTTGGTAGCGGTCCGACCAGGTCGATTCCCCATCTCTGCAACGGCCAAGTCGGAGGTATCAGTTGTGTTTCTGCTGACGGGGTTTTCTGGTGTGGTGCGAAGTTTTGGCAGGCTTCGCAGGTCTTGATGATCTGTTGTGCGTCTTTTATGTGCGTAGGCCAGTAGAACCCTTGGCGGATGGCTTTTGCTGACGGTGCTCTTGGTCGATGTGAGACCCCGGACAGGCATGTATTTCTTTGAGCGATTCGGTGCCTTCGCTGCGGGAGATACATTTGAGCATTGGTTGGGCGACTCCTCTTTTGAAGAGTTGTCCGTCAATTAATGCATAGCTTCTTTGCGGGCCTACGATTACGGCGACCTCCGCCTCCTCTTACGGGAAGGCGGCGTTGTTAAGGTTGTCAATTATCGCCTGTCTCCAGTCTTCGCTTTCTATCAGCATGACTGTCTTGAACGCCGTGGTCAGACTTTCTGTTGCTGGTTTGCAGACCACGTTGTAGAAGGTGTTTTGGGGCATGGGGAGGTTGTTTGCTGCGGCTTTTGCTAGGGCATCCGCTTCGTTATTGTGTTCCCTAGGTATGAATTTGACTGTAAATCCCTGGAACCTTCGCTCCATTGCTCTGACCACCGCGAGGTAGTTTACCAGCTCTGGCTCTCTGGCCATACATTCCTTCTCTACCTGACCTGCCACTAGCATTGAGTCTGTTCTGACTTCGACTAATTTTGCACCGTAGGCCTTCGCTTTGGTGAGCCCCAATATCAGCCCCTCATATTCGGCTGTGTTGTTTGTCTGGGGACACTCTAATCTTGTGGCGAAATGCGACTTTACACCTAGTGGTGACATAATGACCCTTGAGAGGCTCCTGCGCCGTGCACTGCCCCCCAAGCTCGTCTGTATATACTATCCCACAGCTCGGAGCTTTTCTCTTCTTGCTTTTATGCGTGTGTGGTGTCCATTCGCGACAAAGTCGCTGGGACACAGGATCGTATTGCGGATCACGTGGGCCGAATGATATTTCAAAGCTGGGATAGCTCCATTGCCCATTTGCTAATTACGCTTGATGTCTCCTTGTTTCCCAGTACCTCCGCCAGCGGTTGTGAGGTGGGTACCGTTACTTTGTAGGAGTGAAAGTAGTGCTTGAGTTTCTGGATGCGAGTTAGGAGTGCATACGCTATTTTCTCAATCTACGTGTAGTTAATCTTGGCTCTGATAGGGCCTGCGAGACATAGTATCTTTGGAAGGCTGGATGAGGCGGTTGTTTTCGATCTTCTCTTGCACTTGCCACGGCACGATAGCATAATCGATCTTTGCCGGATATAGTAGTAGAGGTTTTTCCTTGTCGACCTTTATTCTTGTCGGTGATCCTGCAAGTATTCCTTAAGCTTTGCGAAGGCCTCCGCTTTGCTCCTCTCCCCATCGACTTGGCCTCCTCCCCTTAGGGCTTGGAAGAAAGGAAGGCTCTTTTCAGGTGACTTGGAGATGAATCTGTTTAGCGCGGCAATCCACTTTGTGAGTTTTTGCACCTCCTTCTTTGTTTTGGGCTCCGCCGTGTCTCGATTGCCTTTGTCTTCTCGGGTTGTCCTTGACACCCTCGGGGCTGACTTCGTATCCGAGGACCTTCGCTTTTGTTACCCCGAAGACACATTTCTCGGGGTTTAGCTTGAGACCCGGACTTTTTCGGGTTCGTGAAGGTTTCCCCTTGGTCAGAGATATGGTCTTGCTCTTTCTTGCTCATGACTATGAGATCATCTCGTATGCTATCATGTTTTTAGAAAGCTGACCCATGAGGACCTTGGCGTCATTACGCGCGAAGGTGCGCCGGCGTTTTTCAATCCCTCGGCATTCGGACGAAGCGGTATGTTCGAAAGGCGTGGTAAAAAGCTGGTCTTCTCTTCGTCTTCCTTTCTTAGCCAAATTTGGTGGTACCCAGAGTAACAATCTAGTAGTGAGAAAGCCGACACCTGCTGCCTTGTCGTGAGGTGTCTATTCTTGGTAGGGGGTAGTTATCTTTCTTAGTTGCTTTGTTGAAGTGCGTGAAGTCTATACACATTCTCATCTTCCGGAGGTTTTCTTCGGCACAAGGACTACATTCGCGAGCCGGTCGGTGTACTTGACCTCTCGATGACTTTAGCGTCTAGGAGTCTCACGGACCTCCGCTGGGCGCGAGTATTCTATCCTCGACATTTTCCTCTGCCATTTTGCTTCTTTGGTCTCATTTTTGGGTTGATATCTAGCCCGTGCTCGATTGTGTCCCTGTCGACTCCTCGGAGATCAGCCTAGCGACCACGCGAATATGTCTTTGCTTTTGGTGGTGGGAGCTCCGCCGGCTCTTCCTCTTCCTCCGAGGGGGAGAGGTTAGCGTGATTGTCACCGTATGATCACGGATCATCGTCTATCCTTATCTTTTTCACCTTCTCTTGCCCTTTGGCGCTTGTTTGCTCATTCTTCATGTGCGGTGGCTCGGGGTCCTCAATTTCTGCTTGCACTGAGTTGACATTCCTGTGTGCCCTGTATATGGCCTTTTCTATGTTTCTCGCCTCCTTCTGGCTTCCATGTATGGTGATGATTCCGTGCAGCGCAGGGATTTTCATACACAAGTAACCCATGTGCATCGCCACGTTGAACTTGTTCGTAAATCCTCTGCCAAATATCGCATTGTACGGGGAATAGACATCGACTATGTCGAAGGTTATGTACTCTGTTCTGGCGCTCTTCTCGTCGCAAAAGGAGGCGCGGGGGTTATCTTTCCCAACGCTGAACCTGCCTTCCGCCAAACCCTATGAGCGGTGAGTCGATGGGTTTGGAGCTGATTTCTCTGAGGAAATTCATTTTGTCAAATGCATTGGCGAAGATGATGTCGCGGAGCTTCCTGTGTCAATCAACACTCTCTTCATTTCCTAGGTCGCCACGTTTGTTTCTACTACCATGGCGTCAACATGCGGGTAACTCTCAATTTGAGATCAGCCTCAAGTGAAGGTTATAGGTGTCTTGGACCACTCTACGAATTTGACTGCTGGCTGAACAGCTACGTTGTTGACCAAGCGGAGATGGTCTCTTTTCTGCTTCTTGGTTTCATATTCTATGGACGAGCCTCCGGCAATTGGCATTATGGTTCCGATGGATGGGAGCGGGGTGTGGGGATTTTACTGGTTTTCAGATTTGGTTTGCTTTTCATGGGAGCACTTGGCGGTGGTCTGGCGGAGGTGGGGGTAAGTGTGAATTGGTGACCTGATTAACGGGTTGTCTGTTCGTGTGTCTTTGGGGTTGGGCTGTTTCGATGTAGGTCAAGTGTTGCCTTGGGTTTGAGTAGGACATCTTGGATTTCGAGGGTAGTTTGGTGTTGGCGGGACATTTTGTGGTCTCCAAAGCTGGTAGGAAGTTGGGGTGGTAGGCGTTTGCTAGGGTGGAGGGGTGTACTTGATTTGAACTGAGGGATGGGTAGATTGGGCAATATTGTTGGTGTTGGTTATGTGTAAGCGGAGGTTCGGCCTTGGTAGGAATAGGCGTTGTTCACCTCTCTCGATGGTGGCGGAGCTTGGTTGTTCGGTGGCTATTGGCTCCCTTGAGCACCTTATCCTTTTCTTCTTGAACCTCTTTGGGCAATCCCTTGTGAAGTGTCCTTTTTCTTCGCCATGTATGGCCTTGAAGCTACTTTCTCGGCTTTCTATTCCAATTTTTACGTGGCCCTTTATCCTGATATGGTTTTGGTTATCGGGCGGCCTCGAGCCACGATTATTTATTTGTTGGTTGGGCTCGCCACCTGGTCCAATGCTAGGACATCTTGCCCCGGTTACGCTTGGGGGCTGGTGGCGGAGGTTTCGACTGCTGGTTCCTCTTGTTCCCTTTTCCCTGCTGCCTGTCCTGGTTTTGTTCTTCCAACCTCTTAGAATCCTCATCGATCGGATCCAAACCTCAAACTTTTCCACGAGTTCCTGCATTGTTTTTGGTTTATTCTGGCGCTAATTATTTGGCGAATGGCCCCAACCGGAGCCCCACGATAGCCGCATCTATCACCACCTGGTCGGGGACGTTTGGGGCCTTCGCCTTGAGCTGCGAGGAACCTACGGAAGTAGTCTTTCAAGGGCTCATTCTGGCTCACGCACCTTTGGAACAAATCCATGGAGGTGAGTGATTGGACAACCAAGCTGTTGGCGGTAACCAACGACATATTTTTCCGTCAACTTACTACCATAAAGGGAGTAAAATTAAACCTTTTATACTCATATACTTTTATCACTAATAAATTCCACTTGTAGTGTCTTGTATTTTATTTTGCAGATTTATAATAAAAGCAAGTGGAAAATCGACCAAAAATACGCCTTCAGAAAGCGCATTATTGCAAAACCCAAGCACAAGAGCAAATCGACCCAAAACATCAAATCTGGGCGAGCACGGCCCGGCCCACAACTTTTCGAGGCGAAAGATGACACCCCACGAGACCGGGCGGGCCGGGCCGAGGGGTGCGCGCGCGCACCACAGTGCGGCCGCACCCTCCCTGAGGCGGTTTCGGCCCAGCCTCGGGGAGGCGGTTCGTGCACTTTCCAAACGGGGTTTCCCGCCCTGCGTTGGTCGGTTTGCGCATACAAGGAAGGTTTACCAGGTCGGTTTTGATGTAAATTAGCACTTAGGCCCCTCCTCCAAGTGTATAAGTAGGCCCCCTCTCTCCCTCTCTCAACACACACCATTTGGAGCCTCCTCACTTTCTACTCTTCTTCTCCTCTCCTCTCTACTCCTCTCCTCTCTACTCCTCCACTTCTCTAGTTCTTTTAGTCTTTAGTAGTATTTGGAGCAAGGCTAAGCTTCATTGGAGAGCTTGTACTTGGGAGAAGGAATATTATTGTATGAATACATTTATGGTTTATCCTCAAGTCTTGATCTCATATGCTTGTGCAATAGAGCTAGAGTATTTACATGTTATATTCTTGACATGTTGTTCTCGACACAATCATGATAGAAGAACTAGACTATAGTTCCTATGTCGTGGTTAGTCGTATAGAACTTAGGGCCTAACCATTTCGTGCCATGTATTTGAGTAGAGTAAGAGTTGTCTTTGAGGTGGCGGTTCGTTGTGCCCTTCGGGGTTTGCTCGTGTTCTATTACTGGTCCATCCGTAGGGTGGGGCCATGGGGACATGGTAGTGTCTAGTATGGGGACGTGGTGTCAGGATGCGGTATCCTTCGAATATGAGTGCATGCCACGGTTGAGGGGGTAGGCGGCTTGGTCGTGACAAGCCTTGTCCGTCCCTTGAAATCCCCCCACGTTCGTGTGTGCTGTAGGAGTTCGTAAATGCCTTCCTTCAGGGCGGATGCTCGGGGAGGTCTCCTCAATCCATCTCACTCTCGGCCTAAAACTCTAGTCATCTCTGTTTGCATGATTATTAAGCTGGTTCTTTGCACAGCTACTTTAGAATGCACGCTCCACTTAGGAATATTCTTTATTCTTTATTTTCCTTTTTATCCTTGAGGTTGGCCCAAGTGTGTGTCACACTATCTTAAACTATCATGACTTACCCCTGTATTGAGTATTGGTCAACTGCATAGACATGTTGTCTTGTTCATGCCCCTGCTAGAGTCCTACACCATGCCTTCCTTTGGGAAAATATAAATAACGATACCCTGAATATCTCCGGGTGAAATGCTACAACGGTATTTCCGTGTGCTTTGCGGACTTGTTTACGTAAATGCTCTGAGAATGCCACTGGCATCCGTGGCGATGGTAGCTGGAATGTAACAATTCGGTGAAGTCGTTGTGGGAAGTCAACCTGTGGTTCCCGGTGCTCTTGCCTTTTTGGCACTTGCGGCTTAGGAAGCGCAACACCAACCCTTTGAAGTTCTCAAGTATCTGTCGCGGAGGTTCTCCGGGAGTATATAGTGCTAGGCTTTAACATGGAGTACCCGGGCTGGGGCATCGCCCTCGGTATTTGCTATGATGAAGGCCTTCGCCAATACTGCATCATTGCCTCCGGCTAAGGCAACTGCCGCCTCATAGCTCATTAAGAACTGGTGTGGATCAGTCTTTCCATTGAACCTCGGCAGCTGGGTGGGCTTGTACCTGACTGGCCACGGTGTCCTCTGTATCCCCTTCTGATAAAGGGGACCTTGGGTCGAAGGCCTGCGATCCTCGGGGGGACATCGTGTGGAATCGCCCGGGTTGGTCATGATCCCGGACTTACGTGCATCGCCGCTGACTTGATATCGGTATAGGCGGGATGATCGGTATTTGGGTGGGCGGGGATGGCCGACGAACGCATGCTTTGTATCTCCGCCTGCAGTGAGGGCGATCTGCTGCACGATCTCCGCTACTGCGCGGGCCGCTGGCGGGCTTTGACAATCTCGGCATACGCGGCCGCGGCCCGATCCCTTTCCGTCTGCGGCTTTTGGAGGGAGGCACATAGCTGCCGTAGCTCACGTGTCTGGGCGGAAGTTCCGCCTATGGGCGCGGCGGCCTCGTCACCTCCGCCTTCGACTTCCTCCTCTTCCTGTTCTTCATCCCGCGGAGGCTCTTCCTCCCGGCGCCAGCGTGCGTGCTCTTCGCATTTGCGCTTCGAGCGGGTGTTTCCGGGCGGCGTCTTAGCTTTCGCGGTGGCTTTCTTTCTCTTTTGTGGAGCCATGGTTTTCTGTGCGGCCCCACGGTGGCGCCAATGTTGGACTCGGTGTTCTCAACACGGGGTATGTCCTCCGCCGGGCGGTGCCACGGGGAGAAAAAAGCTAAGGTGAAGAATCCTTTGGATGGGGACGAGCGTAATGGTCCATAAATGGTATTCACCAACCATCCAAAAGGGGAGGTTAACTCCCTATTTATAGTTTACATCATGCGGGAATATAAGATTACATGTTTGCCCTCAATATTCCGGGCATATTCCTTCATTTGGCCTGCCGCCCGTAGGGGTCTTCGCGTATTTCTCCTTCTCGCACCGCCTTCACCAAATAGGCCTTCGCTTGGCCCATTTTGAGTCCCGCCGAGATCTCCGCCCGGGTGCCTCACGAGGTGTAGAAGGGGTCGGGAGGCGGGCCATCTACCGCCGCCTACAGGCGCCGGTCTGCGGCGAGGCGGAGGTCTCTGCCTCCGCTCCGGCGGCGCGGGAGAAGGGACCTCCGCCGAGGGAGGGCACCGACCCGGGTTGCTCGCGGAGGTGGCGGCCTCCGCTTGGCGCCTTAGCCGCCCTAGGAGGGACCTGGCGACCAGTGCAGCGGAGGTCCTCCATGCTAGAACCTGCACCTGAAAGGCGGATAAAGAGACACGAACACGAGCGAATTGTTAGCGGCGGTTTTGATCCGTGTTTTCTGTTGCCCTGGACACCTCCCTTTGCCTTTCGGGGCCATGTCCCAACAAGTGGTATATCGGCCTCGAGCCATTGTCCATTGAAAGCTAGAAGCAACTCAAAAAGCGGTGATCGACATTTGAGGGCTTCAAGACAACCCAAAAAGAGTGAGAGGAATTTTTCAAACTCAAGCAAAGCGGCGACGAATCACTCACCCAATATCTGGAGAAAATCGTTCAGCTTCGGGCTCGGGCGCCGAATGTATCGACGAAATGGTCATTTTGGCTGCAATTGAAGCCATGAACATCGGTCAATGTGCCGCGAATTTAGACCGAAAAAGAGCCCAAGACGCTAAAAAGAACTCTATGGCGAATCAAGAAATTCGCAAAAAAGCGAAGAAGGGTTGAAAAGAAGGAAAGCGGCTAGAAAGGGGCGGCGGCGATCACAAAACCCGGTACCCACTAACAATACCAAAGGGGGAAGAACTTCAAACTTTTGTAAATAATGTACAGGGAGGTGTCAAGTTAGCAAGCCGGCGAGAGAAGGATGTCGGATGTCAAAACCAGCCCAATCGCCCGTCCCAATCCAACGAGAGGTGGGCGCGGCGGAAGAGGCGTGGGCGTGGAAGAGGCGGGAAGGTCCAAGAGTCCGTATTGTTTAGGTGTGCGGCGAAGATCGGGGTCACTACGGCGAGGGATTGCAAGTATGGGCAGCTTGCGAAAAACGAGAAGTCAAAGAGCGAAAACTCCCAAGGCACTTTCGGTCGAAGCACGTTTTCCATAATTCAAGAGATTCGCCTAGCGATCGATCCGGCCCGGTATTTCGGCTATCGAGCCCTATTTCGGCAATATGCATATTCGTATCCATCGATGCAGACCTCCTCATTCATTCCAACCAGTCCAGTACACTTGGTCTCAACCAGAGCAATTGCCACCACCCCCACTTTTGCCGGTACAAGCCGTTTCGGTAGCAGCTTCTTCACCAGTAAACTTGCAGTACAACCAACCACAAGCACAACCAAAACTGAAAGTAGTCAAAGAGAACAGAATTGTCAATGCGGTTTTTGCCTTCCAAAGGCACATATACGCAATCACGGGAGGTTCGAACCTCGAGCACGAAAACAAAAGAGCTCGAAGGGATTTCGTGCGAAGAGTCCATGCAGTTTCGCCAAGATGGCCACTCAACAGCCGGCTTTGGTCCCGGCGTCTATCACCTTCGGCGAAAGTGACTTTCGGTCGAGAGATTACCCCACGCGATGCGTTTGTGGCAACCGCATGTGTGGCGAAATTCACGTTGCACAATATCACGGTAGACAATGGAAGTTCGGTGACATATTGTTCATCAAGGCTTTTGAAACCATGGGGTCCGGCGGGGGAGATCTTTATCGCCCCACCGGGAAACACTTTGTTTGGTTTTCGGTGGCAAGAGAATAAACGCAATTGGGAAGAAAGATATTTCGGTGACTTTCGGAGAGGTGGGGCTAAACCAAACCCCGAAATCATTACCTTCGACGTTGTCAACATCGATTACCCCTACGGCAATTTTTCGGCAGAGGGTCATCGGTAAATTCGATGCCATCATCAAGCGAGTTATCTATGCATGAAAATGCCCTCACCATCAGGTATCATCACCGTTTGGAGGGACCAAGAAGCGTCCCGAAAGATAGACGCAAGACCAATCCCGGGTTATAGCATGGTTAATGAGGTAGCTCCCGCCGAAAGACCTGAAGAGGATGACGAGCCAGAGGCTGACATCGTTCAAGAAAGGATCCGGGAGCCAAAAGTTGGGACGGCTGAGAAAACTAAGAAGATGCCACTTTCGGCAAACTTATCTGACCGAAAGGTGGTCATTGGGCAATTAGAGCAACAAGAGGCGTCGACTGGTACAATTCTTGAATGAGAACAGGGGATGTCTTTGCTTGGTCCGCTCAAGACCTAAATGGAGTAAGCCGGGATTTGGCTCAGCATAGCTTGAATGTAGACAAAGCAGCCAAGCCAAGAAAGCAGAAACTGAGACAGTTGTCCGAAGAAAGAAGTGCGGCGGCAGCATCCAAAGCCCAGAGACTCACGGGCCTTGGGGAGTTATCGAGGCCCGATCCGGTATCGAATGGTTAGCGAATGTGGTCATGGTGCGAGAAAAAGTTTATCGATCCGGAAGTCAAAAGATGGCGCATGTGCATAGATTTCACTGTCCTAAACAAATCTTGTCCGAAAGACCCATATCCCTTGCCCAGGATTGATGCTCTCATAGACATCGCTTCCGGCTCCGAAAGGATGAGCCTACTAGATTGTTTCTCTGGGTACCATCAGATCCATATGAATCCGAAAGATGAGGAAAAAACCAGCTTTATCACCCCGGGTGGGACGTATTGTTTCAAGAGAATGCACGAAGGGGGTTACGAAATGCAGGCCCAACCTTCTCGAGAATGTCTGATCAAGTTTTTGAGGGGAGCGAAGAAGATGAAGAAGAACCTCGTCACCTATGTTGACGATATCGTTTATGTCGGCAACAAGAAAGAATCCCATATCAAGGACCTAGCGAGGAAACCTTTGCGAACCGAGAAGAAGTGGTCTCGAGGCTGAACCCGAAAAAGTGCATCTTTGGCATAACGAAAGGCAAGATGTTGGGATGCCTAGTTTCGACAAGGGGATTGAGGCAAATCCCGATAAAATATTTTGCCATTACGAAAATGAAACCACCAAGCGGCGAGGAAAAGGGTGCGGGGAGTTGACGGGCGAATGGCGGCTCTCGGCGAGTTCATCTCCAGGCCAGCCCGAAAGGGGGCACGCCTTTTTCAAAGTTCTCAAGGAATGTGGTAAATTCGAATGGGGCTCGAGAACGCGAGGAAGCTTTTGAGAGCTTAAAGCGATATCTCGTCAATCTCACCACCATGTCGGACCATCACCGAAAGCAACCTTGTTGCTATACCTTGCGGCTTCCCATACGCGATCGGTGCGATGTTAGTAGAAGAAAAAGAGCATGATCTCAAGATGAGACAGTTCCCCATCTATTATGTGTCGAAGCCTTATCGAGGAGCAAAAGTAAACTACTCTAAGTTGGAAAAATCGCTTATACGGTCGTTATGGCAAGCGAAAGCTCGGACACTATTTCGGGCTCACAAGATTCGGGTCATATCGTCACGGCCCATTTGGAAGCCTTGTTCGTAAAAGCAGTGAGGCGGTCGGAAGGATTGGCAAATGGGCAGCTAAATTTGAGCGAATTTTTCATTGACTTTGAGCATAGATCCGCCATCAAGTCGGGCTGTAACATCCCCAAATTTCCTCGAAGGGAAATTCACGAGAATAACGAATATCGTGATAGTCTCAAGGATCATTCCATCACATTATCCGAATACGATCGAATATCAAATTACGGACTTCGTTCAAAAGCGAGGAATAGAGGTCTATTACAATTTATTACATCGCCACATGGCGGAAGCAAACTATCACGAAGCAAAGAGAAACGGCATCTCGGGCGGGCGACATCGTCTCGGCTTGAGGCGTAGATCGAGACTCTAGCTCAATCCTCCCACTCTCCTTCAGCGAAGTCCGACTCATCACCTAATCGGCGGTTTATCGGTCACGAATTATGCTTGGCGGGTTCCCCACCCTATGCGCAAGCTTTGTGGGAACTGGATGCAAATATGGTAAACAAAAGACCTAATATGGGCTGTATTTTCCTATGCATGAATGAATAGGTATAATAATATTTTAACACATTAACTCATTAAACCCACAATTCCCAACCATCTCATCTCATCACAACACCACTAGCCTCACAGCCCTCACTCAAGTCGACAAGGCGGCACCAGCTCCTGTGTCTTGCCTAACCGGCTCTCGGCCCTCCGGGCTCTCGGCCGTATCACACACCACCAAACCACACTCGAGGTGAGATAGAAAAACACCCTCTACTCGGAGAAGTTGAATCCGGGGAAAACCTGGTCAAAAGACCGGCGCAAACGCGGGAGGTTCCAGCAATAGGCGGGGGTTACCCTTAGCGAGTCAAGGTCGAGACGGGTCCCTAGCCGAAGGCGGACTATACGTATAGATTTACAACTCTGCGGAGCGTGTGCTCAAGACCAAAGCGGTCGCCACCATAGGCCTCGCGAGAGCCTAGGGCGACATACGGAGACCTCCTAATCCGACGATGCCACCCAACCACTCGGCTGAGAAGCCCCGAGTACCACCGGACGCGAGCTGTAAGAACAGTGCGAGCTCGAGACTCAAAGCACACTGCTGTCTCGAGAGGGTGTGGGTCTCGCCACCCTTACCTCCCTATAAACTATCCAGCTAACCTCCCGAAGGTATGGCACCGCCTGACTAAAGGGGCAAATCGAACCCGCCCATAACGTAAGGCGTTAGGTGAGCACCAATTTCCCGGATCGGGTCCTCGAAGATACAAGTCCTTAGGGTTGACCAAGCAAGACATCTTCACCACTCCCTTCCCAGGCCTTCGTCCCGTCACAAGAGTCGACCGGGTCTCAAATCCACACAAGTTACCCGCCACAGGTAATGACACGAAGGGGACGCCAGTATCCGGCAAGGCTGGTCTCCGCGACTCGTCGTAGATCACGCTTGGTCGACTCGACCCTCACCACACACCCAAGTCTAGGCGGGAGAACTCACCCCACCTGGTGATCCAACTCAAGCCGTCCGGCTCATATACCCGGCTCCATATATATAACACGTAAGTGATATAACAATGCTTGAAAGAGTATCGGTATATGAGCGCGAGTCTAAACTAAAAGCGGGTGTGCGGGGGGATAGGTTGCGTCAAGGTATAAAGGCTCAACAAAGCATTTCTACCATGCAACCTAGCAAACAATGCGAAGCAACATAAAGTAAAGCGCTAGCAAAACTATATGATATGTCTAATAGGTGCTAAGAAGGTGGGTGGGACATGGCACTGGTGATCGCTCAACTACGGGTCGAAGTCGATCTTCACGGTCCTCTGGCTCTCCTCCGGTGCGAGAGCGTAGCGAAATGGTTGCGGTTAGCAACCATTTAGAATATCACAAAGAAGCAAATCACAAATTGAAGATCCAAATTCACTCATAGATAAGCCTATGACGTAGAGGAGAAAATTAGAAAAATTTGGACTCTAATTTCATAATTTTTCGAGGTCGTATGAATTTTCTATGAATTCCCAAAGTTTAAAACAATTTCGAAAATTGGAAAACGAGGGTTTAACCAGGGCTTGACACGTGGCGGCCTCGGATTGGTCGAGCTGACGTCGGCATGACATCAGCACCGGGGCTTCGGGGGTAGCGGGTGGGGCGGGATGGCGTCGCATGGCGTCACGCGGGTCCGGGGCAATCGGGGATGGCGAGGTGGGGTCCGCGGGTGGTCCGGCCCGGCGGGTGGGGGCTGGCCGACGTCGGCACATGGCGTCGGCCGTTGACTCGGTCAACGGTCAAGCGGGCTGCGGAATGGGCCCGAGGGGCGGGCCGATGGGCTGGACATGGGCGGAGTTGGGCGGATGGGCGGGCGGGCCTCGACACGTGTCGGCCGCGAGTCGGGCCACGTGGGCGGGTCCGGGTCTCGAGCCGCTACGGCGGGCGAGTTTGGTGGTGCTCGGCTCATGGTGGACGCGTTGGTGGTCCATGGACCACCACGCGGTCTGATGGACTCGGTCCACCTCTTCCTCGCTTGATGGTGCACGGTGCACGGGTGCACCGCACCCTTCCTTCCCTTCTCCCCTTCCTCTCGCTTCTTGCCGGCGCGGCGGGGCGGCGGCGCTGGAGCTCCCAGGCGACGATGGCGGCTCGGGCCGTGGCTTTCTGGGGCGCGAGGCCCCCCTTGGCTAGGCTTTGGGCAAGGCGGGGGCGGTCGGCGGTGGTTCAAGCTCCCACGCACGGGCGGCGCGCGTGGCAAGACGGCGCCGCACGCGGGCGAGGTGCCCGGGGCGGTGTAGGGGCTCCAAGCTGCCCCTTTTCTCCCTGGTTTCAGCACCGCGGGGCACGGCGGTCCCAAGGGCGGCGATTAGGCGGCGGTGGTGCCCGGCGTGGCGGGGACGGCGGCGGCGGCTGCGGCCGCGCTCCGGTGGCGGCGTCGCGCGGCGCGCCGGCAACGCGGAACCCAAAGGGTCCGCCTTCCCTTCGATTGAGCGGCTGGTAAGCCATAGGGCTCACCGGCGGCGACCAAAGAGCGGCCGGGCGGAGTCCGCTACGCGACAAGCGCGCGGCGGCGCTCCGGCCGGCTCGGGTCCAGCGTGGTTGGGGCCATGGCAACGCCTTGGCGCCCATCCCGACTCGATGGCGGGCTCGGGACGTCTTGGTGCATCTCGACGGCCCGTTCGACTAAGCGAGATGGTCGGGGTCGGCGTGAAGCGCGCACCGCACGGCGGCGCTCTCGGACGGCGGCACCGCCGGCAAGGTGCCTGGCCCGGGCAGCTAGGCCACGGTCCCGGCCAAAAGGCGGTGTCTTTCTATGCTTCAAGACAGGCGGCAACGGTGGTGGCCGCGGGGTGGCTCGGTTCAACTTGGTTCGGCGGAACACGGCAGCCGCCCACGGATGGCTTGTGCCATGGCGGTGGCATGCCCGGCGTCGGCGTTCCCCGCCGCTAGGGCTCGGCGTGGCCGACCTCTCCTCCTCTAGCCGAGCATCGGCGTGCGCGGCGCGGTGTACAAGCGGCGGCGAGGGCGGCCTCGCGCTCCGTGAAGTGGGAACGCGGCGGCGGGGGTCGGGGTGAGCGCGGGGTGTGACCATGGCGTGCTCACCTCGGTGCTGCGGTCGTGGTGGCGTGGCGTGGCGGCTCGGGTCGGCAGCAGCAGCGGGTTGGTGCTCGCGGTTCTCCTCGGTCTCCGGCTCGCGGTCCTCCTCCAGGCGGCTCCGACGGCGCTCCCTCGAAAGCACCCGGCGGCGAACGGCGGCGGGCGGCTCCGACTTCTCTTCTTCTCCGCCCCCTTCTTCTCCTTTCTTCCCCCTTTCCTTCCCGGTTGGTGTGGAAGTGGTGTGCCACCAAGGTGGCGGCGCGACCAGGAACCCTAGCCCCGGGGGGCTCCCCTCTTATAGGGCGGCGCGCAGCGGGAGGAGCGGGGGTGAGCGCGTTGGCTTGCGAGTAGAGGTTTGAACGCGTGGCTAGGGTGCTTTGGGGCGACGTGGCCCCTCGGGCGTCCACGGTCGAATCGGGTGCCGCGGAGTGGAAGAACATGGGCGCGCCATGGCAGCGGCGGCGCCATCTTTACCGCCTCTTGGTGGCGCACGGCGTCGCCTTTACCATTCCCCCGCCCCCTCGTTGGCGGGTTGTGGCAGCGCGAGACACGGGGCGGGCGAGCGGGATGGAAAAGTGGCTTGGCGCGACGGGGGGGCGGGCGGGCGGCCTTGCGGCGCGGCCGGGAAGAGGAACAGTAGGGAGGCGGTGTGAGGGGGATAAAGATGACAGGTGGGGCCTCGGGTCCCCTGTCATCGGCAGGGTGAAGAGGGGAGGTGAAAGGACGATGGTGCCCTCGGTTATGAAACCGGGCGGGCGGCTTCTTCTTGGGCCGGCCGCGAACGGCAGCGACATGCGGCCCGGGCCGGGCGGCCGGGTCGGGTCTGGTGATTTGGGCCGGGCCCGGCTGGGCGTTCCCCTCCTCCTCTTCCCTTTTTCTTTTTCTTTTCTATTTTCTATTTTGGCCATGGTCTCTTATATGCAATTTCATGTGTTGCCACCATGAAATTACCCTTAGGGCATCCTAGGGACCTTGAGGTGGTTTGGCTTTCCATTCAAAAGGTTGGCAACAAAAATTATTTAAAACAAAAATAAAATGGGTTGGGAATTTTATTATCATCACATAAAATCATAAAAACCCAACTCAAGCATGGTTATTAGAAATGCATTGATGCTTGACATAAATAAATAAATAGAGGAGCTACTTGTGCATCTAGGAGGGTTTTTCTATATGCAATACACCATTGCATGGCTTGTTTGAAAAAAATTTGAAAGTTGTGATTTTTGTGTGTCTAAAAACCGGATTATTACAGTCCTACCCCCTCATTGGAATCTCGACCCCGAGATTTAGGTTAGGCATACCTCTCAAATAGGTAGGGGTAGTGCAAACGAAGTTCGGATTCTTTCTCCCAAGTGGCTTCCCTTTCGGGTGTGATTACTCCACTTTGTACCTTGCACATTGGAATGGTCTTGCTCCTAGTGTCTTTGGTGGGTGTGTCGAGAATACGGATTGGGTGTTCTAGGTACTCCAAACTCTCCACGTAGATCAATGGCGGCTCTTTGGGATCTGCTCATCGGGCACTCTCAAGCATCTGCAAGAAGCTGCGACACGTGGAACACCTTTGGATGGATACTGTCGGCTCTACGGGAGCTCCACTTTGTAAGCCAATTTGCCAATTCTCTCGATGATGGGATAAGGGCCAACGTATCTCGGGGCCAACTTGCCCTTCCGGGTGAAACCCGTGTGTTGCGGAGTGGGGATACCTTGAGGTATACGTGATCCCCAAGCTGCGAACTCGATTGCCCTCCTCCTCTTATCGGCATAGCTCTTACATGCGCTGCGGGCAATCTTCAAATTTTTCCCCACGACTTGAGCAACACCTTCTTCGGCCTCTTTGATCGTATCGGGGCCAAAGAAGCGGTCTCTCACCAACCCGTGACCAAGTCAGCGGGGTTACGCAAGCTACGCCATCTGAGGGCCTCAAGCGGTGACATCTTGATGCTAGGCGGTATTTGTTGTTGTATGAGAACTCTGCGTGAGGTAGGCTCTTCTCCCAACTGCCTCCATATCTCAGAGCACAGGCTCGAAGCATGTCTTCGAGGATTTGGTTTACTCTCTCAGTCTGGCCATCAGTTTCCGGATGATAGGTCGTCTTTGTAATCTAGGGTAGTCCCCATAGCTTCTGAAAGGCTTTCCGTAACTTGTTGGTGAATTGAGTGCCACGATCGGATACAATATGATACGGGGGCACCGTGCGCGGCGAAGAATATTTGCGATATATACGCGTCGCTAGATACTCATATGTGAAACGGGTCTTCACGGAATGAAGTGAGCTACCTTGGTCGAGGCGATCCACAATTACCCATATCGCGTCGTTGCCCTTTGGTGTGGTGGGCAACCCCGTGATAAAGTCCATGGAAACGTGTTCCCACTTCCATTGTGGTACCGCTAATGGCCGAGTAGTCATGAGGCTTTTGATGCTCGGCCTTGACTCGATTGCAAATGTCGCAACGAGCCACATGACCGCAATATCTCGCCTTCATGTTGATCCACCGTAAATGCTTCTTCAAATCAGCATACATTTTGGTACTTTGCCCGGGTGGATGCTATACTTGGAATCATGGCCCTACGATAGAATCTCGTTGCGCAAGGCTGAGTCGGAAAGGTACGCAGATGCAATTCACGTACATAACTGTCCCCCGCTCATCAACATGGTAGTCCTTACACTTGCCCCTCTTCATTACCTCGTGGAAATCTTTGGATTTCGGGGGGTGAAGGCTGGGCCCGACGGATTACGTCACCCAAGGTGTCTTGGGACGCGAAGTTCATTCAGCTTTCGGATGGCACGATCTGGGTGGTGCTTCTCTATCTCTCGCGTTAACTCATCGAGGCGGGGCCTCTGTGATTAGAGCATGGCAATTCCCTTGCGACTTAAGGCATCCGCCACTACATTTGCCTTCCCTGGATGATAGTGTATCTCCGTGTCGTAGTCCTTGATGAGTTCAAGCCATCTCCATTTGTCTCATGTTCAAATCCTCCGAGTGAAGAAATACTTCGGGGCTCTTGTGATACGTGTAGATGTCACATTTGTTCCCAATCGGATAGTGTCTCCAAATCTTCGGGGCATGCACGATTGCGGCTAGCTCAAGATCATGGGTCGGGTAGCGCTGTTCGTGCTCTTTCAACCGACGAGAGGCATAAGCAATAACCTTCCCATTCTGCAGAGAACACATCCCAATCCTTGTCCGGAAGCATCACAATAAACTACAAAGTCTTCTTGAATATCGGGCGGTGCTAGCACGGGTGTGGTGGTAAGCTTCTTCTTCAAGGTCCGGGAAGCTCTTCTCACACTCGTGTCCACTCAAATGCTTTTGACTTCTTCAGGAGGTTGGTCATCGGTCTTGCGATTTTGGAGAAATTCTCGATGAATCGGCGATAGTATCCCGCCAATCCCAAGAAACTCCTAACATCGGTCACATTGAGTGGTTGCTCCCATTTTCGGACGGTCTCAATCTTGACCGGTCCACTTTGCTACTCCTTCGGCCGTGAGAGTGTGGCCTAGGAAAGCGACTTCTTGAGCCAAAACTCACATTTCTTTGAACTTGCCATAGAGCCGGTCTTTGTCTCAACTTCTCAAGCACGATTCTCGAGATCGCTCATGCTCTTCTCACGGTGGCGAGAATAGATAAGAATGTCATCAATGAACACCACCAAGAACTTGTCGAGTTCATCCATAAAGACTTTGTTCATCATGTTCATGAAGTAGGCGGGGCATTAGTGAGCCCGAGCGACACTACCGTGAACTCATACGCGACCATATCTAGTCACGAACGCGGTCTTTGGAATATCCTCGGGCCCGATCTTCATCGATGGTAACCGGACCGAAGGTCGATCTTGGAGAAGTACTTGGCATTCCGCAACTGATCAAGCAAATCATCTATCCTCGGCGGGGATACTTGTTCTTGATAGTGACCGCATTCAAAGTTGCGGTAATCCACACACATCCTCGAGTATCATCCTTCTTTTCGACAAACGTACCCGGTGAACCCCAAGGTGATGCACTAGGTCCGATAAAACCCTTATCTCGCCAACTCCTTTAGCTGCTTCTTGAGCTCATTCAGCTCATCAAGCGCCATTCGATGGGACGCTTAGCAATAGGCCCTGTTCGCGGCAACAGCTCAATCACAAACTCCACATCCCGATCACGTGGCGTGTGCGGCAATTCGTCGGGGAACACATCGGGATACTCACATACTACTGGTACCTCCTCTATGGTTTTGGCTTCTAGGGCGCACAGCATAGAATCTGTACTCCCTTGGTGTGGTAGGCAGCGGATTGTGGGACCGCTGGGATGGGTGATGTCTATGTATCTGGGGTTGCAGGATATCACTCCCTTGTCTTTGGGTTAGCCAATCCATCCCTAGGATTACATCTAGGCTCATGGAGGGTAGAAGAGTGAGATCGGCTAGAAATGGGTATCCCTCAATGGCAATTGTCACCCTCTTACATATGCGGGTGCTAGTGAAGTGACCTAGAGGTGAGGTGGTGTAGATAGACTCCCGGCGTGGCAGGACCGGAAGCTTGTGCTTTTGTGCAAAGCTAGCTGATACATAAGAATATGTAGCTCCTGAATCAAAAAGAACTGATGCTCTTACTCCATGCACAATAAACATACCGTAGACGACGTCAGGGGCAGCCTGAGCATCCTCAGCTGTCAGGTGAGTGAGGCGTCCGCGGGTGGAGCCCGCTGGAGTCTTGGCTGCCGGAGTCCTGCTCCCGGAGGCGGGTGCGTACCTCGCGCCTCCTGGAGTCTGGGCGGGGCCCACACGGCTGGGGCAGTCCACGGCCTTGTGACCAGGCTGGCCACAGGTGAAGCACGTGAGAGTCACACCACTGGTGGGGGTAGACGTGGTGTTCCTCCAAGTGCCAGGGGCCGTGGGAGGACGAGTTGGTGCAGAACGGCGGTTGTTGTTGGAGTAGGAACCGCCGTCCCTGCTCTGACCCGGGGCCCCCTTCTGCGCGAAGCGAGAGCGGCCCGGTGCATGAGCCCCCGAGCGCGACCTGCTGGAAGGCGGGGCGCGGGAACTTCCCTCACCGCGGCGCTTCTTGCGGTTGGAGTAGGCGTCGGCCTCAGCCTGATCCTTCTCAATCTCTGTGCACTTGTTTATCATCTCCCTGAGGTTTTCGGACGAGTGGCCCGAGAGCTGGCACTTGACACGGGTGTTCAAACCCTTGCGGAAGCAGCGCATCTTTTCGCGCTCATTGGTGTTGACCTCCTTGGGAGCGTACCTCAGAAGACTGGTGAAGCGTATAGCGTAGTCTGAGATCTTGTCTCCCTTCTGCCTGAGGTCGCGGAACTCGTCCGCCTTGGCCTCCATGGCACCCTCAGAGATGTGGTACTCACGGAACACCTCGACGAAGTCGTCCCAGGTGTAGTCGTAGGCCTCACGGTGCGCAGTCATGATGCGGGTCGGCCCCACCAAGCGTCCGGCCGCGCCGGTGAGCCGGGTAGGCGCTTAAGCCCGACACACTCGCGGTCGAAGGAAGCGGTCAGGTCGAGGCGTCTTTTCCATCTCCTTCTCGCCAGTCATCGGGCGGGCGATCGGGTCACCGCTAGTCCCGTCGAAGGTAGCGGCCTCGGCCTTCATGAAGCGCTCCATCCGCTTCGGAAATCATCATGGTCATCCCCGTGGTGGCGGTGGCCGATGTTTTTCGCCATCCTTTCAAGCGGCTGCGTCTGGCGGGCCATCACCTCTGCCAAGGCGGGGAGGTCGGGGTAGGTTGTCCTCTCCTCCTCCCCGGCCTCCCGAAGGTGGTGGCCCTCCTCCGGGGCTCCCCCTCGTGTGCTCCTCCTCCAACCGGGGCTGCGGGGTAGGTGCGCGAGGCGGCTCCTCACAGGCGCCCTCCTCGAAGAGACGGCCACCCCACGCCTCCCTGGCGTCCCCCATCCGCGGCCACCGGCAAGGGGGACGGCGAACGGTGGCGAAGGCGGTTCGATCGGCGGGTCGACATGGCCGAACACCGGGTAAGGTACATTAATGTGAGTGCAAGGTTCATTATTAACTTTAGCGGGCGTAAGTATTAATCAATTTAAATTGTAAAAACAACTAAAGTACACTCAATCAAAGATGCAATAAGATCCATAAAAAAACATAAAGACTCGAATCATCCATCACGCGAAGTTATATTACATGACAACGCACTAGAACCGATAACGGAGCGGCACTACACTTGGTAGGCTCAAAAGGTGGGTCATGTCTACTCAAAGGATGATGAAGAGTCCGGATCCACGCAGGGGATCTCCATGGTGACTACTACACGATAACTTGTGGAGCCCGGACTCTAAGAGGTAGGTGACCGGCCGCTCACCCGAGGTGGTGCAGAAGAAAACTCGCCGACAAGGAGACGGGCCCGACAAGACTCGTAGGTCTCCAACTGCCGTGTGAAACCCTCCGGGTGGCCTGCTGCATGTGTCCAGCGGGAAGGTGCACCCGGCCAGAGGTCTCCCCTCGAAGTGGCTCGCGGGCGAAGGTTGCAGGCGGTGGGCCGCAGCCTTCGATCTCCCTTCACGCGGTCGGGCGTCGAGTCCCTCCATGCCTCCAAGGTGCATCCCAGCGATCCTCGGGACCTCGATCTCCTTGAGCCAAGGCAAGGTGGCCACCATTGTGGCACACTGGCACGCCACTTCTCATCGTCCAACTCACGGCGGAAGCTTGTAGAGGCTATGTTCTTACGGCGCGCCATCCGGCCACTGCCTTCTTCTTCTTGTTGTCCTTGTGTGAGCGAGCAAAGCGCCCGAGGTCCTCGGCCTCGGCCTCCCACCCTCCCGGGTTCTTGGCGGTGGCGTAGTCCGTAGGCGTACTAAATCCGCAGGAGTCGATCCACCAAGACCGCTGAGCTCGTGCTTCTTCTCCTCGAGAAGGGCGGTACTTCTCCCGCCGGATGCGGGCGTCGCCGAGGGTGTCGTTGTACATGCGCTCCCACTTCTTGACCTCCCGCCCCGGGCACGGTGCTTTGGTCCTCCCGGGCGTTGCGATCATCTTTGCGGTAGTTGTTGATGCGCTCCTCCAGCTCCATGATGTACGTGTCATTGGCGAAGGCCAAGACCGCACACTGAGCGCCGGGTCGGCTCGGTGGAGCGGAGCGAGGCGGGATCTCCGCACACCGTGGTCCGTCCCTGGTGGTGAGGTCCAGCGGGTAGCCGAGGCAGCGGAAGTGGGTAGCCGCCAGTACTCTCCCCGCACTCTCCCAAAGACGCGCGAAGGGCCTCGCGGGAGATTCGCAGACGCCAAACAGTATGTTGGCGTCGAATCGAAGCCGTGCCTCCGGTGACGCTCAACCTGTCGAACCCCCGCCGGGAACGCGAGGCCGCTTGCTGGTGTACCGGGATGCGTCCCTCCCGTGCGGGTCTCCCGCCACGGTGTACTCGATGCTTGACGAGGTACGCCAAGCTCGTTGAGGACCATCCTCAACACCTCTCGCTGTAAGCCCCCAGACGCGGTATCGTCAAGGGACAACCCGACCGTCCTAGACGGCCCTCGGTCCGACAGTGGGAACCGCGACATCTCGCAATTAACACCATGGTTTGTATTAGATGGATTAGTAAAAGTAAAGATAAGCCTTGCATAAAGAAATGCGAGTGGTCGGGTAATATAACCGAAAGGAAAAAGTTTTCCTACACCGGTGTTTTATCCTAGGGTCTCGCCCTAAGGTCAAGCGGCTCGGCTCGATACCAATCTTGTAACATCCCCAAATTTCCTCGAAGGGAAATTCACGAGAATAACGAATATCGTGATAGTCTCCAAGGATCATTCCATCACATTATCCGAATCTGATCGAATATCAAATTACAGACTTCGCTCAAAAGCGAGGAATAGAGGTCTATTACAATTTATTACATCGCCACATGGCGGAAGCAAACTATCACGAAGCAAAAAGAGAAACGGCATCTCCGGCGGAAGCGACATCGTCTCGGCTTGAGCGTAGATCCGAGACTCCTAGCTCAATCCTCCCACTCTCCTTCACCGAAGTCCGACTCATCACCTAATCGCCGTTTTATCATGACGAATTGTGCCGGCGGGTTCCCCACCCTATGCGCAAGCTTTGTGGAGGCGGATGCAAATATGGTAAACAAAAGACCTAATATGGGCTGTATTTTCCTATGCATGAATGAATAGGTATAATAATATTTTAACACATTAACTCATTAAACCCACAATTCCCAACCATCTCATCTCATCACAACACCACTAGCCTCCACACCCTCACTCAAGTCGACAAGACGACACCGGCTCACGTGTCTTGCCTAACCGGCTCTCGGCCCTCGGGGGCTCTCAGCCGTATCACACACCACCAAACCACACTCGAGGTGAGATAGAAAAACACCCTCTCTACTCGGAGAAGTTGAATCCAGAAAAACCACGGTCAAAAGACCGGCGCAAACGCGGGAGGTTCCGGCAATAGGCGGGGTTACCCTTAGCGAGTCCAAGGTCGAGACAGGTCCTAGCCCGAAGGCCGGACTATACGTATAGATTTACAACTCTGCAGAGCGTGTGCTCAAGACCAAACGGTCGCCACCATAGGCCTCGCGAGAGCCTAGGGCCGACATACGGAGACCTCCTAATCCGACGATGCCACCCAACCACTCGGCTCGAGAAGCCGGGTACCACCGGACGCCGAGCTGCAAGAACAGTGCGAGCTCGGACTCAAAAGCACACCTGGCCGTCTCGAGAGGGTGTGGGTCTCGCCACCCTTACCTCCCTATAAACTATCCGCTAACCTCCCGGAAGGTATGGCACCGCCGACTAAAAGGGGCAATCCGCAACCCGCCCATAAAGACGTTAGGTGAGCACCAATTTCCCGGATCAGGTCCTCGAAGATACAAGTCCTTAGGGTTGACCAAGCAAGACATCTTCACCACTCCCTTCCCCGGCCTTCGTCCCGTCACAAGAGTCAGCACCGGGTCTCAAATCCACACAAGTTACCCGCCACAGGTAATGACACGAAGGGGACGCCAGTATCCCCAGCAAGAACTGGTCTCCGCGACTGGTCGTAGATCCCGCTTGGTCGACTCGACCTCACCACACACCCAAGTCTAGACAGAGAACTCACCCCACTGGTGATCCAACTCAACCGTCCGGCTCATATACCCGGCTCCATATATATAACACGTAAGTGATATAACAATGCAGTAAAAGCAGTATCAGTATATGAGCGAGTCTAAACTAAAAGCGGGTGTGCAGGGGATAGGTTGCGTCAAGGTATAAAGGCTCAACAGCATTTCTACCATGCAACCTAGCAGCAATGCGAAGCAACATAAAGTAAAGCGCTAGCAAAACTATATGATATGTCTAATAGGTGCTAAGAAGGTGGGTGGGACATGGCACTGAAAGTGATCGCTCAACTCTGGTCGAAGTCCCGATCTTCACGGTCCTCCTGGCTCTCCTAGGGTCCGAGAACGTAACGAAATGGTTGCGGTTAGCAACCATTTAGAATATCACAAAGAAGCAAATCACAAATTGAAGATCCAAATTCACTCATAGATAAGCCTATGACGTAGAGGAGAAAATTAGAAAAATTTGGACTCTAATTTCATAATTTTTCGAGGTCGTATGAATTTTCTATGAATTCCCAAAGTTTAAAACAATTTCGAAAATTGGAAAACGAGGGGGTTTAACCGGGTGGCTTGACACGTGGCGGCCTCGATTGGTCGAGCTGACGTCAGCATGACATCAGCACCAGGGCTTGTTTCGGGGATCGACGGTGGGGCGGATGACGTCAAGATGACGTCCACGCCGGTCCCGTGGCAATACAGCGGGCCGACGAGTGGGGGTCCACGGGTGGTCCGGCCCGGAGTGGGGCTGCGGCGTCGAAGATGACGTCAGCGTTGACTCGGTCAACGGTCAAACGGGCTCCGAATGGGCCCGAGGCGGGCCGTGGGTCGGACATGGGCCGGAGTTGGGCGGATGGGCGGGCCGGCCCCGACACGTGTCGGCCGCAGCGCTGGGCCACGTGGCGGGTCCGGGTCTCGAAACGCTGCGGGGCGGGGCGTTCGGCTGGTGCTCCCGGCTCATGGTGGACCGTTGGTGGTCCATGGACCACGACGCGGTCTACACGGTGGACTCGGTCCACCTCTTCCTCGCTTGATGGTGCCGCGGTGCGGGTGCACCGCACCCTTCCTTCCCTTCTCCCTTCCTCCGCTTCTTGCTTGGCGCTGGGGCGGGGCGGCGGCGCCGGAGCCCCGGCGACGATGGAGGCTGGGCGTGGCTTCTAGGGGCGCGAGGGCCCCTTGGCTAGGCTTTGGGCAAGCCGGGCAGGGTCGGCGGTGGTTCAAGCTCCCACGCACGGCACGGCGGCGTGGCAAGACGGCGGCGCACGCCGGCGAGGTGCCCGGACGTGTAGGGCTCCAAGTCGCCCCTTTTCTCCTCCCGGGGTTTCAAGACCGCGGGGCACGGGCGGTCCCAAGGGCGGCGGCGGTTAGGCGGCCGGTGGTCGCCCGACGTGCGGAGACGGCGGTAGCGGCTGCCGCCCGGTGGCGGCGTCGGCGCGCCCCGCAACGCGGAACCCCAAAGGGGTCCGCCTTCCTTTGACGCGGCCGGGTAAGCCATAGGGCTCACCGGCGGCGACCAAAGAGCGCGGCGGAGTCCGCCACGCGGCGACGCGCGGGCGGCGCCCGGCCGGCTCGGTCCGCGCGGGTTGGGGCCATGGCAACGCCTTGGCGCCCATCCGATGGCCGGCCGCTCGGGACGCCTTGGTGCATCTCGACGGGCCGCCCTCGACTAGCGAGATGGTGGGGTCGGCAGGAACAGCGCGCACCGCACCCGCGGCGCCCGGACGGCGCAAGACACCGGGCAAGGTGCCCGGCCGGGCAACAGGCCACGGTCCCGCCAAAAGGCGGTGTCTTTCTATGCTTCAACGACGGGGCGGCAACGGTGGTGGCCGCGGGGTGGCTCAAGTTCAACTTGGTTCGGCCGGAACACGGCAGCCCGCCCACGGATGGCTTGTGCCATGGCGGTGGCATGCCCCGGCGTCGGCTGTTCCGGCCGCTAGGGCTCGGCGCGTGGGTCGACCTCTCCTCCCCAGCCGAGCATCGGCGTCGCGCGGCGCGGTGTACAAGCAAAGAAGGCGGGGCGCCGCTCCCGTGAAGTGGGAACGCGACGGCGAGGGGGTCGGGGTGAGCGCGGGTGTGACCATGGCGTGCTCACCTCGGTGCTGCGACCGTGGTGGCGTGGGCGTGGCGGCTCGGCCGGCGGCGGCCAGCGGGTTGGTGCTCGCGGTTCTCCCTCGGTCTCCGGCTCGCGGTCCCTCCCCTCCAGACGGCTCCCGACGGCGCTCCCTCGAGCACCGACGGCGAAGAACGGGCGGCGGATCGGCTCCTTCTTCTCCGCCCCCCTTCTTCTCCTTTCTTCCCCCCTTTCCTCTCGTTGGTGTGGAAGTGGTGTGCCACCAAGGTGGCGGCGCGGACGGGAACCCTAGCGCCCCCGGGGCCCTCTTATAGGGGGCGGCGGCGCGGCAGGGGAGCGAGCGGGTGAGCGCGGCGTTGGCTTGCGGTAGGTTTGAACGCGTGGCTAGGGTGCTTGGGGGGGCGACGTGGCCCCGGGCGCCCACGGTCGAATCGGTGCCGCGGGTGGAGAGAACATGGGCGCTGACCATGGCAGGCGGCGGCGCCATCTTTACCGCCCTTGGTGACGCACGGCGTCGCCTTTACCATTCCCCGTCCCCTCGTTGGCGGGTTGTGGCAGCGCCGCGAGACACCCGGCGAGCGGGATGGAAAAAGTGGCTTGGCGCGACGGGGGCGGGCGGCGCAGCGCGCGCTGCGAGCGGCGCGGCCGGGAAGAGGAACAGGGAGGCGGTGTGAGAGGGATAAAGATGACGTGTGGGGCTCGGGGTCCACCACATCGGCGGTGAGAGGGGGAGGTGAAAGGACGATGGTGCCCTCGGTTATGAAACCGGGCGGGCGGCTTCTGCTGGGCCGGCTCCGCGAACGGCAGCAGCATGCGGGCTTTGGGCGGCTGGCTGGCCGCGGGCGCCGGCCGGGTCGGGCGGGCCGCATTTCCCCTCCTCCTCTTCCCTTTTCTTTTCTTTTTCTATTTTCTATTTTGGCCATGGTCTCTTATATGCAATTTCATGTGTTGCCACCATGAAATTACCCTTAGGGCATCCTAGGGACCTTGAGGTGGTTTGGCTTTCCATTCAAAAGGTTGGCAACAAAAAATTATTTAAAACAAAAATAAAATGGGTTGGGAATTTTATTATCATCACATAAAAATCATAAAAACCCAACTCAAGCATGGTTATTAGAAATGCATTGATGCTTGACATAAATAAATAAATAGAGGAGCTACTTGTGCATCTAGGAGGGTTTTTCTATATGCAATACACCATTGCATGGCTTGTTTGAAAAAAAAAAAAATTTGAAAGTTGTGATTTTTGTGTGTCTAAAAACCGGATTGTTACAATGTGCTATAGCGGAGTTTATCGTTGATTTGGACTCCGCCCGGAGGTTCATGAACCGAAAGTGTTCATCGAGCCGCTATGGGTCGCCCATTTGCGATGGAGCTTGGTGCGATTTAGGCACCAAGATTTCGCAAGATCTTGAAGCCCCGGTTGGTCCATCCATTCGGTACGCAGCAAGATTGCAATTTGCATCAACAAACAACACGACCGAACAAGAGGCGGTCTTGCTTGCTTTACGGAAGCTGAGGGCAATGGGAGTGAGACGATGCACAGTCTACACAGACTCTAAAGTGGTCAGTGGACATTGCGAAAAAGAATACACAGCCAGAGAACCGGTATTAATCAAATACCTTGCGGCAGTCAGGGCAATGGAAAAGCATTTCCTCGGATTCTCCATCAAATTCATTCCCAGAGGCGAGAACAGAGAGGCGGACGAATTGGCAAAAGCCGCCGCTCAGGGAATCCCAACTCCGTCGGACGTTTTCTATCAGCTACTTTCGGTCAAAGCCATCAGAGAGGAAGAGGAGGCTCCCAGATCGGTACATGCGATAGCAAGTCACGACTAGAGAAGCCACATATTCGCATACTTAGCCGGAACCTATGAGCCTGAAGACAAGCATGAGGAACAGCGAATGCGGTCAAGGACAAAGCATTACTCCATCATTCGGGGTGAATTGTACAAAGATGGTCTGGTAGCACCAAAACTTAAATGCATCAGCATCGAAGAAGGCAAGAAACTACTAGACAAAATTCATGGGGGCATGTGCGGAGCACATAGAGGGCCGCATGAGATAGCTCACAGAGCAATGAGACAGGGTTTCTATTGGCCATCAGCAGCCGAAGATGCCAAGCATATAGTAAGAACTTGCGAGGGGTGCCAAATGTTTGCAAAAAAGCAAAATGCCCCAGCCAGCTCAACTAAACCAATAGTCTCTTCGTGGCCTTTACAGCGTTGGGGCGTCGACATAGTCGGACCCCTGCCGACAGCCCCAGGAAATGTCAGATTCGCAGCTGTGGCATTGGAATATTTCACCAAGTGGGTAGAAGCTAGGCCTTTGGCACGAATCACTTCCAGCACATTGGTCAGTTTCGTCTGGCAACAGATAGTTTGCAGATTCGGTGTCCCCTCCTACATAACCGTTGACAATGGGAAGCAGTTCGACTCAACGGAGTTTAGGAATTTCTACGAAGAGCTAGGCATCAAGTTATCCTTTGCTTCGGTGTATCATCCTCAAAGCAATGGAGCGGTTGAGAAAGCGAATGGGCTCATCTTTTCGGCAGTATCAAAATCACTCTGGGATTCAAAGAAAGGAAAGTGGCCGACCGAAATGACTATGGCAGTTTGAGGCCACAACATCTCTCGTTCTCGCGCAACTGGGTTCACTCCATTCCGGTTGTTGTACGGAGAAGAAGCTGTAACGCCCGAGGAGTTGAAACTCGGCTCTTTCAGGACCGAAATGGTCGAGGTAAGCGAAATCCAGAGACTGGTTGACGCTGACACTTCTGAGTTTAGAAAATTGCAGGCAGCCGAAAACCTGGAAAAATACCACCGGGAGACGAAGGACTGGAGAGACAAGAAGGTGCTCCGAAAGAACATCTACGCTGGCGACCTTGTCCTAATCAGGCATGCAGACAAGCAAGGGAAGCTCCAGCCTCAATGGCATGGGCCTTACATTGTCTCGCAGATGATCAAGCCAGGCGTCTTTCGGCTAAGAAAGGAAGAAGGCGAGGAGTTGACCCCACACCGGAATGCGGATAACTTGAGAAGGTTTTACGCATAAGACATTTGCTCCTATGACACGGAGTTGTAATTTTTACTTTTTTTCATTCGAACTATTCAAACACCAAACCATTAGGCTTGTGCTCTTTTTCCTCACGAGGGGAAGCCCTTCCGGGGGTGTGAGGTTTTTTAACGAGGAGGCGACCTATGTAAACTTTACCATCTTCGATCTATAAATGGTTTTCCCCAAATGTGAGAACCGAAATGTGGCACGACAAGCAATAACCGAAAGCAAAACTTGACGAAAAGAGAATGCTGAAGAAATCAGCAAACATCGGCAAAAGAAGCCAAGAAAGTTCAAAGGTCCGTAAAGGCCAAAGCGGCGTCGAGGGAAAGGCTAAAGTTGCCCTCCTCGGCGAAAAACCCAAGGTGAAAAAAACCTTAGGGTCGGAATGCAAATAGAATCGCAATTCCGTTCGCGAAAGGCGGAAAAGCCTGAACATTTAGCACTTTCGGTACGAGAAACAAACCGAATTCAGCTCGAAAAAAGTTCTCGGGATCGCACATGCATTTGCAGAAAGCAAATAATTGCAGAAAGTCCATCACTATTCAAACCACAGCAACCCTAGGTGTTGTTCCTACACGAAGGACAATAGCCTTCAATGCGCTTCAACCATAGGTTAAGCGTCAAGGACAATCTGGCCACTATAAAACAAAGGCCCAGGGCACCTCATACCATGGTCAAGCAGTATAATTCTGGTATTTCCTAGCCACTCAAAGAAATAGAGTAGCATTAGTCAGGCCGACATTCGGCAGATAGGACATTCGGCAGGGCCGAATGTCAATAACCGTAGGATTAAGAGGTTTCGGGAACATGCCAAGGACTCCCAGCCGGAAGCAACGTCCTACTACTAGCAACCCTAGCTACTGCTAGGAAAGAACTAGTAGACTGACAAGTCTACCATGTTTCGGCACTGTGGTAGACTGCTCATCCTCAAGAGCCGAATGTCCGTTGGCTGGTGTTGGTATTTATTAAGCCTACAAAAATATTTATAATTTGTATAATCCGCAAGCGAACGGATACCGGTGAGCACTTCACCCAGGGCAGGGTTGTAATATCGAATCCACGGGAAGAATGATGTGAGGTTTAACTGAGGCATATAACTAATCCATCTAATTCAATTAACTAAGCAGCAATCAAGGAAGGAGAGGATAAAGAGGTAAGGAGATTCCTACGGTTGTCTAGTTCTTATCCTTGTAAGCTATGTTGGTATTATCTTAAGGGGCGTACTCAAAGGAAGCGAGGGGCCTAAAAGCGTGCAATCCTCCAAAGACTTTAAGTCCTACTAGTCCTATCGGCGGGAGGTGGACTACAAAGGAATCAATGGTACTTGTCACTACCATGAACTACCACCGATCCGGAAGATAGGGGGTGCATTCACAAGCAACCTCGGTCTAAGCACCACGCCTAAACCTAAGCTACCCCTCTAATCTATAGGGTCCCACTGATTAAAGTACTCAAACAAGAGTTGAGAACAATAAGAACATTTACTTACTCAAATAAGAAGTTGATCCCGCATTAGAAGTCTCAGGATCAGGTGCCATCATGAGGCCTTTGATCCCGGAGGTACAAGCGTAGAGGAGTCATCGACAAGTCCCGTGCTTCCCCTTCTTCTCCTCCTCCACCCACTCTTAGCTCTCAGAAGATTAGCTCTAGTCTCTCTCATGGGTACTATGGCTCTAATCTCTCTTGACGCTTGCTCTCAACTCACTCTAAGGCTTCTAGTTCTACATGGTGTTCTAGTCTAGATTGGAACTAGAGAGGAGAGGAGGGGCCTCGGCTTGTTGAGTATTGAGTTGAATGAATTAGGGTTTCACCCTGGCGCCAGGGGGTCTCCTTATATAGCCCTTGGCGATGAACGATGGCCCTTGGATCAAACCGACCTTGAACAACGGCGTAGATACAACCTCAATGTCGGTTAGGAACCGACCTACAAATCTGAGGCTGATTGGTGGGGACACCGGGCGTCGCCCGGGATTGATGGCGGCGGCGCGCGGGACTCTTAGTCCTGGTGAGTTCTCCTTCCTCCTCGGTGTCTTACGGTGTCTTCTAGAATGTTTTAGTCCACTTTTCGGATTGAGTTGCCTCACGGTCACGTCGTGTCATCGTATGGGATGCAAACTCTTGGGCTTTTCACTGCTCTTATACGCTTTTATCCGTTTAGTCCCTGCAAAGTCATGAAATACCGAAACTCGTGGAAATATGTTAGTTAGACCCCTAGACTTATGTGATTATTTATTTTATGCCCTTATTTCATGTTTAGTTGACTAGTAATATTATGCTATAACAGGTGTCAACAAGCTCCCCCAAGCTTACCCTTTGCTAGTCCCTAGCAAAGACAAACTTAGCAATGGATCAGGAGTTGCTACAACACTTTCACGCCTCAAAAGTACACAAAATTTCTCTCCAGATAAGAATAAAATGTTCAACTTTCAACTTACCCATATTACCTTTAACCATGGAGCTTATAGCCTTTTTCTTGGATCTTGGGAAATTGAAAGATAGAACAATCAAGTCAAGCACTATATCTCGAACTCTTTGTTCAACTATCATTCTAAAGTTTTTTTTGCAAGTTTTCAAAATAAAACTCAAAGTTCCTGGTATGACTCTCTCAAGTCTCTCATTTGTGGTATTTGTGGATCCTCACTAAGGCAACAAGGTTGTTTTGCCTTTCTCTCATAATATGTGGTATTTTTGGTTTAAGGCAGTCGGACACTATGCCTTCTTCTCTCTCACCCTATATCTAAGGCTTATATCCGGAGCTCATAGGTGGGAGAAAAACTACATCTACTTACTAAGCATATATTATAAGTTCAAGCAATGGATACAAAGTCACGAGTCATACCGATCAAGTGGTGCATGTGTATGGTGGGATGAACATGGTGGTAGGTAAATAATGAGGGTGAATGCGATGAGGTGTATCTAATGAATGAGGGGAAAGCCTAATTCTACATTTGCTCCTTGAAGGATCTTCTCTCTTTGGAATCTTGAATATTTATGAGAACTTGGGTTGTATACTCTTTTTTCTTTCTTTTTCTCATTTTTTTATTTCATTTTTTTTTATGGAGAGGCAGGCATCTAAGTACCCATTGTTTTCATTGGACACTTGTCCATTTTTTAACTCTCCTTTATTCTCTTTTTTTTTTTCAGAATACAACCCAAATCTCTTTTTGCAATAACTTTTTTTGAGAGATAGAAGAAGTAATGGAGCTTTGTAAGATGTTGGTTTGGATACGGATGAGTGGATGAGTGTAGGGAATATTTTTGGTTGCTCTATCCCAGGATAGGAGTAGAACATTTTTGGTGGATATATAGTGGATACTGGATATATATGGTGGTGTGGTGGATGCGTACTTCCAGGGTAGAAGTAGCATATAAATGGAGTCGAGTGGAGTGGAGTGGAAATGTAGAGAGATGGAATGGGGTGGAGTGTACATGATCAGCATGACAAGTTCTAAGGGTCACAAAGATTGAACAAACTCAATGCAATGCAAGCAGCTTATATATATGTCAAAAGGTTTTCCTAATCTAGGGAGCATGTATATATAGCTGTGGTAGGAGGTTCAACACTTTGTCACACAGGAACTTATCATGTGCATTTTCATATTTTCAAAATAAATCTCTAGAAATCTAGTATCACTAGGAGTAAGATCAATAGCAGCTCAGACTCTCTTATATCATATCCATCAATTACCTAGACCTTAGAGCAAGCATTTGCAACCCACAAGTTTCAGGTTCAAAGTAAGTCTCAAGTCAAAGCAATCTTGTATTTAAGGCTCAAGAGAAATTAAGCTTGAAAGCTAGGTACTTGAAAAGGAACTACTGGGTGGAGCAACTATTCATCATCTCCAAGTTGTCAATTTTAGGGTTCATTTTATCTTGGCGTAAACAACTTCTTGTACACTCTCTATTATTTATTTATTTCCAACCCTAAAGATCACACTCTACTAAAGACTCTTTTAATGACTTTATGAACTAGACTCTTAGCAAACTAAGCAAACCAAAATATTAACTAATAGTAATAACATAGTAGGGATACTTATCGTGATAACCGGGGATGCTCTCCCCCAAGCTGGATTGAAGTGTCGGGTTTGTTGATGTGGAAGTTGAGGTAGATGGTGACGATGAAGTCGGCCTATCATGTCTCTCTCCCTTCGAATCCTGCTGAACTCAAATAGACAACAAAGCTAGTGGAACTTGATTAAGCGTTAGTGGTTGGCCACATAAGCCTTATGCGTCTAGAGATTTTCAAGATGGATCATGATTATTCAGATAGAACTTCAGCAAGATTTCTCTTCTAAATGTTTTTGGAGTTTTATATATTTATATGCATGCAAAAAACTATAATGCAAATGCAACTAGATGAATGCATAATTATTTTTATGCCACCATGGTGAGTATCCTTATGGGTTGTTACACGCCACAAGATTATCCACATGGGGCGTTGGAATTTTTCAATGCAATGGTAATGCAGAAATTTAAATATGCTAAAGGAAAATGATTATGCTATGCAAGGAAATAAATATGCTATGCATTTAATATGGATAACTACCGATCTTACCTTCCGGCGAGGGTTCAGTGTTTTAAGTCCTCTGAATAAGACTTCTTACCTTACTCACTCCTCAAGTGCATCATCTGATCTTGGTGGCTGCGTCTCCTGAGATATTGATCTCTGAGGATGGCATCACCCACGTTACTTGCTTGTCCCATGGTTTGAAGTGAAGTTTTGACAGTGGAAGCAAGTAACATCTTGTTTAGTGTGCATGCTTCGTGGGTTCAGGATATTTCCTTGCAGAATTTTGAGGAAGTGACATACTCCTCCACGTTGTGCTCAAAGTATGTCCTGCAAAGACAAGGTAGAGATCAAGTGCATGGGCCCTGTTGGTGGGAAAACACCAACAGAACCAAAACTTTATTTGTTCTACTCTAACCTTAGGCACATTAAACAAGATAGAATTAATGTTTTTATTTATGATGAGGGTGATAAGATCAGGAGATTGAGTATTAATGGTTTGATGATTATGACTATCTTCCGGGCGAGGATGTGCAACATATTAGCTTACATGGTTGGGGACTATGAGATCGGGAGAGTGGTGTTTAGGAACAAAGAACTAAACATGTGAAGCTAAGCGGGGATAGATAAGGTTAGGTGATGACTCCAACATGTTTGATTCTTTATTTATGAGCATGCCATAATTAGGAAAAACTTAGTTAATGATAACTTACCTCAAGATGTTACCTTTTATTGGAGCGTGTCGGCAATCAGTAACACCTTGTGGTGGTTCTTTCCTTCTACTTGGAGCTTTCCTCATTTGGCCTCTTGTATATCTTGCTCCTAACTTGTCTCCTTTATTGCATCATCCTTTCTTTCTTCTCCTTTGAATTGTGCTAGGACCTTTTTGCTCCTCTCATGGTTTTATTCTGCGTCATTAGTGGACAACACATACCCGAAGGAATATACAAGTAGTACTAGGATAGTGTTGTTCTGAGGGGCTAAAGGTCACTTTCTATGCTACTGAGAAAAGTTTGGTTGAAAATTTTTAGCATAGATCATTTATATCATGTTTCACCTTGCTTTTCTAAAGGAATGATTAGGTTTGATTTTCATGCATCGAAATCATTCAAACTTGTGGAAAAGAGCAATAGTGGATAGAGAGATTGCAAACCAGTGTGTGTGGAGTGATGGGGGCATGTGTGGAGAAAGAGCATGATTGGATTATCCTTGATGGAGTTGGTCTTCCTCTTCCATGTGCCAATCACCCCTTGAGTTCATCCTTGAGCAAGTGCTTTTGTTTGTGGCACTCCTCTTCTTTCTCTTGTTTCATCTCTAGTGTGAGTTTATCTTAAGACATTCCCCAAGCTTGTTTGAGAGTTTTCTTGTTGCAGGGGTTAGTCCAACAAAATATACCAATGTCTACACAAGTAATTTTTAATTCAATAACCAAACTAGACTCCATGTCTAATCTGATTAAGGAAGGCTATTTAACCTAAGCACCACGCTTAATTTAAAAGCCTTTGGAAGTGTGTTAACAAGACTTCCAAACCAAATCATACTATGGTAGGCAAGGACAACATTAAAGTATTAAGGAGATTTATTCAAACGAGAGATGAAAGTTTTGTAGATTGAGCATGTCTCAAAAGGTAGAGGTAACCAAAATAGTGCAGCAACATGACAAGGAATATTTCTATGCATATGATTTCATGTTGCACAATGATTGGTTGGACATACCTTACATTGTCGTCCTTCGCTCTTCTTGCTCTTGACTGAAATGGTTAGTAACAAAAATACCCGAAGGAATATTCTCACAATTATATCTCTATGCTCACTACACAAGGGGTGTTATTAGCAAAAGATGTAAACTTATGTTACTTCCCCTAGAGTGCTTGTTTTAGGACAAAAATCTCATCCGTGGGAAACCTTCAAATATGGCTCAAGATGATGAAGAGGTTTTCCCTTACATCACCAATCTCAAAATTCAAGCCAATGAGATCAACAACCACCCTTTCTAAATCTTTATGAATAGTTATCACAAGGGGGTTTGAGATCTTGTAGGTGGCAAGATTAGAGATGGCAATTAATTCAGGAGTTTGCTCACATGGGCAAGGATTGGATAGAATATTTAGGATGTACTCCTATGCTCATGGATGTTCTCCAGCTAATGATAATGCTCTTCTTGATCTCCATTAGATCCTTCATGATGTCTATACTTGAAATTTCTAGGATCATAGGTAGACTCAAGAAAAAGAACACTAGAGGATTCATTGGGGTCAAGGATGAGGTTGAAGATGGGTTGGATAAATTATCTAGTCTGAAATAGAAGGGGAGAAGATATGAATGGATTCTAGATAGCTTCACTCTCCTTCTATGGCGTCATTAGATATGCCATCCTTGGGTTCCCAATGTCCTTAGTAAGAATAAGGATGCTTTCTAAGAGACTCTTTTCTAAGAGGATTTGGTTTATAGGCACTCAAAGAGGTCTCCTGTGAAGCTAGAAGTTTGTCTCCCAAAGTCATCACCATAAAAGATTCAAGGGTAAAATTACTTCTTCCCTTGGAGGGTTTTGGAATATTGATGATTTAGGATTGGTAGCTAAATCTAGGGATTGGAGTGATTATGATCTGGCTATCAAAACTTCTTCTTTGGTCTAGAGGATGATTCCTTTTCTTCCTTTGGGTGTTTATGAAAATTCTAGGAAAAAGATTACACCCGTTGAGTTTGTCAAGACAAACCTTGCCTTAGAAAAGGAAAGAAAAGTTCCTCCAGAAAACTGCATGATGGTCATGCGAACAACTTTTCTAGGATTATCCTTTTCTAAAGGATAGGATCCGGAAATTTTGAGGTTAAGCTACTTGAGAATTCTCTCCTATAATGGGTTGTTTCATGATCATTTAGATCAACCGTGGGCACAGCTCATAGCCAGGGGGTAGGATAGGTTCTAAAGATTCTAGTGGCCTGAACTTGTACTTATGGGTGCAGCATAAAGATAGGTGTGGAATCCGAGGATCCCACGAAATAAAAGAGAAAAGAAAAACTATACTAAGGTATGGTACAAGATTAGTTATAGTCAAGGTTTTCTCAGCAACCATTCTCCCCGGCAACGGCGCCAGAAATGCTTGTTGGTATTTATTAAGCCTACAGAAATATTTATAATTTGTATAATCCGCAAGCGAACGGATACCGGTGAGCACTTCACCCAGGGCAGGGTTTTAATATCGAATCCACAGGGAGAATGATGTGAGGTTTAACTGAGGCATATAACTAATCCATCTAATTCATATAACTAAGCAGCAATCAAGGAAGGAGAGGATAAAGAGGTAAGGAGATTCCTACGGTTGTCTAGTTCTTATCCTTGTAAGCTATGTTGGTATTGTCTTAGGGGACGTACTCAAAGGAAGCGAGGGGCTAAACGTGCAATCCTCCAAAGCACTTTAAGTCCTACTAGTCCTATCGACGGGAGGTGGACTACAAAGGAATCAATGGTACTGTCACTACCATGAACTACCACCGATCCGGAAGATAGGGTGCATTCACAAGCAACCTCGGTCTAAGCACCACGCCTAAACCTAAGCTACCCCTCTAATCTATAGGGTCCTACAGATTAAAGTACTCAAACAAGAGTTGTGAACAATAAAAACAATAAGAACATTTACTTACTCAAATAAGAAGTTGATCCCGCCTTAGAAGTCTCAGGATCAGGCGCCATCATGAGGCCTTTGATCAGGAGGTACAAGCGTAGAGGAGTCACCGACAAGTCCGGTGCTTCCCCTTCTTCTCCTCTACCCACTCTTAGCTCTCAGAAGATTAGCTCTAGTCTCTCTTATGGGTACTATGGCTCTAATCTCTCTTGACGCTTGCTCTCAACTCACTCTAAGGCTTCTAGTTCTACATGGTGTTCTAGTCTAGATTGGAACTAGAGAGGAGAGGTCAGGCCTCAGCCTGTTGAGTATTGAGTTGAATGAATTAGGGTTTCACCCTGGGGCCAGGGGGTCTCCTTATATAGCCCTTGGCGATGAGCGATGGCCCTTGGATCAAACCGACCTTGAACAACGGCGTAGAGATACAACCTCAATGTCGGTTAGGAACCGACCTACAAATCGAGGCTGATTGGTAGGGACACCCGGGCGTCGCCCGGGATTGATGGCGGTGATCGCCCGGGACTCGAGTCTGGTGAGTTCTCCTTCCTCGGTGTCTTACGGTGTCTTCTAGAATGTTTTAGTCCACTTTTCGGATTGAGTTGCCTCACGGTAACGTCGTGTCATCGTATGGGATGCAAACTCTTAGGCTTTTCAACGCTCTTATCTGCTTTTATCTATTTAGTCCCCTGCAAAGTCATGAAATACGAAACTTCGTGGAAATATGTTAGTTAGACCCTAGACTTATGTGATTATTCATTTTATGCCCTTATTTCATGTTTAGTTGACTAGTAATATTATGCTATAATAGGTGTCAATAGCTAGAAAGGCTAGAGCCAGCGTTCGTCGGTGACCTACAAACCCCAAGTGTTTTTGCATTTGAAAGACCGCAGCAAGCTCTTGGCCAATCCGGGACAATTTGAAAGATCGCGCGAGCCGCCGGGCTGAAATTGCTAGATTGCCGAAGGACTCTCCCAGCTTGTGCATTGTGGCAGCATCAGTCTCCGTAGCCGAAAGCAAAAGCCCAAGGCACATATCAGGCTCGCTAGCCTAGTCTTCCAAATCGCATGAGATCGTGCGCATACGGAAGGCCATCCGGGAAAAGCGGCGCCGTCAACATTACCATAAGCGGAAACGACCCCTTTTAGGCCATTCCGAATGGCTCGACGACAATTTCGCAAACCGAATGTAAACATGAATATATTAAAAGTTCGAATTCATTTCTTTCAACAAGTTCAACCACCGCAACCTCATTTCGGATAAACACGAAAGGGGGAGGGGGTTTCTTGTCACGCTATCTCATTTTTCGTGCTCCTAAACGAGCTTATTGGGGAGAAACTACGAAAGGCCTTTAGCGAAAAACTCCAATCAAGCAATTTTGGGAAGAAGTTTCACAACCTAAGCCGAAAGCCGGCACGAAGCAAAAAATGGTGTTCATTCGGGGAAAAGGTCCCTAACCCCACAATACCGATACCGTGGCCCAAGCGATGACTCGGGCATTTCCTCGGGCTCCTCTTTCGGTTCAAGCAACACGCCCCTAAACAAGTGTCGTTGCCTTTCAAGCGAGGGAACGAGCGTGCTCAAAACTCGTTCATTGCCATTCCGTTTACGAATGACCTTTCGGCGACGAGGCGCGAAAAACTTCGCTCATTCGGTCGGGGTATAATTGATGAAATCGATTCCATGAAGCGCCACTAACACCGGCCGTTTAACTCAACTCGCAATGCGAGGCCTTCGTCATTACCATAGGTCCCCTCAGGGGAACTTGCGTAGCATCAAACATTGTTTAAGACAAGTATTGTTACAACACGGCAACAAGTGCCCCAACAAACCGAATTAAAAGTTTCATAAATCAGCCCCCGCATCACCAACATTGTCGGTGCGCCTCAGAAGCGGGAGTTTCTCGGCGGGGAGAAGGTGTGTCATTTGTTGACACCTGTTATAGCATAATATTAATAGTCAACTAAATATGAAATAAGGGCGTAAAATGAATATCAACATAGACTAGGGGCTTTACTAACATAATTCCACGAGCTTTGGTGATTTATATATTTTCGAGGGGACTTAACAGGATAAATCTGAGAGAAGAATGGAGAAAGTTCCGGAATATACATCTCATACGATGACAAGACTTGACCGTGAAGTAACTCAACCCAAAATGTGGACTAAAACACTCTAGAAGATACTAGAAGACACCAGAAGAGAGGAGAGGCCGAGAGGAGACTATGACCTGGCGGCCGCCAGTGGCATTTAGGCCGGCCGCCGGCTACTCTGATAACCAATCAGCTTCATCTTCTTAGGTCGGTTTGTAACCGACTTTGAGGTTGTATCTACACCGTTATTGAAGGTCAGTTTGATCCAATGGTCATCGTTCATCGCCAAGGCCTATATAAGAAGACCCCTTGACCCCAGGGTGAAACCCTAACTCATTCTACTTCATTCTATTCATTATCTCTCAGTTGTAGAGGTATCCCAATGTAAGGATAACCTCTCTCTCGGGGATTAGTGAATTAGAAGAAGATTAGAAGAGGATTAGCCATGTAATTAGAAGTAGATTAGTCATGTGATTAGAAGTATATTAGATCTAACTTAGATCTAATCAAGAGTAAAGGAGAGTTGAACTATACTTTGGTTCCGGAGATGTCTCTGAGTTTGGTATGTTTAAGTATCTTATATTTGGAAGACTTATGATTCATATAATTATCGTCTCTATTTACTTCTATGATTTTCATATATTTGGTTAAGTATAGTTGTTATGCTATTGCATGGGATCTTCGCTCGTATTGAGGGCTCTAGTTATTCGCGGTAGCTAGAGTTATGTCGATAGTATAGACTTGGTGTCTAGGCTATAGGTTACCCGAGATTGCGCCCAATCCCACGGTTAGTTGTGGTAGCCCCGGGGGTGACTTGACTCTGTAAGGCCTTTGTATTCCACCACGTTCGGGTTGGTGTTTCGTAGAGCTTTTGGCAGCCTTCTCCCAACTATCTTCTTCCAAGTATTTTTCGAGAGTTGGGACGGATCTGGCTTTGCTCCAAAGTGCATTAGTATGATTGCTATCATAGAACCTAAGTAATAGAGAAGTGCATAGGAACCTTGATCTTTCTTTGACCTCTTGATTAGTTTAGGTATGTTATTATTTGATGCTTCGTTATTTACTTACTCTTTATCAATTACCCCCTCACTTTAGTCTAGTGATTTGCTAAGTTAGTAGATGCATGATTGGGACTTATTAAATTCTTTAGCCAAAGCTTCCTTTGTGGATACGATACTCTAGAATACTCATCCTAGAGAAAAGCTACAATGGTAGGTGTTACGTGCGTGTTGACGGTCATTAACTACCTATTTTATACCGTCAACACTGCATAAAACATTTATCTTTATATACCAAACTTAGTGATAGGGCTTGAAACTAATTCTTTCCACAAGTTTTGGTATTTTCAAGAGCAATGCAGGAAATTCTCTGTTTATCATAAATAAAAAGTATCTTATATGGCAAAACGGAGTACACCATCACGGAGAGCTCGTCACGCTGATCAAAATGGATATATTACTTGATATATTTGGACTCCGGATGGAAAAGATATGAGATAAATAAGATACACATGAAATGATGCACCTACACGTCGGCTACACCACCATGCGGACCAATCATATGGCGACACGTGGCGGACCCACGGCACACGCGCGACGACGGCCTGAGGAACGCCAAGACGCGCGGCAGCGTTTTCATCCGACCAGGGCGGGCCCACATGTCGGCGCCGGTTCCCCATCGACGAAGCGAAGACGCGGCGCGACGGATTGAGAAATGAACCAACCCCCAATGGCGACACGTGTCGGCGGTGGGGCGGCGCGGGGGCGCGACGCGTCCCGCTTCGGGTCCTTCGGTCGGGGGGGGAGGTGGCGGCGGTGGTTGGCTGCGCGAGAGGCGGTTGCCGCCCAGTGCCCAAGGCGCGGTCGAGGCCGGTTCGGCGGGTTTAGCTGCCAGCGGCCCCGGATTACTTTCGAAACGTAAAACAGCCACCGATCCACGGTTTAGCTCGGTTTGAGGCCTTCCGGGCGGTTCTTCGCCCGTTTTCGATGCAGCAAAGAAGGAAACCTCCCTTACCGTCATACAGAGGTCGGTTGCATGCAGTGGAGGCGCCGGGGAAAAGTTGCCTTGTATTAGCCTTGCCTCTTCCCCTTTACGCTATAAATAGAGGCCATTCTCTTCATTGTAAACACACACCAATTCCAAGGGCAAGAGTCTCTCCCTCTCCTCTAAGAGAGCTCTCCCCTCTACTCTTCTGTTTTGCTCCTTCCATGTGGGGATGGCCATCTTCCAAAGAGCCCCCTCTCCTCTACCTATAAAAGGAGGCTCTCTCCCCCTCATTCAACACACACCATTCCAAGGCAAGAGCTCTCCCTCCTCTTAGTAGGGCTCTTCCCTCTACTCTTCGACCTCACTCCAATGGGCTTAGGCTCACATTAGTAGTAGAGAGATTGGCGGAGGAGAGATGTGAGGGCCGGGAGCGGGGAAGTGCCGGACTTGTCGGCGACTCCCCAAACTTGTACCTCGGTGGATTCGTGCTCAGCTCCCTCATGGGATCTTGGCTAAGTAAGTTTCCACGATTCCGATAACCTTTATTGTCTCATGTTTATCCAAGCATTATCTACTCGTTTACGGGATTGATAGTCGTCCTTGTGGCGGTGCTTTGGTAGAAGGACCCCGGGAACGGGTAAGCCTTGTATACACGCCAGAGTAATAATCACAAGTGTAGACGTAGTGTGCGGGCTAGGGGTTGCCTATCTTTTTGTGGCGCATCCCACGGTTGAGGGGGTAGGCGGCCTGGGTTGTGACGGCCCTTGTCCGTCCCTTGTAATCCCCCACGTTCGGGTGTAAAGGTGCTAAATGCCGGTCTCCATCCCAATTTGGGCGCATTGCCGGTGCCCGAAGTGAACAAGTAGCTCTAAGTGAGGCTAACCATAGATCTTAAAGGTGTACGAATCCTTCTCAATAAATCCTCCCCATCTTTGGCCTTGTGTGTCCTTGGGCTTAACTAGTTAGGAGAGAGTACCTCCGTTCCCGTGGAAAATACGATACCACGAATATTTCCGGGTGAAAGCTACAACGACAATTACATGCGCTTTGCGGATTCTTCTGCGACGTTAAGAAACGTCAATAGTGCGCTTGCAGAATCCTTCATATTCTTTTAGCACTTAACAAATGCCAACAAGCTTTTTTGGCGCCGTTCTTCGTGGGGAAGCAATTGGCCTAAAGATTTTAATAATGATCTTGATGTACGCTAATTTAGTGTATCACTAGCTTTAGTAGGATTACCCTTGTTACGTTGAGTTGTGAAATAGACGGGACAAAAGATGTCGTTGCGACCTTCCGACAAGATTCCACGAAAAAAAAAAGAGAGTGAGAAAGATTGAAGAACCTGGGGTGCTGTTGCGTTTCCTAAGCGCAAGTGCCAAAAGGCAAGAGCAATGGGAACCACAAGGTTGACTTCCCACAACGACTTCACCGAAATTGTTACATTCCAGCTACCATCGCCACGGGATGTCGGGTGGCATTCTCAGTAGCATTTCTGAGAACAAGTCCATAGCGCACGGAAATACCGTTGTAGCATTTCACCCGGAGATATTCGGGGTATCGTTATTTATATTTTCCCAAAGGAAGGCATGGTGTAGGACTCTAGCAGGGGGCATGAACAAGACAACATGTCTATGCAGTTGACCAATACTCAATACGAGGGGTAAGTCATGATAGTTTAAGATAGTGTGACACACACTTGGGCCAACCTCAAGGATAAAAAGGAAAATAAAGAATAAAGAATATTCCTAAGTGGAGCAGACATTCTAAAGTAGGCGTGCAAAGAACAAGTTAATAATCATGCAAACATAGATGACTAGAGTTTTAGGTGAGAGTGAGATGGACGGGGAGACCTCCTAGTGCATCCGCCCAATGGAAGGCATTTACGAACTCCTACAAAGACACACACGAGCGTGGGGGATTTCAAGGGGCGGTCAAGGCTTGTCACGACCAAGACGCCTACCCCCTCAACCGTGGTATGTACTCATATTCGAAGGTCCCGCTTACGGGCACCATGCCCGCGTGTTAAGGTACAACCCATATCCCTGCAGACCCCCACCCTACGGATGGGACGGGCTAAGATATGGACCGAGGCCCGAAAGCCACAGCGAACCGCCACCTCAAAGCACAACTCTTACTCTACTCAAATACATGGCATGAATGGTTTAGGCCCTAAGTTCTATACGACTAACCACGACATAGGAACTATAGTCTAGTTCTTCTATCATGATCGTGTCGAGAACAACATGTCAAGAATATAACATGTAAATACTCTAGCTCTATTGCACAAACATATGAGATCAAGACTTGAGGATAAACCATAAATGTATTCATACCGAATATTCCTTCTCCCAAGTACAAGCTCTCCAATGAAGCTTAGCCTTGCTCCAAATACTACTAAAGACTAAAAGAACTAGAGAAGTGGAGGAGTAGAGAGGAGAGGAGAAGAGGAGTGGAAAGTGAGGAGGCTCCAAATGGTGTGTGTTACAATGGTGGGAGATGGCCTCCTTTTATAGGTAGAGGAGAGGGGGCTCATTGGAAAATGTCCCTCCCCATATGGAAGGAGCCAAAACCGACCTGGGAACACCTTCCTAGTTTGCTAAACCGACCAACCAACGTCGGCAACGCCAGTTTTGGAAGGTAACAAACCGCCTCCCCGAAGCTGGGCCCGAACCGCCTCGGCAGGGGTGCGGCCGCACCAGGTGGTGCGCGCGCACCCTGCTGGGCCCCGTTCGGGCTGGGCTTTGGCAGGCTGGCGTCTTTGGGCCTGAAAAGTTGTATGGCGGTGTTTGCTCGGCCCAGTTCTGCGTGTTTGGTCCATTTCTCCCTTGGGCTTGATGTTCTTCAGGAATGCGCTTTCAAGGGAGGCGCCTTTTGGTACATTTTCCACTTGTTTCTTATATAAATCTGTACAATAATAATTTGGACACTACAAGTGGAAATATGTGAGTTATAAATGTATATGAGTATGATAAGGTATAGTTTTACTCCCTTTATGGTAGTAAGTTGACGGGAAAAATATGTCGTTAGTGACCGTCAACCGTGCCTAATCATTCAAGATTCATCAACATTGGAACCCCTGCCATCTCAAAGGTATGTATTTAAATATATATTATTCTAACCAAATATAGATTAGAAAAGAAGTCGCCGTCACAAGAATTAAATACACACATCTCAAGTGACGTATATAGAAGCCGCACATCGTGGTAAGTATGATTAAGGTGAGAAAGTCTTGCTCATAGACTATAAATTGATTGAGTAGTTATCATTTAATTTCTTGCATAGCATTGCATGTTTACTTGATCAATTCATGCATTCACTCCACTTAGTTTATGTTTTCCTATAGCAGATCCTTTGCATGTTTATTTCCTTTGCATGCATCCATGTCATTTGCATCTAAAAAAAAAGAAATAATCCTTACCATGATCATGCTCTTTCGTCTCTATTTGAGTAAATCTCTGTGATGCTTTCATGTTACCCTTGTTTGCTATAATATGCTAAGGTTTGGGAATATCTTCATACATCTCTTAAATGAAGCATGGTGCTTAGTTTAGGAGTGGTGATTTTACTTCCATTGGCTTTTAAATTAAAGCGTGATGCTTATGTTAAAATGCCTTCCTAAATCAAATTGGACGTGGTGTCTAGGTTGATTTTTGAACCAATAGTATGTTGTAGTAGATTTGGTATATTTTTGAACTAACCCTTGAGAGAAAACTCTCAAATCCAAATCGGGAAAGTCAAGAGGTGAATTTAGAGATGAAGCAAGGCATATGATGAACTCCAACCTTGTGCAAAAGACACAGCTAATTGATGGAAGAATTGTAAGTATCAAATATTATTCACTCTGTCTTTTGCTACAAGTTACCTTTGCCTTGATCCACATGCTAGAGTGCAGCGACAAATAAAATGAGTTATAAGACTTGATAAATAAAATCTGTGCTAAGAGCAATCAAAGAACCACCTTTTCATTAGCATAGATAAAATCATATAAACCTTGGACAACAACCCTACCTCAACCATGTTGTATTTTCCCTCGGGTATGTGTCCACTGATATTTTGTAGGAAAGAATGCATTGCTATGTCTATTCAATGAAGAAGAGTGTCATACAACACGATCTAGAAAAGCTATCATTCGAAAGAAGTGGATGGACAAAGCAAATGACCAAAAAGAACATCAAAAGACGAGGGGACAAAGGATGAACAACATCTAAGGACATGGTGAATTCAACACAAGACTAGGGATGATTTAGCATTCACACTTAAAGTGTCGAGTGACAGGGAAGGCTCAAGCGTGGGGAGGAAGGTCGACTCCTCTAAAGATCATCGGACATTATTCTTCCTCTACTCAAGCTCCGTCACTCTAACATCTTTGGTTTGCAATCCCTCTACTCACTATTACTTTGTCTCTCTAAGTTTGAATGTGTTTATAAGTAGCATACATAAAAATCAAACTTAAGATAAAAGTTTCCAACTAGAGAGAAAGTAGTGGTGAACATATGCTAATTAAAATATCCAACCAAAACTTTTTGTAGTTTAGAAGATACCTTTAGCTCCATGACAGTTCTACCCTTGTTTAAAATTACTTGTATTCCTTCGGGTATACATTTGTCAACTAATACTACAGGGGAATAAAACCATGAGAGGAGCAAAAAGGTCCTAGCACAATTTGAAGAACAAGAAATAAAAGGGCGATGCAACAAAAGAGATAAGTGAGGAGTAAGATACACAAGAGGCCAAAGAAGGAAAGCTTCGGCGAAAAGAAAAGGACCACCACAAGGTGTTACACTGTCACACTCAATAATAAGGTAACATCTTGAGGTAAGTTGTCATTAATTAAGCTTTACCTTAATTATGGCTTGTTCATAAATAAAGAACCAAACATGTTGGAATAACAACCTTGCTTGATCTAGCTTATTAGCTCAACATGTTTTGTTTCTTTGATTGTTCCTACCACCTCTCTCTTGATCTCATAGTCCTAATCTTGTAAAGCCGAATGTTGCACACCTTGCTTTGGAAGAAGATAATCATGCCTTTAATACATTATATATAGACAAGAAAACCCTTCCAAGAATCAAAGAGTTTGTTTCTATCCATCGGAAGTTTTTAACTACAACATTCATGCTCAATCTTACGATCTTGTCACCCAAGTTAGGTTTAAGAAAAGCATATAATAAATCAACTCTATCTTGTTTGTTGTGCCTATGGTTAGAGAAGAATGAATGAAGTTTTTGGTTCTGTTGGTGTTTTCCCACCAACAGAGCCCATGCACTTGATCTCTACCTTGACTTTGCAAGCAGGACACACTTTGAGCAAAAAGGTGGAGAAGCCTATCAGTCTCTCCAAAAATTCGACAAGTGAATGTCTTACAAGCATGCACACTAAACAAGACGCTACCTACGCTTCACTCCAACTCATAAGACCAGCAAAGAACATGGGTGACGTCGTCCTTCACCATCTCCTTCACCATCTCAAGGAGCACAACCGTCAAGATCAAATAATACGCTCAAGGAAACAACAAGGTAAGAAGTCTCGTTCTGAGGACTTAAAACACTGAACCCTAGCCGAAAAGGTAAGATTGGTAGTTATCCATATTTACTTCCTTACATTGCATAATTATTTTTCCTTTAGCATATTTACATTATAGCATTAGCCTTGCATTAGAAAAGAAAAAATAAATAATTGTTTGTTGCATATACATTGAAAAAAAACTCTAAGCCCCATGTGAGTAATTTTGTGGTGTGTAACAACTCACAAGGATATTTCTTTGTGGTGGCATAAAAATAAAATAAATATGCATGCATCATCATCCTTATACGCATAGAAAATCCAAAAATATTAATCTTTGTGACCTCTTGTCTTAAAGGTATAATCATAATCTTTGGCAACAAGAAGCTAAGTGGCTAATGAATACTAACACTTAACTACTTCCACTAGCTTTGTTGTCTATTTGAGTTCAGCGGGGATTCAAGGAAGAGAGACATGATAGGATGACACCATCGTTGTTGTCTACCTCTACTTTCACATCATCATCGAAGACTATGTCAACATCCAGTTTGGGGGGAGATCAACCCCCATGTATCCGAATAAGTATTCTTATACCTTATTTAATATTAGCTAGATTTGTTTGCTTTATTAGAAGAAATAAAAAGATGCATAACTAAGGAAATCAAATAAAAAAAGAGTCTATCTAGTCTTTATTAAAGAGTCTTAATTAGAGTGTGAGAATAAAATAAACTCGAACATAATCTCTAGCTTTGGAGATGATGAATAGCTGCTCCGTCGTAATTCCTTTCAAGTACCTACCTTTCATGCTTAATTTCTCTCGAGCTTTTAATGCAACCGCTTTGACTTAAGATTTGCTCGAACCTAAAACCTGTGGGTAGCAAATGCTTGCTCTAAAGTCTAGGTGATTGACGGATATGATATATGAGAGTCGAGAGCTGCTATTTATCTTACTCCCTAGTGATACTAGATTTACGGAGATTTATCTTTTGAAAATTAAAAGTGCACATGATAAGTTCTGTATGACAGTGTTGAACCTCCTACCACGACCATATATACATGCTCCTAGATTAGGAAAACCTTTTGACATATATATAGGCTGCTTGCTTTGCATTGAGTTTGTTCAATCTTTGTCGACCCTTAGAAACTTGTCATGCTGATCATGCACACTCCACTTCACCACACTCTATTCCACTCCACTCTACCCCACTTGCATTTATGCTACTTCTACTGGAAGTACGCATCCACAAAGCATCCACCAAATATCCATCAAAAGTGTTCTACTCCTATCCTGGGATAGAACAACCAAAAAATATTCCCTATACCCATCCACTCACACATTTCTAGCCAATGTCTTACAGAAGCTCCATAACATTTGTCTATCTCTCAAAAGTTATTTCAAAAGAGATTTGGGTTGTAGATTAAAAAAAAAGGAAGAAGAAGAAAGAAAGAAAGGGGAGATGAAAAATGGACAAGTGTCCTACGGGCGAGTAGAGCCTACCTCCCTAAGAAAAAGAAAGAATAAAGGAGAGTTAAAAAAATGGACAAGTGTCCATTTGTAAACAATGGGTACTTAGATACTCGCCTCTCCATAAAAAAAAAAGAAAAATAAAGAAAGAGATACAACCAAAATTCTCATAAAGTTTTGATTCCAAGAGAGAGATGATTTCTCAAGGAGTAAAAGTAGAATTAGGCTTTCTCCTCATTCATTCCATATACCTTACCATATTCCTTACTATATCCACTATATTCTTTCCACCATACACATGCACCACTTGATTAGTGTGACTCGTGACTTTGGATCCATTGATTGAACCTACAATATATGCTTAGTAAGTAAATTTAGTTTTCTCCCACCTAGAGCTCCAGATATAAGCCTTAGATATAGGGTGAGAGAGAAGAAGGCATAGTGTCCTACTGCCTTATTCTAAAAATACCACATATTATGAGAGAAAGGCAAAACAAACTTGTTGCCTTAGTGAGGATCCACCAATACCATAAATAAGAGACTTGAGAGAGTCATACAAGGAACTATGAGTTTTATTTTTGAAAACTTGCAAAAACTCCAGAATAAAGGTTGAACAAAGAGTTTGAGACATGGTGTTTGACTTGATTGTTCTATCTTTCAATTACTCAAGATCCTAAGAAAATGCTATAAGCTCCATGGTTAAAGGTAAATTGGGTAAGTTGAAGGTTAAACAAATTATTCTTATATGGAGGAGAAATTTTGTTTGAAAGCATGTGTACTTTTGAGGTGTGAAAGCGTTGTAGCAACTCCTGATCCATTGCTAAGTTGGCTTTGCTAGGGACTAGCAAAGGGTAAGCTTGGGGGAACTTGTTGACACCTGTTATAGCATAATATTAATAGTCAACTAAATATGAAATAAGGGCGTAAAATGAATATCAACATAAACTAGGGGCTTTACTAACATAATTTCACGAGCTTTGGTGATTTATATATTTTCAGGGACTTAACAGATAAATATAGAGAAGAATGGAGAAAGTTCAGGAATATACATCTCATACGATGACAAGACTTGACCGTGAAGTAACTCAACCCAAAATGTGGACTAAAACACTCTAGAAGATACCAGAAGACACCAGAAGAGAGGAGAGGCCGAGAGGAGACTATGACCTGGCGGCCGCCAGTGGCATTTAGGCCGGCGCCCGGGCTACTGATAACCAATCGGCTTCATCTTCTTAGGTCGGTTTGTAAACCGACTTTGAGGTTGTATCTACACCGCCGGATTATTGAAGGTCGGTTTGATCCAATGGTCATCATTCATCGCCAAGGCCTATATAAGAAGACCCCCTGACCCCAGGGTGAAACCCTAACTCATTCTACTTCATTCTATTCATTATCTCTCAGTTATAGAGGTATCCCAATATAAGGATAACCTCTCTCTCAGGGATTAGTGAATTAGAAGAAGATTAGAAGAGGATTAGCCATGTAATTAGAAGTAGATTAGTCATGTGATTAGAAGTAGATTAGATCTAACTTAGATCTAATCAAGAGTAAAGGAGAGTTGAACTATACTTTGGTTCTGGAGATGTCTACAGAGTTTGGTATGTTTCGTATCTTATATTTGGAAGACTTATGATTCATATAATTATCTTCTCTATTTACTTCTATGATTTTCATATATTTGGTTAAGTATAGTTGTTATGCTATTGCATAGGATCTTCGCTCGTATTGAGGGCTCTAGTTATTCGCGGTAGCTAGAGTTGTGTCGATAGTATAGACTTGGTGTCTAGGCTATAGGTTACCCGAGATTCTTTCAATCCCACGGTTAGTTGTGGTTGCCCCGGGGGTGACTTGACTCTGTAAGGCCTTTGTATTCTATCACGTTCGGGTTGGTGTTTCGTAGAGCTTTTTTGACGACCTTCTCCCAACTACCTTCTTCAGTCTTTTCGAGAGTTGGGGACGGATCTGCTTTGCTCCAAAGTGCATTAGTATGATTGCTATCATAGAACCTAAGTAATAGAGAAGTGCATAGGAACCTTGATCTTTCTTTGACCTCTTGATTAGTTTAGGTATGTTATTATTTGATGCTTCGTTATTTACTTACTCTTTATCAATTACCCCCTCACTTTAGTCTAGTGGTTTGCTAAGTTAGTAAATGCATGATTGTGACTTATTAAATTCTTTAGCCAAAGCTTCCTTGTGGATACGATACTCTAGAATACTCATCCTAGGGAAAAGCTACAATGGTAGGTGTTACATGCGCTTGCGAGAATCCTTCATATTCTTTTAGCACTTAACAAATGCCAACAAGCTTTTTTTGGCGCCGTTCTTGGGGAAGCAATTAGCCTAAAGATTTTAATAATGATCTTGATATGCAAGGATAGGCTCACGAAGATTACAGGTTACCTAAAGCTTTTGCTTGTGGGTATATGATATTTATAGATAGGCGTGGAATTCATAATGAAAAGGAAAAGAATAGAAGGGATAAAAAGATAAATGAATAAAATAATATGATACAAGGATAAGGTAGATTCAAAGTCAACTCAGCAACCGTTTCCCCGGCAACGGCGCCAGAAATGCTTGTTGATATTTGCTAAGCCCACAGAAATATTTATAATTTGTATAATCCGCAAGCGCACGGATACCGGTGAGCACTTCACCCGGGAGAGGGTTTAATATCGAATCCACAGGGAAACGGGTGAGGGAGACTACGATCTAACCTTAACCCGGAGTAATACAAGACTTAAGAAGGTTGAGGGTATAGAGAGGATTACTAAGATAGCTAAATCTTAATTTGGTAAGTGATGTTGATAGTATTCTTATGGGGAAGCACCCAAGAGAAGTAAGGTCGAAACTTACTCTCCCCCGGCACTCACATGCCCTACTAGTCCTATCAACGGGAGGTGGACTACAAAGGAATCAATGGTACTGTCACTACCACGAACTACCACACTCCAGAAAGATAGGGTGTATCTACGAGATACCCGAGCCCAAACACCACGTTTGCATCGCGAATATTACTCTAACCTAGGTACCCAGTTAAAGCACTCAAAAGAGACTCGTAGACCAATAAGAATAATTATAAACAATATAACTTACTAAAAGAAGAAGTAGATTACCGAGTAACTCCAAATGTAGATTAACTTCCACCGAGGTACAAGTATGGAGATAGCACCGACAGCGGTAGGCACTTCCTCCGATTCCTTCCCTCTCTCTATCTCTCTTGTTCTAAAGATTAGAACTAATGAGTTCTAATCCTCTCATACTAACTCTTCTAGTTCTAGTTCTAATCTACTTCTAATTACATTCTAATTCACTAATCCCTTAGAGAGAGATGATCCTTACATGGGACCCCTCTACAACCGAGAGATAATGAGATAGAATGAATTGATAATGAATTAGGGTTTAACCCAGGGGTCGAGGGGTCTTCTTATATAGGCCTTGGCGTGGATGAGAACCTCCTAATTCTTGGGCCCACCTGCACCTATCATTGTCCCAAAGACCTCGGCAATTTGTGCGAGATGCACCCAATAACTTAAGAAGTCTGTCGGGTGTCATCGGAAACCCCGATTACACCACTCATACGGGATCAACAAAGGAGTAGCTACAACATTACAACATTTGTTACAAAAATATAGATCAGAGTGCGGAAGAATAATAACATAAATTTTACAATTGTGAGTAAGTTACATTTGAGTAAACTTAACTTAATTTACGGAAGCTCAATTAGAACTATAAGGGATAACCGGATCATGTCGAGCCCACAGACACAACCTTGGTTAGCGGCAAGAGTCGGCACTGCAACAAGGGTTAACAAACCCCGAGTACACAATGTACTCCGCAAGACTTACCCGACAAAAAGAAAAGACTCCAAGGATATCTTTGGCTTAAGGGAAGTAGAGCTAGAAAAGGGAGTTTTTGAGAAAAGCTTACTACAAGTGGATCCTTACTTTCAATATTTTTAGCATAAATTTTATTGGAGCATAAATAAAGCTAGATTTGCACTGTTCTATCTCAAACACTTTTTAAGCAACACATCTCAACTTATCTCTTGCATCTCTTTTCCTTGCAAAACCATGAGTAACCTTGTTTCTTCAATTACTACGATGAAAGGACGAGAAGAACGGGTCTCCATAACCGAGAAGCAACGGCGATCCGCGAATCGATTCAAAACCCGGTGGGGATCCCTAACCACACGACATATGTAGCACTTAAGCTTGCATATATCAACCTTCTTTGATTTGTCCAAAGCGGGAACGAGGCTGCGCCACGAGAATACCGTACACCTCCAATCGGGACTTTAACCCACGAGGGTAACATGTACTCCCGCCATCTCTCCACTCCCGGTCGCGTGGTTGCCATTCCCGATTTGGCTCCACCGAGATCCGGCTTACCGGGTATGCGGCTAGTTAGGGTCGGACCGACACGGGGTGACAACCGAGCGGCCGTGCCTTTGCGGAAGGCCTCGAGGGGCGTACTAGCGTTCAAAAAGTCCCGAACTTAACAATCCAAACAACGGACGGTCCTTAAGCGACCAAACGGGACAAGCACGGCTAGGTATATCCCGGCTTTCAACCTACGTCCCGTCGATCTCAAGTTCATCACTACCATATTTATTCTCATGAACCACCATCAAGGTGTTCTCTTTTCCATAGCCGGGAGGAACAAAGATAAAACCTATATATCATGAACGATGAAGCCATCATTCGACTTCTACGAGAAGTCTAGGCATTACTAAGCATAAGAGATCGACCTACACTTACTAGTGGGATAACATTGGAATAACTAAAATTCAAGGTAGTCATGCAGCAACGGTATCAACCAACTCTTATTAACTTAATGCACATTACACTAGACTTAAGGTGAATAAAAATATTTGTAAAACAGAGAAGGGTTTATGCACCGGGGCTTGCCTGTATTGCGAGGGAAAGTTAGATTAGAAGTTGGATTGCCAGCGTCAAAGCGGACACCGATACCTCGGTTGAAAGAATCTTCCTCGAAGCTCGACCATCATGAACCATCTCACTCTCGTATATTCTACACGTAGATGATGATGCATGCTTTAGCATGATGGAATGATAAACATGATGCTCTATGAATGCATGAAAAGATAAACAACTTGAGTACAACTTTCCTTCACGATAAAGTTGCAACCCAACAAAACCAACTTGTTGAACTACTCTAAAGATATCATCACCATTGCCTAAAGAGTTCTCAAGGACCATCTTATTATACTACAATCTAAGATTCACAAAACAACCCAAAAGTCACACAAAAACCTAATTTATTTGACACTAAACAAAACATGAATCACATAAAAAAAATAATAGGGCATGAAATAATAAATATTTTAATTTTCTCAAAACAAGCTCAAAATTTTTTTGTACAGGTAGGTCATGTCATAAAACAGTACCAAAATAAATTTCATGATTTTTAGATAAATAAAATAATTATTAAAAATCAAGGAAGATGCACTTTTCAATTAAAATTTGTATTTTTAAATCATGCAAAAAAAACTACTCAAATTCAAAGTTTCAAATTTTTCATAGATTCATATACTCATAAGAAGCTTCTACAAAAATTTTCAGAATTTAAGGAGCTAATTTCAAATTTCTATGAATTTTCAAAGAATCAACACTATTCATATGCAAAGATATTGACAAAATCATTTTTTAAGCGCGAAACCGACCTTCGGGCGATTCTGTGCTCACGACGGCCACGGCCAAACAGGCCAGCCCGGGCCAACGGGCCGAGCCCGCCCGAGCCTCCCGGACCCGACCGGCCGGCTTTGGCCGGCGGCGAACTTCGCGGGCCGGGTCTCCGGCGACAAGGTCGGCACCTACGCTCTACTCAACCCAGCGCGTCGATCTAAGCCTAAGCGCGACGGCAAGCGGTGGCGGGCACGCTCGCCGGCGACCATGGCGGCGGGCGGTAGCGGTGGCCGGCGGGCTCCTGGGGCTTTCCGGCGGCGAGTCGACCTCGGCTCCGGCATCTCCATAGGATCCCTAAAACCCCAACTAATTGAACCCAAAACCAACCCCTAGCTAGGAGGGCGTGCTGGCGCGCGCGGATGGCGCCAGCGGAGCTCGCCGGCGCGGCCGGCGTTCGGACGGCTATGGGCGGCTACGCATCAGCGGGCGACGCGAGTGCGGGCGGGAGCTCACCCGGTTGCGGTGCGGCGTTGGTTTGGACGGAGACGAAGTGGAGGGTGGTCGGCGGCGATGGCGCGGCGGCGGCGGTGCTCCCCGATGGCAGCGGTGGCGTTCGGCGTGTCTGTGAGGCAAACACAAAGCGGCGAACGCATCATGACCACAACCTCGAGATGACTCCAGAAAACTAAATGGTTGGCCAATAGTTTCACCAGGGCAAGCTGACCACGGCGAGGTGGCACGCGGCGGCGTCCCGGCCGGACTTGAAGAAGATGGCGGTGCGTGGATGATTTCGACTACGAGGTGGATCACGAGCTAGCTCGGCGTGTGCACAAGGACGAGGCGAAGCTAGTGGTGTGGCCAAATTGGACGGAGGAAGCTCAACGGCGCGGCGGCACGAGGCGGCGGATCAAAGTCGACGGCGGCGGGCTGGAAGAAAGAAAGAAGAAGAACGGCGTCGACCTCGAACTTTATAGGACAAAGGATGGTCGGACACGTAGATGGCGGCGTCTCGAAGCCCCGGCTGGCGGTGACGCACGAGGATGGCGAAGGCGCGGGCGGCGACCGCGGCGGCCGCGGCAGGCGGCCGGCATGGAGGGGAAAGAGGGGGTTTTCCTGTTTACTATTCACCCTAACCCTAACTTATCTGTTTTGGATCAAATTCACCCCAAATTTGAACTGAACTTCAAAAATTCAAAAAGTAACCCCCTTAAATTTTCAAGATCTACAACTTTCTCAATTGGAACATTTTCAAAATCAGCCTCTAAATAGGACTTTTTGAAAAACAGTTCAAACTTTTGAAATTTGAATTCAAAATTACTTTTAAAATCATATAACAACTTGAAAAACTTTTTGTATATGACTTTTGTTCATCTCAACAAGATCTACAAACTAGGTTTTAAAAGTTTTTGCAAATTTTGCTTAGATTTTGAATTAGGGTTTTTTAAATCAAAAGGGGAACAAAACCCTAAGTTTGGTATTTTCAAAATTACTCAAAAATTTTTGAACTAAACTTTGAAAACTCAAAATACCAACTTTGTTCAACTTTGAAAACTCTACAAAACTGCTTTAATAACCATACCCAAATTCTTTATAATTTTTGAATAAAAGAAAAGGGGGTAAAAGAAAGAATAGAAATCGGGGTTTTCGGAGTTCAATTCAAATTTGAATTTGATTCAAACTTCAGATTCCCAACCTATGCTATCCAACCATCATTCAACATCACACTTAGGATCAAAAACATAAAATAAACTTAATTTTATCCAAACCACGACTTAAGCGGTAAGTAAACACGGGGTGTTACATTGGCGATGAACGATGACCATTGGATTAAACCAACCTTCAATACTTGGTGTAGATACAACCTCAAAGTCGGTGGTAAACCGACATAAAAATGTGAGGCTGACAGGAGGACCCCACTTGGCGGCCGGCCTAAAGGGCTCGGCGGCGCCGTGGTCCGAGAAAGGTTACGCTCTTCCTGTTTCTTCGGTGTCCTCGGTACCTTCTAGAGTGTTTTTTAGTCCACATTTTGGGTTGAGTTACTTCACGGTCAAGTCTTATCATCATATGTGATGTATATTCGGAACTTTCTCCATTCTTCTTTGCATTTATACGTTAAGTCCCACGAAAATATATAAATCACCAAAGCTCGTGGAATTATGTTAGCTAAGCCCCTAGACTTATGTTGATATTCATTTTAAGCCCTTATTCATGTTTAGTTGACTAATAATATTATGCTATAACAGGTGTCAACAAGCTCCCCAAGCTTACCCTTTGCTAGTCCCTAGCAAAGCCAAACTTAGCAATGGATCGGGAGTTGCTACAACGCTTTCACGCCTCAAAAGTACACATGCTTTCAAACAAAATTTCTCCTCGGATAAGAATAAACTTTTCAACCTTCAACTTACCCATATTACCTTTAACCATGGAGCTTATAGCTTTTTTTTTTTTTGGGATCTTGGGTAATTGAAAGATAGAACAATCAAGTCAAGCACCATGTCTCAAACTCTTTGTTCATTTGTTCTTCTAGAGTTTTTGCAACTTTTCAAAATAAAACTCAAAGTTCCTGGTATGACTCTCTCAAGTCTCTCATTTGTGGTATTTGTGGATCCTCACTAAGGCATCAAGGTTGTTTTGCCTTTCTCTCATAATATGTGGTATTTTTGGCCAAGGCAGTAGCACACTATGCCTTCTTCTCTCTCACCCTATATCTAAGGCTTATATCTGGAGCTCATAGGTGGGAGAAAACTAAATCTACTTACTAAGCATATATTGTAAGTTCAAGCAATGGATCCAAAGTCACGTGTCACACTGATCAAGTGATGCATGTGTATGGCAGATAGAATATAGATGGTAGAAGTATGGTAAGGTGGAATGAATGAGGGGAAAGCCTAATTCTACTTTTGCTCCTTGAGGAATCATCTCTCTTTTGAAACTTGAAAACTTTGAGAGAACTTGGGTCATATCTTTTTCTTATTTCTTTATTTTTCTTTTATGGAGAGGCGAGCATCTAAGTACCCATTGTTTTCAGCGGACACTTGTCCATTTTTTTAACTCTCCTTTTTTTTTTCTTAGGGAGGTAGGCTCTACTCGCCCGTAGGACACTTGTCCATTTTTCATCTCCCTTTCTTTCTTCTTCTTCTTTTTTTTTAATCTACAACCCAAATCTCTTTTGCAATAACTTTTGAGAGATAGAAAAATATAATGGAGCTTCTGTAAGATATTGGCTAGAAATGAAAGAGTGGAAGGGTGTAGGGAATATTTTTGGTTGCTCTATCCCAGGATAGGAGTAGAACATTTTTAGTGGATATAGTGGATGGATAATGGGTGTATATGGTGGTGTAATGGTGGATGCGTACTTCCAGGGTGGAAATAGCATATGCATAAATGGAGTCGAGTGGAGTGGAGTGAAAGGCAATAGAGTGGAATGAGATGGAATGGTGGTGGAGTGTACATGATCATCATGACAAGTTTCTAAGGGTCGACAAAAATTGAACAAACTCAATGCAAAGCAAGCAGCCTATATATATGTCAAAAGGGTTTTCTGTCATACCCATTTTTAAAGGACCAAAAATGAGTATAGAATACATATGTGCCCAAAGATCAATCTCACATATGCATGACAAATCACCGGAGTATCATATCCGAGACTTTATTACAAAGCAAATAATATCCATTACAATAGTAAAATCAAAGTTTCTAGCACAAACGGAAGGCGATAGAAGTGCTTCATGGTTGCTCCAACTCCACGGGGGGATAGCCAACCGGTTGACCACAAGCCTAGTAGTACTCATCACGGTAGTTATCATCGTAGTCATCATACCCACCTTGATACGTTTAATTGATATAGCAAGGGTGAGTCCATGTCGAACTCCGCAAGCATAGCCGGGGGTTATGAGGCTAAGAAGGCGACTTTGTCTTAGCTGCGGTTGCTTTTAGAGTTGGTCATGTTTTCACTTTTAAGCGATAAAAGGAATCCCATTAACCCATAAAGTCACATGATTAAACAAGTATGAACAATAGGCATCTTAATCAAGTAAACAAATAAAGCATCTACAACAACATAAAGTAAATCCTTCCCTCGGTTTTTCCAGGCCGTTCATAACACGAACACGGCCGACATGTCGGTTTAGTTAACTCTTTTGAGAGGTGTACACTTTACCTACGGGTCATGATTTCCACCGGAGTAGGTTCTCGACTCCCCTAACCAAGTGAAGACCATATAAAGCCATTCAAAGACCCTCCTAAAAATATTGAATGGCCAACAGAGCTACAACCCCGTTTCTCCCAATTTTGGCAAACCACCAACAAAGTTAGGTAGACCCCTTGAACAACCAAAGTCAGAGCCACGTGACCCCCATAGCTGTACTGTATATCCCAGATTTTGCCAAAGGATAAGTCCTTATGGAGAGCTAAGAGCATCATAAGCAAAACATAGCTCTTTCGCCCTATGTACCATGTGATCAACAATTTCTCATCTCGATTTAATCCATAAATAAATAAATGTGTGTTGGTTGAGCGTTAGCAATTTACTACCCAATGCATAACCCATAGGAGACAAGGATCAAGTAATCAAGGCTAGGTAAAATCCTTAAAGGCAATCAAGGAGGACACATGAATCATTAATTAAGGTGAATAGGACATCAAGGATGATCCCAAGCTATACTTGCCTTGAATGAAGCCTTGAGCTTTGGTCTTCTTCCCAAAAGTGCTCCGGACCGTTCGAATTGAAGGACACATGCATCATGAATCATTAATTAAGGTGAATAGGACATCAAGGATGATCCCAAGCTATACTTGCCTTGAATGAAGCCTTGAGCTTGCTGGTCTTCTTCCCAAAAGTGCTCCGGACCGTTCGAATTGATCACCGTCTACTCAACCGATCACGCAAAGAACACACAATTGAACATGCAATCAAACCGAAGCAAACATAGGCAAAATAAGATAACAGTACACCATACAGTAAGATAACAGTTTGAAAAGCTCATAAAACTATTCTACTCGTCGCTACGATCACATCGATATAAAGATCACAAAAATCGGAGCTAAAACGGTGAAGTTATGAATTTTACAAGTTTACTAGTAATAAAATAATTAACTAATAATAATTCGAAATTTAAAAGTTCAAAAACCTACATTCATGCATCACATAAAATTGCATAATTAAATCTTATTAACTATTTTAAAATCATGCAAAAATTTCGGGTGTTACAAATCTACCCCCTTAAAAGAAAATCTCGTCCGAGATTTGGTTGTGCTACTCAAACGATCGCGGATAATTCTCCCTCAATTCATCTTCTCTTTCCCATGTTGCCTCGGCCTCTCGAATATCGATTCCACTGAACTTTGCACATCCGGATAGCTCGGCTTCTAGTGATTCTCTCTGCAGTCTCCAAAATTCTAATCGGAAACTCCTCATAGGTAAGATCTTTCTCCTTGATAAGCTCATCTAATGGAATTTGTTCCTCGGGCACACGCAAACACCTCTTAAGTTGTGACACATGGAAAACATTTGTGCCACCGACAAACGAGGGAGGCGGTTCAATTCATAAGCCACTTCTCCACGTCTCTCTAATATCACGAGCGGTCCAACATACCTCGGAGCTAATTTCCCTTTCATGTTAAATCTCTTAACATTCCTCATTGGTGACACCTTCAAGTATACATAGTCGCCCACCTTGAAACTCAGATCCTTCCTTCTAGTGTCGGCGTAACTTTTCTGACGAGTTTGTGCCACTCTCAAATTCTCCCTAATCTTCCTTACATGCTCCTCTCGCAATTCTCGGCACATCTGTTCGAATACTTGACTTTCCCACAATGCGATTCCGAATAACGGTGTTCTACATTTTTCGCCATACAAAGCTTCATTTGGTGCCATCTTAAGACTCGTTGATAGCTGTTATTATAAGAGAATTCAGCATAGGGCAAACTCTTATCCCAACTAGTACCATACCGCAAAGCGCAAGCTCTTAACATATCCTCAAAATCTGATTCACCCTCTCTCATGCGTCCATCGGTTTTGCGGATGAAAAAGCTGTACTAAAATCCAATCGAGTACCCAAGGATCCATGCACCTTACGCCAAAAATTAGAAGTGAATTGCGTACCTCTATCGAGACACAATCCTCTTGGGAACCCCATGCAAACAAACAATCCGTTCCATGTGCAGTTCAACTAAGCTGCTTTTGAGTAGGTAGTCTTAAGCGGCGAAAAGTGTGCAACTTTGGTAAGTCGGTCCACTATTACCCAGATTGAGTCATAGCCCTTACGTAATGCGTGGCAGTCCTACTATAAAGTCCATACCAATTTCCTCCCACTTCCATTCAGAATTCTCATTGGTTGTAACAATCCAAAGAGGTCTCTCGATGCTCTGCCTTCCTGCGTTGACATGTATCACACAAAGCAACATGCTCGCTACATCTCTCTTCAAACCATACCACCAGTACCTCTCTTTAAGATCAAGGTACATCTTAGTACTACCGGGGTGAATAGAATAGGCTGACTCATGTGCTTCTCTCAAGATTGCATCTCGAATAGACTTCACCTCAGGCACACAGATTCTCTTTCCAAACCACAAAGTACCATTGTCATCGATGTGAAAACCAGGTGCCTTACCAACAACTACATTGTCAGCTATTTCCTTCAACTTCTCATCCTCCAACTGACCTTTCCTTATCTCTTGTTCTAATGTAGGGGTCACCTTAATCTCCATAGTGTTAAAAACAACACCTAGATTCAATTGTTCAAACTCGGACATAATTCTTGATTTCATTTGTCATTTGCAACCCATTAACATACCTCTTTCTGGCGAGTGCATCCGCAACAAGGTTGGCCTTTCCGGGATGGTAGTGCACCTCCGGATCATAATCCTTGATCAACTCCAACCACCGACGTTGCCTTAAATTCAGATCGGACCGAGTAAAGATGTACTTGGACTCTTGTGATCGGTGTATATGTCACTCTTCGGCCTATCAAATAGTGTCTCCAAATCTTTGATACCAACTTGCGTTAATTTTGTAACACCGAAATAGAATAAAATGATGAAACTTTGATTTTACTATTGTAATGGATATTATTTGCTGTAACACCCGAAATTTTTGCATGATTTTAAAATAGTTAATAAGATTTAATTATGCAATTTTATGTGATGCATGAATGTAGTAAATAAATAAATTTTATCAAATTAAAATTTGTCATGAGGTAGCAACACGTTGTGCACTCATGCTGGAGCATATCTTATTTCTGTGATGCCTGTTTTTCGTTTGGTTTGAATTGGATTTGAAATTTCATTTGAAAAGCAAAGTTAAATAAAATAAATCCTTTTGTTTTTCCTCTCTGTTCCTGGCCGAGAAGCACCAAGGCCATTGGCCTTTCTCGTTCTTTCCTGGGCCGGCCCAACCTGGTGAGCGGCACCCAGGAGCTTGAGTCCCAACCGGACAAATAATACCAACTCGATCACGGTGCTTGCGTACAACCCGCGCTGAGCCTATAAGTTCCTAGCACCACGTCCGTATTCCCATCAAATCGCAGCTCTCGCTCGAGTTCCAGCAGCCGCAAGCTCTAGCTACATCAGTTGCCGCGAAAACCGCCGCCACCATCGCAATCTCATGTTTTAAAAGAGCCCTTGGCTTTCTTCATATTTTTGCTGTCAGTCCTCATCAGATTTAATTTTGAATTTCATTTATTTTATTTCGAAATCAGTTTTCCGTTTAATTACAGTTTTGCTATCCAACTTCAAATTATCATATCTTTCTCGTTTTAAATCCGATTTGAGTCGTTCAAGATTCGTTAGATTCGTAATTTCGTAATCTACATGTTAGTATCACTGTTGGTCAGGTTTTTGAACTTTTAAATTTCGAATTATTATTAGTTAATTATTTTATTACTAGTAAACTTGTAAAATTCATAACTTCACCGTTTTTAGCTCCGATTTTTGTGATCTTTATATCGATGTGATCGTAGCGGACGAGTAGAATAGTTTTATGAGCTTTTCAAACTGTTATCTTACTGTATGGTGTACTGTTATCTTATTTTGCCTATGTTTGCTTTCGTGTTTGATTGCATGTTCAATTGTGTGTTCTTTGCGTGATCGGTTGAGTAGACGGTGATCAATTCGGGAACGGTCCGGAGCACTTTTGGGAAGAAGACCAGCAAGCTCAAGGCTTCATTCAAGGCAAGTATAGCTTGGGATCATCCTTGATGTCCTATTCACCTTAATTAATGATTCATGATGCATGTGTCCTCCTTGATTGCCTTTAAGGATTTTACCTAGCCTTGATTACTTGATCCTTGTCTCCTATGGGTTATGCATTGGGTAGTAAATTGCTAACGCTCAACCAACACACATTTATTTATTTATGGATTAAATCGAGATGAGAAATTGTTGATCACATGGTACATAGGGCGAAAGAGCTATGTTTTGCTTATGATGCTCTTAGCTCTCCATAAGGACTTATCCTTTGGCAAAATCTGGGATATACTGATACAGACTATGGGGGTCACGTGGCTCGACTTTGGTTGTTCAAGGGGTCTACCTAACTTTGTTGGTGGTTTGCCAAAATTGGGAGAAACGGGGTTGTAGCTCTGTTGGCCATTCAATATTTTTAGGAGGGTCTTTGAACGGCTTTATATGGTCTTCACTTGGTTAGGGAGTCGAGAACCTACTCGGTGGAAATCATGACCCGTAGGTAAAGTGTACACCTCTCAAGCAGAGTTAACTAAACCGACATGTCGGCCGTGTTGTTCGGTTATGAACGGCCTGGAAAACCGAGGGAAGGATTTACTTTTTATGTTGTTGTAGATGCTTTATTTGTTTACTTGATTAAGATGCCTATTGTTCATACTTGTTTAATCATGTGACTTTATGGGTTAATGGGATTCCTTTCTTTGCTTAAAGGCGAAAACATGACCAACTCTAAAAGCAACCGCAGATTAAGGCGGTGTAAACTTCTTAGCCTCATAACCCCTGGCTATGCTTGCGGAGTTCGACATGGACTCACCCTTGCTATATCACGTTAAAGCGGATCAAGGTGGGTATGATGACTACGATGATAACTACCGTGATGAGTACTACTAGGCTTGTGGTCAACCAGTTGGCTATCCTCGTGGAGTTGGAGCAACCATGAAGCACTTCTATGGAGTCTTCCGTTTGTGCTAGAAACTTTGATTTTACTATTGTAATGGATATTATTTGCTTTGTAATAAAGTCTCGGATATGATACTCCGGTGATTTGTCATGCATATGTGAGATTGATCTTTGGGCACATATGCATATGTAGCCACTTGAAGAAGTTACTAGCATGAAGATTTCATATATCTAGTTCTTGGAAGCATCGACTATTTTTATGGTTGGGAGGTCAACATCAAGTGTAGGCATCGTTCCCTTAAGATTGATATTTTTTTTGGATCATCTACATGGAGCTTGTGCGTTCATCGTGATTGGGTTTCGTTTCGAGCTATCACTTTGGGGTTCACTTAGAACTCAAGACGAGTTAGCTTCGATGGCATAGGAACAAAGTGTTGGTCTTCTCTACGAGTGTGGTTAGTGAGAATTGTTTGGATAAAACTCTTGTGGTTATGATATCTCCAATGGTGGATTTGCACGGACAACTCAAGAGTGGCATGTTGAGTTGAAGTCGTCTAAGAATGCAAGCGTGCTTCCATGGAATGGCACGATTCTATTGGGACGTAGTGGAGGCTTTATAATAATGAACACTAGAGTTTCTTACGTAGTGCATTTCGGCAAGATCATGGAAATACTCAGGTAAGAAGAGTAGAAGTCTATGCATCAAGTCGACTTAGGAAGTGTGAGTTGGACTACTCAACACATGATGTGAGGTTACCGCTATGGAGCATGGAAATAGTGGTTTCTCGGATAAAAGAATGATAGCTAGATAAAACATAAGAATCTTAAGGATGTCTTTATGAAGTTTTGAATTTGTCTCTTGGATTATCCTTGTATATGATCATCTATCCTTGTCGAGGTTACCGTTGTTGACCACCGGATGGTAGAAACTAGAGGTGAGTATATGAAGGAGGAGATTGGATAGTGCGGATTAAAAGTGACAAAGCGAGAACATATTGAGGCTTATGATGTTGCGGTTTGGAATTGTCGGGGACAAGGAATTGTCGACGCTTAATTTCCAAAAGGTCATAAAGAACATCAGTGTCAAGAGTGATCTAGCATCTGTTGCAACAATGCAGTTAAGATTACTAAAAAGGTAACAAGTGGGCTAACAATTGGATGTTACTAGGAGTTGGATGAAGTCATTCAGAGTTGTTCAATTACCTACTTGGAATTAGTTCAGCAAATCACTTGGAGTAACATCCAGATGATGAGCGAAATAAGGTGAAATCATTACCGAGAAAATGGAACTACTCGAGGAGTGACAAAGATTCGCAGACGGAGTATCTCAATCTCTTTGATCTTTATCTTCGAATCTCGGGGACGAGATTCATCTTAAGGGGGGTAGATTTGTAACACCCCAAATTTTGCCTCTTTAAAAAAAATAGAATAAAATGATTTATTTACGTATTTTTGTGCTCATGAAATTTAGGAAAATAAATATTTTTGATAAAATAAAATTTATCATAGGAGTTAGCAACATTTTGTGTGCACTCATGCTGTCGCATAATTGTTCTTGTGATGTCTGGATTTGTCAAACTTGAAAAGAGGTTTTAATCTCACTTCCTTCCAATCTGACCGATGGAATCTCATTGCCCGGCCTGCTTTGATCCAGCGAGTGTTTCTTCTCCCTTGGCCCATGTGACAAATTTTCTTTTGGCCGATGGCCTGTTTTGGCTCTCGTAATGGCCTGGACGCAACCGCGTACATATATATAATAGGAAACCCCGGCCTCTTTCCTTGTAATCATGCCTGCCAAGTCCTACATAATTAAACCTTGTAATCGCATGCCCCTTCGTAACCCTATTCACAGCATCGCTTTCCCAGCCCTAGCGCACGCGCCGCCGGCAATCGAGAACAGCAGCCGCCATGTAGTTGCCGAGTTCAATACGCCAAAACAAGTGCCGCTGCCGTGAACCTTCTTGCTGCCGCCTCAAGCTTTGCAGGGCCGCCGTGAGTCCTGATCGCTCGCCACCGACGTGTTCATCACAGAGAGTCTCCCCACCGTTCGAGACCTGATGCCGAGCTTCACACCAAGGGAGCAGCAGTCCATGCCCTATTGAATCGCTCTTGTCCTAGCCATGTCTTCATCGTCATTCACTAATCCTAGGTGAGCTCTCATCGTTTTCTTCTATTTTCTGTTATCACCGAACTACATTGAAATCTCCATCGACACCATGGCCTTTGTCCAGCTTGCTGATCAGATTAGCTAGCTTGATGACATCACGTGATGTTTTCTTGCCGTTTTCCTTTAGAAAAACAAATCACGAAATACAATAGAAATACCATGCCAATACACGTATACATCTGAACACCAGAACCACGTTGTATGTCTTGCCATATTGCAACATCCTCTGCAGTCAAGCATGTGTGCATATGCACGGCACTTCATCAGCTTTGAGCACCACGTAGGCTGAGTACATGCATGGCCCTGTTGTGCTCTTGTTAGCTAGCTTGTTAGCTTGATGACATCATCATGACATCACATTCATTTTATGGTCGATTTTCTTTGTAAAATTAAATCATGAAATACACTCCAAATACATCCTCATGCCATCAGATTCAAATGCCCATAACTTCTCCGTTTTAAATCCGTTTTGAGCCGTTCAAATTTCGTTAGGTTTGTAATTTCGTAATCTACATGTTAGTATCACTGTTGGTCAGGTTTCAAACTTCTAAATTTTGAATTTGAATTTAGTTAATTATTTTATTACTAATAAACTTGTAAAATGCGTATCTTCTCCGTTCTATTCCGGTCATCATCGCGTCTGTGTGATCGTAGTGACGTGTAGAATAGTTTTATAAGTTTTTAAACTGTTTTCCCACTGTTGGTGTACTGTTCTAATGGTAGTCTTGTTTGCCATGCATGATTGGATCCATGTGTTTGTGTGTTGCTGATTGAAATTGAGTAGATCGGTGAGCTTTATGTTGTTGATCTCGAAGAAGACCGTGATCTATAAGAAGTTGATGAAGAAGGTGTTTTTTGGGAAAGCATTGGACTTGAAGAAAGGATATATATTTAAGGCAAGTATAGTCTTTGGGATATGCTATCTTTAAACCATGATCTTATGGCTTGTTTAATGTTTATGCCTTTGAACGTTAAATATGAATTGTTGATAACATGGTTCATAGGGCGAAAAGAGCTATGTTTTGTTTATGATGCTCTCGAGCTCGCATAAGGACTTATCCTTTGGCAAAATCCGGGATTTACCGCCGTGCAGCTATGGGGGCCACATGGCTCTAGCTCTAGTTGTTCAAGGGTTTTATCTAACTTTGTTGGTGGTTTGCCGTAATTGGGAGAAACGGGGTTGTAGCTCTGTTGGCCACTTAATATTTTTAGGAGGGCCTTTGAACGCTTTTTATGGTTTTCATTTGTTTGGGGAGTCATGAACCTACTCGGTGGAAACCATGACCCGTAGTGAAAGTGTACACCTCTGCAGAAGTTAAAAACTCGTTATAACAAACCGTGTTCGTGGGTTATGAACGGCCCGGAAAATCGAGGGAAGGATTTATTTTCTATTGATGTTGTTTATGATATAACTGTTGTCTATACATGCTTATTAAATTGATCATGATTTATCGTCTCATGCTATTCATTATTTATGTTATAATGATCATGGGTTTTTGGGGGTAGATATTGTCTAGCTATATTTTGCGGAGTTCGACATGGACTCACTCTTGCTATTCCCCCACACCTTAGGAAGAAGTTAGGCTTGTGATCAACCAGTCAGTCGGTCCCTGTGGTGCCTACATCAGAAGAACAGAGAGTCTTTCCGTTGTCTGCTAGCTGAGGTTATTTGCTTTTATATTACATCCGTTATATTTTAAGCATTGTGAATTGATTACCATTCATTTGTAAAACTATATGTGAGATTTGACTTCCGGGGCTCACATATGGCTTCATCTGGTTTTGTTCTTAAAACCGGTGTTACAAAGTAAGGTATTTGCATATATATCCGGTAAAGGGTATTCGCATATAGATCCGCAATTTATTTAGCCCCAATGCCTTCAAACTTTTTACGTAAAAACATCATTATGGTTGGCAAGACAAAAAAAATGTGTTCACCCAAAATTTCAGTCCGATCCAGAGCCCTGGCACAAGGCAAAACGAGTTCACGACAGAGCCTAGCCGTGAGCCCAACTGTCTTGATCCGTTTGTTTGTTATCTTAGCCTGCAAGTATATTTTGTATGTTTTGTTTGTTGTATTAGTCCCACATGGCTTATGAAAGGTGCTGATCGCGACCTCAAATGTGTAACCTCAATTGTCGTGTCACCATGAGGAAATCACACCGGATAACAACGAGGCGACAAAGAGACTTGAGAGGGAGACCAAAGACAAGGAAACCGAGGACATGACGGACATGGTTGTGTCACGACCAGAAGGTGGTGGCGGAATAACAACGAGGTCATGACGGACATTGTTGTGTCACGACCAGAAGGTGGTGGCGGGATAACAACTAGGCGACCAAGAGACTTGAGAGGGAGACCAAGGACAAGGAAGCCAAGGACATGACGGACATGGTTGTGTCACGACCAGAAGATGGTGGCGGTGGTAGCGGCAGTGGACGTAAGATAAACTTGTATAACACAACAATTTATACATCCCGTTGCAACGCACGGGCATATTTGCTAGTACTAATAAAGAGAAAATTTCTTGACCCTAAAATTTCCGTCTGCCCATATCCATATCTATCCTGCAAGTCCGGTTATTTTTCTACACGGAAGTTCTCCGTGGCCCTGAAGGACTATACCAATTCAATTCCGATAACTTTTCCATATACTACACGTACTCAGGTTCCAGGGTCCTTATGTAACTCGGTTATTTCAATATTATTGTCCGGTTGTTTCTCAAATCCATACGTGTCCGGTTACATAACAAAATACATTGTTTCTCAAATCCATACGTACCTAAAAATACAGGGTCCTATTATAGAAAGCAAAAACAAGAGATCTACAAATATCTTCTCCAACGTCCCGCGGCTGCTGGGTGCAGCTGTACGAGCCTACGAGGATGATGCACAGGTCGTTGGCGGCTTCGCGTGTGTATCCAGCTGCTCGCGGACGACAGGTTCTATGAGCTCTCGTGTTGGATCGATGCAAATTGTTCGAGCCGATAAACTGTCGTCCAAGGTGAACACCGATGTTGGTTCCAGCGTCGGCAGTTAATCACTTTGCCTATCAGCAATTGATTCCTTGGAAGTGCAGTTCCAAAGGAATCAAAAAAATTGTGTCTAGCGATGAAACAAATTTGGAGTCTAATATGTGTTGGATCCCGTTGTAACGCACTGTAACACCGGTTTTAAGAACAAAAACCAGATGAAGCCATATGTGAGCCCCGGAAGTCAAATCTCACATATAGTTTTACAAATGAATGGTAATCAATTCACAATGCTTAAAATATAACGGATGTAATATAAAAGCAAATAACCTCAGCTAGTGACACAACGGAAAGACTCTCTGTTCTTCCGATGTAGGCACCACAGGGGGACCCGACCTGGTTGATCACAAGCCTAACTTCTTCCTAAGGTGTGGGGAATAGCAAGAGTGAGTCCATGTCGAACTCCGCAAATATAGCTAGGCAATATCTACCCCAAAACCCATGATCATTATAACATAAATAATGAATAGCATAAAAAGATAAATCATGAACAATTTAATAAGCATGTATAGACAACAATTATATCATAAACATCATCAACAGAAAGTAAATCCTTCCCTCGGTTTTCCAGGCCGTTCATAACCGCGAACACGGCTGATATATCAGTTTTTAACTCTGCGCAGAGGTGTACACTTTCACTACGGGTCATGAATTTCCACTGCATGGGCTCTAGAACCTCCACAACACCGAAAACCCACATAAAGCCTTTCAAGGGTTTACCTAACAATATTAGTGGCCAACAGAGCTACAACCCCATTTCTCCCAATTCGGCAAACCACCAACAAAGATAGATAAGGTCCTTTTGACCGACTAAAGCCAGAGCCACGTAGCCCCATAGTTGTACGGTAAATCCCGGATTTTGCCAAAGGATAAGTCCTTATGGAGAGCTCAGAGCATCATAAACAAAACATAGCTCTTTCGCCCTATGAACCATGTTATCAACAATCCATATTTAAAGTTCGAGTGCATAAACATTAAGCAAGCCATAAGATCATGGTTTTAAAGATAGCATATCGTAACTATACTTGCCTTAAATATATATCCTTTCTTCAAGTCCAATGCTTTCCCAAAAACACCTTCTTCATCAACTTCTTATAGATCACGGTCTTCTTCGAGATCAACAACATAAAGCTCACCGATCTACTCGATTTCAATCAGCAACACACAAACACATGGATCCAATCATGCATGGCAAACAAGACTACCATTAGAACAAGTACACCAACAAAGTGGGAAAACAGTTTAAAAAACTTATAAAACTATTCTACACGTCACTACGATCACACGACGCGATGATCACCGGAATAGAACGGAGAAGATACGCATTTTACAAGTTTACGCCGATGATCACCGGAATAGAACGGAGAAGATAACGATTTTACAAGTTTATTAGTAATAAAATAATTAACTAAATTCAAATTCAAAATTTAGAAGTTTGAAACCTGACCAACAGTGATACTAACATGTAGATTACGAAATTACAAACCTAACTAAATTTGAACGGCTCAAAACGGATTTAAAACGGAGAAGTTATGGGCATTTGAATCTGATGGCATGAGGATGTATTTGGAGTGTATTTCATGATTTAATTTTACAAAGAAAATCGACCATAAAATGAATGTGATGTCATGATGATGTCATCAAGCTAACAAGCTAGCTAACAAGAGCACAACAGGGCCATGCATGTACTCAGCCTACGTGGTGCTCAAAGCTGATGAAGTGTCGTGCATATGCACACATGCTTGACTGCAGAGGATGTTGCAATATGGCAAGACATACAACGTGGTTCTGGTGTTCAGATGTATACGTGTATTGGCATGGTATTTCTATTGTATTTCGTGATTTGTTTTTCTAAAGGAAAACGGCAAGAAAACATCACGTGATGTCATCAAGCTAGCTAATCTGATCAGCAAGCTGGACAAAGGCCATGGTGTCGATGGAGATTTCAATGTAGTTCGGTGATAACAGAAAATAGAAGAAAACGATGAGAGCTCACCTAGGATTAGTGAATGACGATGAAGACATGGCTAGGACAAGAGCGATTCAATAGGGCATGGACTGCTGCTCCCTTGGTAATGTTTATGGTTAAGGTAGCTTAATCCTGTAGGACGCAAGCCTAGTTAGAATTGGTCATCTTAAGGTTTTGAAATTGCTATGGCATCCTTGTTCTATAAACCTTGGTATTTTTCTTCTCTACTATATTCCTACCTTTATATTTATCTCCTCCTTGATACTTGTTCTAAAGACTTTGTTCCCATCTTCACTACTTGCTTTGATATGCTTTTAGAATCTTCTCTCACCACATTCTTAAGGTCATCAGAAGAAGATAGTTAGGATCTTTGCCCTTCATATGAAGAAAACGATAGCATCGCAAGTTTAAGTCAATGTTTGAGGTGTGAGCAATTTATTGTTAAGATGGTTTGTCATTGTGCAAATGCTTGTTTTGGATCTTTGTATTGAGTGGTATGATCTTGTTGGTATATCCACAATTTCATTAGTTCATAGGCTTAAGATTTAAGGATTTAGTGTAATAAATAGTCGGGTTGGTTTTCTTGTTTCTGCCCATCCTGTTTTTTTTTTTTGGAGCAATCTGAGTTCTTTGGCTTATACCTCTATCATTGGATGAGCAAAAATCATGGAATAAATCTGGACAAAAGTAGACTTCCATATCTTTATCTGAGCGCAAGAATCACCTTCATAGCCTGTCTGGTTTGAGAGTTATGAAAATCACAAGGTGATGCAACTGTGCTGTCAGGAATCTGGACTAGTTTCTGTTGTGCACCGTTTTCGACCAACATAAGTGTCGAATCTGGAGAAGAGTTCTATAAGGAAGTTGTAGAGAATTTCATAAGCTTTCCAGCGGTATAAAGCATGACCTTATTGGATTAACAGAACTCAAATTATTGATGTTTTACTGAGCTGCTGTTTTTCTACTCGCGAGGAGTTTCAGATTTCTTGTTATTGTTTATGCAATTGAATTTCTTTTGGAAGTCATTAGACCATTAAGATGGATGACTCGCTGAGGAGAATGTTTAAGCTACCTTTGTTGGTCCCCTAGTAATCGTTTCTTAAGGGGGGTAGCCACTTGAAGAAGTTACTAGCATGAAGATTTCATATATCTAGTTCTTGGAAGCATCGACTATTTTTATGGTTGGGAGGTCAACATCAAGTGTAGGCATCGTTCCTTTAAGATTGATATTTTTTTTTTGGATCATCTACATGGAGCTTGTGCGTTCATCGTGATTGGGTTTAGTTTCGAGCTATCACTTTGGGGTTCACTTAGAACTCAAGACGAGTTAGCCGATGGCATAGGAACAAAGTGTTGGTCTTCTCTACAAGTGTGGTTAGTGAGAATTGTTTGGATAAAACTCTTGTGGTTATGATATCTCCAATGGTGGATTTGCACGGACAACTCAAGAGTGGCATGTTGAGTTGAAGTCGTCTAAGAATGCAAGCGTGCTTCCATGGAATGGCACGATTCTATTGGGACGTAGTGGAGGCTTTATAATAATGAACACTAGAGTTTCTTCTGTAGTGCATTTCGGCAAGATCATGGAAATACTCCAGGTAAGAAGAGTAGAAGTCTATGCATCAAGTCGACTTAGGAAGTGTGAGTTGGACTACTCAACACATGATGTGAGGTTACCGCTATGGAGCATGGAAATAGTGGTTTCTCGGATAAAAGAATGATAGCTAGATAAAACATAAGAATCTTAAGGATGTCTTTATGAAGTTTTGAATTTGTCTCTTGGATTATCCTTGTATATGATCATCTATCCTTGTCGAGGTTACCGTTGTTGACCACCAGATGGTAGAAACTAGAGGTGAGTATATGAAGGAGGAGATTGGATAGTGCGGATTAAAAGTGACAAAGCAGAACATATTGAGGCTTATGATGTTGCAGTTTGGAATTGTGGGGACAAGGAATTGTCGGGACTTTTAATTTCCAAAAGGTCATAAAGAACATCAGTGTCAAGAGTGATCTAGCATCTGTTGCAACAATGCAGTTAAGATTACTAAAAAGGTAACAAGTGGGCTAACAATTGGATGTTACTAGGAGTTGGATGAAGTCATTCAGAGTTGTTCAATTACCTACTTGGAATTAGTTCAGCAAATCACTTGGAGTAACATCCAGATGATGAGCGAAATAAGGTGAAATCATTACGAGAAAATGGAACTACTCGAGGAGTGACAAAAGATTCGCAGACGGAGTATCTCAATCTCTTTGATCTTTATCTTCCGAATCTCGGGACGAGATTCATCTTAAGGGGTAGATTTGTAACACCCCAAATTTTGCCTCTTTTAAAAATAGAATAAAATGATTTATTTACGTATTTTTTTTGTGCTCATGAAATTTAGGAAAATAAATATTTTTGATAAAATAAAATTTATCATAGGAGTTAGCAACATTTTGTGTGCACTCATGCTGTCGCATAATTGTTCTTGTGATGTCTGGATTTGTCAAACTTGAAAAGAGGTTTTAATCTCACTTCCTTCCAATCTGACCGATGGAATCTCATTGCCCGGCCTGCTTTGATCCAGCGAGTGTTTCTTCTCCCTTGGCCCATGTGACAAATTTTCTTTTGGCCGATGGCCTGTTTTTGCTCTCGTAATGGCCTGGACGCAACCGCGTACATATATATAATAGAAACCCCGGCCTCTTTCCTTGTAATCGTGCCTGCCAAGTCCTACATAATTAAACCTTGTAATCGCATGCCCTTTCGTAACCCTATTCGCAGCATCGCTTTCCCAGCCCTAGCGCACGCGCGCCGCCGGCAATCGAGAACAGCAGCCGCCATGTAGTTGCCGAGTTCAATACGCCAAAACAAGTGCCGCTGCCGTGAACCTTCTTGCTGCCGCCTCAAGCTTTGCAGGGCCGCCGTGAGTCCTGATCGCTCGCCACCGACGTGTTCATCACAGAGAGTCTCCCCACCGTTCGAGACCTGATGCCGAGCTTCACACCAAGGGAGCAGCAGTCCATGCCCTATTGAATCGCTCTTGTCCTAGCCATGTCTTCATCGTCATTCACTAATCCTAGGTGAGCTCTCATCGTTTTCTTCTATTTTCTGTTATCACCGAACTACATTGAAATCTCCATCGACACCATGGCCTTTGTCCAGCTTGCTGATCAGATTAGCTAGCTTGATGACATCACGTGATGTTTTCTTGCCGTTTTCCTTTAGAAAAACAAATCACGAAATACAATAGAAATACCATGCCAATACACGTATACTTCTGAACACCAGAACCACGTTGTATGTCTTGCCATATTGCAACATCCTCTGCAGTCAAGCATGTGTGCATATGCACGGCACTTCATCAGCTTTGAGCACCACGTAGGCTGAGTACATGCATGGCCCTGTTGTGCTCTTGTTAGCTAGCTTGTTAGCTTGATGACATCATCATGAAATACACTCCAAATACATCCTCATGCCATCAGATATAGCTAGGCAATATCTACCCCAAAACCCATGATCATTATAACATAAGTAATGAATAGCATGAAACGATAAATCATGAACAATTTAATAAGCATGTATAGCCAACAGTTATAAACATCAAGTTAATTATCAACATAATAAGCATGTGATTCTATTCATAGATGTCTCCAAGGCCGTTCATGACCGCGAACACGGCTGTTATAACAGTTTTTAACTCTGCTTGCAGAGGTGTACACTTTCACTACGGGTCATGGTTTCCACCGAGTAGGTTCATGACTCCCCAAACAAATGAAAACCATAAAGTCGTTCAAAGGCCCTCCTAAAAATATTAAGTGGCCAACAGAGCTACAACCCCGTTTCTCCCAACTCGCAAACCACCAACAAAGTTAGGTAAAACCCTTGAACAACTAGAGCCGAGCCATGTGGCCCCCATAGTGTCACGGTAAATCCCGGATTTTGCCAAAGGATAAGTCCTTATGGAGAGCTCGAGCATCATAAACAAAACATAGCTCTTTCGCCCTATGAATCATGTTATCAACAATTCATATTTAACGTCAAAGTGCATAAACATTAAGCAAGCCATAAGATCATGGTTTAAAGATAGCATATCCCTTAACTATACTTGCCTTAAATATATATCCTTTCTTCAAGTCCAATGCTTTCCCAAAAACACCTTCTTCATCAACTTCTTATAGATCACGATCTTCTTCGAGATCAACAACATAAAGCTCACCGATCTACTCGATTTCAATCAGCCACACAAACACATGGATCCAATCATGCATGGCAAACAAGACTACCATTAGAACAAGACACCAACAAAGTGGGAAAACAGTTTAAAAAAACTTATAAAACTATTCTACACGCCACTACGATCACACGACGCGATGATCACCGGAATAGAACGGAGAAGTTACGCATTTTACAAGTTTACGCGATGATCACCGGAATAGAACGGAGAAGATACGCATTTTACAAGTTTATTAGTAATAAAATAATTAACTAAATTCAAATTCAAAATTTAGAAGTTTGAAACCTGACCAACAGTGATACTAACATGTAGATTACGAAATTACAAACCTAACGAAATTTGAACGGCTCAAAACGGATTTAAAACGGAGAAGTTATGGGCATTTGAATCTGATGGCATGAGGATGTATTTGGAGTGTATTTCATGATTTAATTTTACAAAGAAAATCGACCATAAAATGAATGTGATGTCATGATGATGTCATCAAGCTAACAAGCTAGCTAACAAGAGCACAACAGGGCCATGCATGTACTCAGCCTACGTGGTGCTCAAAGCTGATGAAGTGCCGTGCATATGCACACATGCTTGACTGCAGAGGATGTTGCAATATGGCAAGACATACAACGTGGTTCTGGTGTTCAGATGTATACGTGTATTGGCATGGTATTTCTATTGTATTTCATGATTTGTTTTTCTAAAGGAAAACGGCAAGAAAACATCACGTGATGTCATCAAGCTAGCTAATCTGATCAGCAAGCTGGACAAAGGCCATGGTGTCGATGGAGATTTCAATGTAGTTCGGTGATAACAGAAAATAGAAGAAAACGATGAGAGCTCACCTAGGATTAGTGAATGACGATGAAGACATGGCTAGGACAAGAGCGATTCAATAGGGCATGGACTGCTGCTCCCTTGGTGTGAAGCTCGGCATCAGGTCTCGAACGGTGGGGAGACTCTCTATGATGAACACGTCGGTGGCGAGCGATCAGGACTCACGGCGGCCCTGCAAAGCTTGAGGCGGCAGCAAGAAGGTTCACGGCAGCGGCACTTGTTTTGGCGTATTGAACTCGGCAACTACATGGCGGCTGCTGTTCTCGATTGCCGGCGGCGCGTGCGCTAGGGCTGGGAAAGCGATGCTGCGAATAGGGTTACGAAAGGGCATGCGATTACAAGGTTTAATTATGTAGGACTTGGCAGGCACGATTACAAGGAAAGAGGCCGGGGTTTCCTATTATATATATGTACGCGGTTGCGTCTAGGCCATTACGAGAGCAAAAACAGGCCATCGGCCAAAAGAAAATTTGTCACATGGGCCAAGGGAGAAGAAACACTCGCTGGATCAAAGCAGGCCGGGCAATGAGATTCCATCGGTCAGATTGGAAGGAAGTGAGATTAAAACCTCTTTTCAAGTTTGACAAATCCAGACATCACAAGAACAATTATGCGACAGCATGAGTGCACACAAAATGTTGCTAACTCCTATGATAAATTTTATTTTATCAAAAATATTTATTTTCCTAAATTTCATGAGCACAAAAAATACGTAAATAAATCATTTTATTCTATTTTTAAAAGAGGCAAAAATTTGGGGTGTTACAAATCTACCCCCTTAAGATGAATCTCGTCCCCGAGATTCGGAAGATAAAGATCGAAGAGATTGAGATACTCGTCATGCGAATCTTTTGTCACTCCTCGAGTAGTTCCATTTTCTCGTAATGATTTCACCTTATTTCGCTCATCATCTGGATGTTACTCCAAGTGATTTGCTGAACTAATTCCAAGTAGGTAATTGAACAACTCTGAATGACTTCATCCAACTCCTAGTAACATCCAATTGTTAGCCCACTTGTTACCTTTTAGTAATCTTAACTGCATTGTTGCAACAGATGCTAGATCACTCTTGACACTGATGTTCTTTATGACCTTTTGGAAATTAAGCTGCCTCGACAATTCCTTGTCCCCGACAATTCCAAACTGCAACATCATAAGCCTCAATATGTTCTGCTTTTGTCACTTTTAATCCGCACTATCCAATCTCCTCCTTCATATACTCACCTCTAGTTTCTACCATCCGGTGGTCAACAACGGTAACCTCGACAAGGATAGATGATCATATACAAGGATAATCCAAGAGACAAATTCAAAACTTCATAAAGACATCCTTAAGATTCTTATGTTTTATCTAGCTATCATTCTTTTATCCGAGAAACCACTATTTCCATGCTCCATAGCGGTAACCTCACATCATGTGTTGAGTAGTCCAACTCACACTTCCTAAGTCGACTTGTTGCATAGACTTCTACTCTTCTTACCTGAGTATTTCCATGATCTTGCCGAAATGCACTACAGAAGAAACTCTAGTGTTCATTATTATAAAGCCTCCACTACGTCCCAATAGAATCGTGCCATTCCATGGAAGCACGCTTGCATTCTTAGACGACTTCAACTCAACATGCCACTCTTGAGTTGTCCGTGCAAATCCACCATTGGAGATATCATAACCACAAGAGTTTTATCCAAACAATTCTCACTAACCACACTGTAGAGAAGACCAACACTTTGTTCCTATGCCATCGAAGCTAACTCGTCTTGAGTTCTAAGTGAACCCCAAAGTGATAGCTCGAAACGAAACCCAATCACGATGAACGCACAAGCTCCATGTAGATGATCAAAAAAAATATCAATCTTAAGGGAACGATGCCTACACTTGATGTTGACCTCCCAACCATAAAAATAGTCGATGCTTCCAAGAACTAGATATATGAAATCTTCATGCTAGTAACTTCTTCAAGTGGCTACCCCCTTAAGAAACGATTACTAGGGGACCAACAAAGGTAGCTTAAACATTCTCCTCGGCCGAATAAAACCCGGTTCAGCTAGCAGACAGCGGAAAGACACTCGATCTTCTAGTGTGGACTCCACAGGGGACCGACCGACGGGGTTGATCACACGCCTAAACTTCACCCGAGGTGTGGGGAATAGCAAGAATGAGTCCATGTCGAACTCCGCAAATATAGCTAGGAATTATCTACCCAAAACCCATGATCATTATAACATAAATAATGAATAGCATAAAAAGATAAATCATGAACAATTTAATAAGCATGTATAGACAACAATTATATCATAAACATCATCAACGAGAAAGTAAATCCTTCCCTCGGTTTTCGGGCCGTTCATAACCGCGAACACGGGCTGATATATCAGTTTTTAACTCTGCAGAGAGGTGTACACTTTCACTACGGGTCATGAATTTCCACCTGCATGGGCTCTAGAACCTCCACAACACACGAAAACCCACATAAAGCCTTTCAAGGGTTTACCTAACAATATTAGTGGCCAACAGAGCTACAACCCCATTTCTCCCAATTACGGCAAACCACCAACAAAGATAGATAAGGTCCTTTGACCGACTAAAGCCCGAAAGCCACGTAGCCCCCCCCATAGTTGTACGGTAAATCCCGTCCTTATGGAGAGCTAAGAGCATCATAAACAAAACATAGCTCTTTCGCCCTATGAACCATGTTATCAACAATCCATATTTAAAGTTGATTGCATAAACATTAAGCAAGTCATAAGATCATGGTTTAAAGATAGCATATCCAAAACTATACTTGCCTTTTATAGTCGCTCCAACTTTCTCATATGTTGCTTCCAGTCATCCTCTTCCGATCTTTAACACTCACAAGCGGTCCTCGTTCTACTCGTAGCAAACACCACACATACAAGCCGACCAAAAAGAATAAACTAAGAACAATACACCAATCATCGCCAAAGCTTTAAAACAACAAACTAAGAGATATCTTGTTGCTACGGTAGAGAGAAAAAGCAGAAGAAACGCCGATAACGGGGCTATCGTTAAAAGAAATGACTACCGATGATTTTTATATTATGGAAGGAAATAGAAAGACTACATGCTTCTTTATTTTAATTAAGAAAACCATGTGAATAAAATTAATTCAGATTAGTCACATCATATTTGAATTCAAAATCAAGTTGACTCTAGTCATATTTTAATTATAAACATGCCATATAAATTAATCAAGTTAAACTATTATCTTTGCAAAATAATATGTGTGAATGCAACTAATAGACATATGCAATGTGTTTAAACTAAACAAATTATTATTTATAAAACATATTTATATTAGCAATTAATCACATTGATATTTTATTCTAAAATAACCGAGTATAAAACCTATATTATTTTTAATTAGTAAACACATTACATAAGCATTAATCAAATATTTATTTAACTTAACAAAGTCATAAGTATGTGACATGATGAACGTCAGCACTACTACGAAGAGAACGATGCTACAAAATTAACGCAACTGGAATGGATCGATATGGACTCGAAACGAAGAAACGGCGGAAAAACTAACCGGTGGCTAATCTTGCACCTCAAAACAGCACGTACAGACTTGATCACCTTCTACCACGCGTACGGCTCCTGTACTGCCATGGCCAAGGATGGAGCTTCTGCTGCTCGGTGCTGCACAGGGCAGGAAGAGGCAAGGCCGTAGTACATGAACGGCAAGAAAGCAAACGATATCATCATGATGTCATCAAAGCTAGGAAGGAGGCCATGGCCGACGTGCTGTTCGTGTGTCCAGTCAAAGATGGCGTCGACGTATGGAACTATGAACAAAGGCAGAGATGGTTCCATAGATGTGCTCACCTAGGAATTTCTCAATGACGACGATGCAGGCACGGCGAGTCAGCGAGAACGATCCGACGACAGCGCGACGGAATTGGTGGAACGACGGGCGACAGCCAAGGTGCTGAAATTTTGAGAGCACGCCAGCAGCCCTCGGTCAGGCAACAGGCTTAGATGCTCATCTAGTTCTTCCTGTTGTTGGAGAAAGGCTGAATCAAAAGCACGTGATGACTAGATACAACTTGCCAAGAATGAGAGAGCAATTCATGTACGTGAAGACATGTACATACATAGAACCAAACGTGCCTTGTAGATTCACGGCAACGAGGTCGAGGACCTTGAACAGCTCGACGGGCGGACGTACGCAGTTCGGCGGATGGTAGCAACGGTGGCAAGAGGGCTTCGGAGCGATGACGAGACGTCCGACAACCTTGGATGATGCAACAGCCTCGGAGGAAGGTACATATTTATAGGAAGAAAAACTCTCCACGATACATCAACTAGCAATATGGTGTTAATTGACGTTGTAGGCTTCACCTTACTAACGGGCCTAAATAATCATTAAGCCCATTGATAAATAAATCCATAGGCTTAGTGAAAGAATGAAATATTTTATTATTTTCGAAATTAATTAATTTCAGGATTAAAATAATTCTAGAAAAGTCCGAACACTTTAAACCATGAGAAAGTTCTCTGAATGCTCGGATATTTGGGAAAATTCCAGAGACATTGAAATGTGAGGAACCCAAATTATAGAAAAGAAAATTCTCATAGAGAAAAGCAAGAAAAACTCCAGAGAATGCTGAAATAATTTTCGAGGGGATTTTTGTCACACCCGCCCTCCAAAGCCGCATCGCACGCCCTTCCGAGGGCGCGCACGCGCACACATAGCACCTTGCTACACTTTTCGTCCGCCTGCCGTGTAAAAGGGTTAACCCGAAGGTGGTATGGCCTGGATGGCAAAGGCTTATAAGTTGGCTCCACCCTTGCTCAACTAGCAAGGTGGTACTAAACATGTGCACTCTGCACTAATAGGCCCCCTTGGGCCACATCCAAATTGGGCGGGTGTTACAATTTTACATAGATATTGATGAATTATGAGCTCAAAGAAATGATTTAGAGTGGAAGAATAATGTTATGAGAAACTCCGCTTAAAGGAATGAGCGGTGAAGCAAGGATCTGATCGTTAAGATAAAGACAGAGATACACCGAGCAATAAACGACTTACTAGTAATTTCAATTTTAGCAAAAACCAGACATCACAAAATAGAATAATGCACCAAGTATGAATGCTCAAACACGTTGCTACCTTACGATAAATTTTAAGTTGACGAAATATTTATTTTCCTATATTTAATGAGCACAAAAATTACATAATTAAAATCATTTTATTCTATTTTCAAAAGAGACAAAATTTGGGGTGTTACAAATCTACCCCCTTAAGATGAATCTCGTCCCCGAGATTCGGAAGATAAAGATCGAAGTGATTGAGATACTCTGTCTCACGAATCGTTGTCACTCCTCGAGTATTTCCATTTCCTTGGTAAGGATTCCTCTTATTTTGCATGACTATTAATCTTTGTCCAAAAAAACATGCTGGCTTATTCCAAGGCTTTGGCGGTGATCCAACATAACTCTCGGCTAACTCCAAACCAAATCCCTGTTAACTTTCAACTATTAGGCCACCTCTCTAGAGCTAACTTACTCTTCACACCCACTCTGTTTATACTTCTCATAGAGAGTACCGAAGATTGGGCAAGATAAATTTTATCCCAAAGTAGACTATTCATCCAACTTCAAAACATTGGTTGCTCAATCCTTGAATCTAAACTTTTTACTTTGTGGTGTCGTTCGAATCTTCTCAGCATAACTCTTCTTTGCTAAGGCATCGGCAACGACTTATACATCTATAGCTAAGCTAACATCACCTTTTCCAAGTCATAACACTTAATTAACCCAATTCATCTCGAACATGCAACTCAAGACCAAATTAGTAGTCATATAAATTCTTACAATCCACGTAGATGTAACCCTTTATAAACCGTGTAATCTGCCGCCTTTGGTGCCCGAGTAGAATAATACCTCCAAATCCATTTTTCTTGACAATCGACTTTTCATCCAACCACACTTTACCTTATTTTCTAATAATATCCCGAGAGACTTGGAGAAACCTTCTTTCAACCCACAATAGAGTTGTATCATTCCATGGAAGCATCCTCGCATACTTAGGCGACTTCTCCTCAACACATCACTCTTGTGTTCTTCATGCAAATCCACCTTTGGAGACATCATGCTAAGATTTCATCACTTAAATCTTACTTTCTAGATACAACATAGTGGTGACATCTCTAGAGTATCTGTGTAATCCATTGTAGATGTCCAATATGAATGCCAAATTATCTTGAGTTGAAAATTGAACTCCAAAGTGATAGCTTAAAACAACCCCAATTATGATGAACACACAAGCTTCCTATAGATGGCCCAACAATCATCAATCTTTGAATGACGGATATCTACACTTGTTGTTGACTTTTGATCCATGAGGCGGCTAATGCTTGAGTGATGAACTAGAATGAATGAAACCTCCATCTTGCAATATATATATTCAACACTTGTAATCGCATGCCCTTTCGTAACCCTATTCGCAGCATCGCTTTCCCAGCCCTAGCGCACGCGCCGCCGGCAATCGAGAACAGCAGCCGCCATGTAGTTGCCGAGTTCAATACGCCAAAACAAGTGCATTTGCCGTGAACCTTCTTTGCCGCCTCAAGCTTTGCGGGGCGCCGTGAGTCCCGATCGGCTCGCCACCGGCGTGTTCATCACGAGAGAGTCTCCCCACCGTTCGAGACCGATGCCGAAGCTTCACACCAAGGGAGCAGCAGTCCATGCCCTATTGAATCGCTCTTGTCCTAGCCATGTCTTCATCGTCATTCACTAATCCTAGGTGAGCTCTCATCGTTTTCTTCTATTTTCTGTTATCACCGAACTACATTGAAATCTCCATCGACACCATGGCCTTTGTCCAGCTTGCTGATCAGATTAGCTAGCTTGATGACATCACGTGATGTTTTCTTGCCGTTTTCCTTTAGAAAAACAAATCACGAAATACAATAGAAATACCATGCCAATACTGCGTATACATCTGAACACCAGGGCTTATACCTCTATCATTGGATGAGCAAAAATCATGGAATAAATCTGGACAAAAGTAGACTTCCATATCTTTATCTGAGCGCAAGAATCACCTTCATAGCCTGTCTGGTTTGAGAGTTATGAAAATCACAAGGTGATGCAACTGTGCTGTCAGGAATCTGGACTAGTTTCTGTTGTGCACCGTTTTTCGACCAACATAAGTGTCGAATCTGGAGAAGAGTTCTATAAGGAAGTTCTAGAGAATTTCATAAGCTTTCCAGCGGTATAAAAGCACGACCTTATTGGATTAACAGAACTCAAATTATTGATGTTTTACTGAGCTGCTGTTTTTCTACTCGCGAGGAGTTTCAGATTTCTTGTTATTGTTTATGCAATTGAATTTCTTTTTGGAAGTCATTAGACCATTAAGATGGATGACTCGCTGAGGAGAATGTTTAAGCTACCTTTGTTGGTCCCCTAGTAATCGTTTCTTAAGGGGGTAGCCACTTGAAGAAGTTACTAGCATGAAGATTTCATATATCTAGTTCTTGGAAGCATCGACTATTTTTATGGTTGGGAGGTCAACATCAAGTGTAGGCATCGTTCCCTTAAGATTGATATTTTTTGGATCATCTACGCACATGGAGCTTTGTTCATCGTGATTGGGTTTTTCGTTTGAGCTATCACTTTGGGGTTCACTTAGAACTCAAGGCGAGTTAGCTTCGATGGCATAGGAACAAAGTGTTGGTCTTCTCTCTACGGTGTGGTTAGTGAGAATTGTTTGGATAAAACTCTTGTGGTTATGATATCTCCAATGGTGGATTTGCACGGACAACTCAAGAGTGGCATGTTGAGTTGAAGTCGTCTAAGAATGCAAGCGTGCTTCCATGGAATGGCACGATTCTATTGGGGCGTAGTGGAGGCTTTATAATAATGAACACTAGAGTTTCTTCCTGTAGTGCATTTCGGCAAGATCATGGAAATACTCCAGGTAAGAAGAGTAGAAGTCTATGCATCAAGTCGACTTAGGAAGTGTGAGTTGGACTACTCAACACATGATGTGAGGTTACCGCTATGGAGCATGGAAATAGTGGTTTCTCGGATAAAAGAATGATAGCTAGATAAAACATAAGAATCTTAAGGATGTCTTTATGAAGTTTTGAATTTGTCTCTTGGATTATCCTTGTATATGATCATCTATCCTTGTCGAGGTTACCGTTGTTGACCACCAGATGGTAGAAACTAGAGGTGAGTATATGAAGGAGGAGATTGGATAGTGCGGATTAAAAGTGACAAAGCGAGAACATATTGAATTTGTAACACCCGGTTTTAAGAACAAAACCAGATGAAGCTATATGTGAGCCCCGGAAGTCAAATCTCACATATAGTTTACAAATGAATGGTAATCAATTCACAATGCTTAAAATAAAACAAACCTAACAAGAAAGACATAACCTCAGCTAGCAGACAGTAGGAAAAACTCTCTGTTCTTCCGATGTAGGCACCCACGAGGGAACGACCGACCGGGGTTGATCACAAGCCTAACTTCTTCCGAGGTGTGGGGAATAGCAAGAGTGAGTCCATGTCGAACTCCGCTTAAAATATAGCTAGGCAATATCTACCCCCAAAACCCATGATCATTATAACATAAGTAATGAATAGCATGAAACGATAAATCATGAACAATTTAATAAGCATGTATAGCCAACAGTTATAAACATCAAGTTAATTATCAACATAATAAGCATGTGATTCTATTCATAGATGTCTCCAAGGCCGTTCATGACCCCATGAACACGGCTGTTATAACAGTTTTTAACTCTGCTTGAGAGGTGTACACTTTCACTACGGGTCATGGTTTCCACGAGTAGGTTCATGACTCCCAAACAAATGAAAACCATATAAAGCCTTTCAAAGGGGTTATCTAAGTATGCCGAATAGCGATAGGGCTACAACCCATTCTCTTCCATTTTGGTAACCATCGACACAAATAAACACTATCCCTGAGCGACTAAAGCCGAGCCATGTGACCCCCATAGGCATCTTGTATATCCGGATGATCACAAATGAATAAGTCCTTATGGAGAGCTAAGAGCATCATAAACAAAACATAGCTCGTTAAGCCCTTTGAACCATGTTATCAACAATTCATATTTAACGTTGAGTGCATAAACATTAAGCAAGCCATAAGATCATGGTTTAAAGCTAGCATATACCAAAAACTATACTTGCCTTAAATATAGATCCTTTCTTCAAGTCTAATGCTTTCCCAAAAACACCTTCTTCATCAACTTCTTATAGATCACGGTCTTCTTCGAGATCAACAACATAAAGCTCACCGATCTACTCGATTCCAATCAGCAACACACAACCAAATGAATCCAATCATGCATGACAAACAAGACTACAATTAGAAACAGTACACCAACAGTGGAAAAACAGTTTGAAAAGTTTGTAAAAGCTATCTACACGTCACTATGATCACAAACGTGAAAAGCACTCTAACTAGTTTTATGGTGATAAAGAGGCGACTACGAAAGATTTACTTTGAAAAGAAAACCAAAATAAAACAATTATATTTATGCACAACCGAACATGATATATAGGATAGATTCAGAAATAGACTCAGGGTTATGGATGGATGATGCGTGCATGACATCAGCAAGGTATTTGATCAATAAAATAATGGAAAAAGGACTAATCTGGCCGCTGACCTTATGCTGCACCAGCTAGCTTGCTGCAGCCGAGATACTTCATGCTAGCAAACATGGAATTAAGCAGCTTGATGATGAACTGTTACATGGCCGAAGATGGTATAGGAAAATTCAAGATCGTTTAGAGTCATTAGAATGACAAGATGAATAAAATAATAATCAAAGGATTAGCTAATTAGCTTGCTTGATGATGTGTACTGGATGTACGTACCGCTCTGGATGTACGAGATGGTTAGTTCGATCTGAGATGTCAAGCGATAGCACGACTTAGTCGACCAAGCGTAGAATGGGCAACATCAACAACGGCCGGTGGCCAACACAAGATGACCATAGATGACTTGCAGATTCATGGCAATGATGATCGACAATGTAAAGCTCAGCGAGCGGCAGCCAGCTTTCATTGACGTCAAGCTCGTCAACAGTATGCAGACGTCACCACGTCGGCGAGGCAGCAGATTATGCAGCCACGCATGTTGCCGATCGGCAAGGACATGGCAGGCAGATTTTCCTGTGATCCATGGTGAAATCGTGTGAGCAACAGAGAGACCAATATCAAGAGGTAGAAGGAGATCGATGGCACCTACAACTTCGACGGAAGTGGAGCAGCAGACAACGTACGTACTGCTGGATTAGGCAGGCGGCGACGTTCCACGATGACAGGCTCGTCAAGTAGCTTACAGAGATGATGAAGCTGCGGAACATCTTGACTGCGGTGGCATAGGGCATCGGCTACCGCTGTTGCTCAAGATTGATGAGGCGATGAGAGAAGTCCAGGAAAAGACGATGTGGCAACGCGGCTCGAGTCTTATATGTGCCAGGTGAGTGCGGTTATAAAGGGAAAAGAGCCAGAGATCACGGTATTGCATCGGAAGGTCCATCGAATCCTTGTCGAACACGGTGGGGAAGACGTCAAACAAGAAGGCGATGTGGAATAGATTATTAACTTGTCTCAAGGGTTTGGAAAAGATACGATGCCCGGCTGCTATATATAGTATATATATATATATATATATAGACAAAACATATTCTTGTAGGCCACGAGAAGGACTGCTGTGGTGGCCTTCCTGGAAATAATAAATCAAAGGGACCTCGGCTTGAGCAGGAGCAAAGAAACAAGCGAAAGAGCTAGCTCCAGGGCTGATTTACGAGAATTGATTTGCAGAGGAAATAAAAAGAAAAAGATAAACAAGTGTTGACGAGAGAGAGAGGAGAAGGAATTCATTTTATTTTCTATAAACCGAATTTCAAATATGCTTTTACAAATTGATTTTGAACTCCTTTTTCAGTTTGGCAAAAACCAGACAACACAAAATAAACTATGCAACAGCATGAGTGCTCAAACTTGTATCTACCTTATGTTTTATTTTAATTTGATAAAACATTTATTTTTCCTATATTTTTCATGAGCACAAAAATTCATAAATAAATCAATTTAAACCTATTTTCAAAAGAAGCAAAATTTGGGGTGTTACAAATCTACCCCCTTAAGATGAATCTCGTCCAGAGATTCGAAGATAAAGATCAAAGAGATTGAGATACTACGTCTACAAATCGTTGTCACTTCTCGAGTAATTCCATTTTTTCGGTAATGATTTTTGTCTTTGCTTTGCTAGCTTATCTTAATAACCTTACTCCGAGTGACTTGTTAAACTCATTACGAATAGGTAGTTCAACAACTCGAGTACTCCATCCAACTCCTAGTAACATCCAATTGTAAGCACATGTGTTACCTTTTTAGTAACCTTAGATGCATTGTTGCAACAGATGCTAGAACACTCTTCACACTTTGTTGTTCTTTATGACCCTTTTTAGATTAAGCATCGACAATTCCTTGTCCCGACAATTCCAAACTACAACATCTTAAACCTCAACATGTTACGCTTTGCCACTTTCTAATCCATAATATCTAATTACTTTATATCCACCTCTAGTTACTATCATCCGGTGGGCAACAATGATAGCCTTGATAAGGATAGATGGCCATATAAAACTTGTGATAATCCAAGAAATCGACAAACTCACAACTTAGAGACAACTCATGACCTTGAGACAAGTCAAGAGAAACATGCATGTGAGATTAAGGCACTACTCCCCCCTTAAGATATGATCAACCCGGGGTAACTAGGGAGTAGTTTTCGTATCCTTTTAAGCACCTTAATCATCTTCTAGACCTTCCAATTGACCCACATGACTCTCTTGATCCAAGGTGGGTTCCACTATCATCTTGCACCGACTATGGCCAAAATACTCAAACCTCTAATCACTTTTCCTTAGTCACACTGTCAATTACTTTTCAGTTAATCCTTGAATCTAATCTTTTGGCCTGTGTTGACCGAATCTTTCGTAGCAGAACTCCTCTTTGCTAAGGGTATCGGCAACTGCTTCTCCTTCCATAGCTTATAACACCTTTTCCCAAGTCACAACACTTGATTAGCCCAATCCAACTAGAACATGCAACAGAAGACCAACTTAGCAGTCCTATAAATACCTACATTCCATGTAGACACACTCTTCAAAACCATATGACTGCTACACCGGTAAATACAAATATACTACCAAATCCATTTGCTTTCACAGTTAACTTGACATCCAAACATAGTTTAATATATTATCTTGTAGTAACATCTTGAGAGACTTGGGTAAACCTTTCTTCAACCACCAATAGAATCATCTCATTCGAAGGAAACAATCTTGCATACTTGGACGACTTCAACTCAACACCTCACTCTAGAGTTCTCCATGCAATCCACCATTAGAGATGTCATACCTAAGAAAGGATCTTCCTTCAAACTTACTCACCATGATGCTTGTTGTAAGTATTGGAGTTTCCAAATTCATCATAGAATAACTATAGAGAAGTCCAACATGCAGCACACTCCTTTATCATCATTGCTAACTTGTCTTGAATTGTGAGTTGAATTTCCAAAGTGTTGTGATAGCTTGAGACATAATCCAATCATGTCAAGCATACAAGCTCCTTGTAGAATTCAATTGCATAAACAAAATCAAGAAATCTGAAACTCCTCGCGGGTAGAAAAACAGCAGCTCAGTAAAACATCAATAATTTGAGTTCTGTTAATCCAATAAGGACGTGCTTTATACCGCTGGAAAGCTTATGAAATTCTCTACAACTTCCTTATAGAACTCTTCTCCAGATTCGACACTTAAGTTGGTCGAAAACGGTGCACAACAGAAACTAGTCCAGATTCCTGACAGCACAGTTGCATCACCTTGTGATTTTCATAACTCTCAAACCAGACAGGCTATGAAGGTGATTCTTGCGCTCAGATAAAGATATGGAAGTCTACTTTTGTCCAGATTTATTCCATGATTTTTTGCTCATCCAATGATAGAGGTATAAGCCAAAGAACTCAGATTGCTCCGAAAAAAAAAAGGATGGGCAGAAACAAGAAAACCAACCCGACTATTTATTACACTAAATCCTTAAATCTTAAGCCTATGAACTAATGAAATTGTGGATATACCAACAAGATCATACCACTCAATACAAAGATCCAAGACAAACATATGCATAATAACAATTCAACAAAGCAATTGAGATGCACAAATCAAACAATGACTCAACTTTCGCTACTAACGTTTTGTTGCATAAGGGGCATAAATTCCTACTTAAACACGGTGTGATTGCAGCGACATCCAGGGTGACACCTTTTGCGTGTGGATGGGCGAAACACATCCTCCTCTTCATTGATCCTTGGTAGTTCAGCACGACTTCTCCACTAATCAATCTCATCAAGAGCTTCCTCATGATGTTACCTTACTACCGCCAACTCTAGTTGACTATCTTCCGGCCTTCCCGATGGAGGACTTGGATTATTACGACATATGGTAACACCGGTTTTAAGAACAAAACGGATGAAGCTATATGTGAGCCCCGGAAGTCAAATCTCACATATAGTTTACAAATAAATGGTAATCAATTCACAATGCTTAAAATAAAAACAAACCTAACAAGAAAGACATAACCTCGGCTAGCGAGGCGGTAGGAAAAACTCTGTTTTTCCGATGTAGGCACCACGAGGAACGACCGACTGGTTGATCACAAGCCTAACTTCTTCCTAAGGTGTGGGGAATAGCAAGAGTGAGTCCATGTCGAACTCCGCAAATATAGCTAGGCAATATCTACCCCAAAACCCATGATCATTATAACATAAATAATGAATAGCATGAGACGATAAATCATCATCAATTTAATAAACATGTATAGACAAGCGGTTATATCATAAACAACATCAATAGAAAATAAATCCTTCCCTCGATTTTCGGGCCGTTCATAACCGCGAACACGGCTGTTATAACGATTTTTAACTTTCTATGCTACAGAGGTGTACACTTTCACTACGGGTCATGGTTTCCACCACGAGTAGGTTCATGACTCCCCAAACAAATGAAAACCATAAAGTAGTTCAAAGGCCCTCCTAAAAATATTAAGTGGCCAACAGAGCTACAACCCCGTTTCTCCCAATTACGGCAAACCACCAACAAAGTTAGGTAAAACCCTTGAACAACTAGAGCCGAGCCATGTGGCCCCCATAGCCGCATGCGGTAAACCCGGATTTTGCCAAAGGATAAGTCCTTATGGGAGAGCTCGAGCATCATAAACAAAACATAGCTCTTTAAGCCCTATGAATCATGTTATCAACAATTCATATTTAACGTTCAGTGCATAAACATTAAGCAAGCCATAAGATCATGGTTTAAAGATAGCATATCCCGAGAACTATACTTGCCTTAAATATATATCCTTTCTTCAAGTCCAATGCTTTCCCAAAAACACCTTCTTCATCAACTTCTTATAGATCACGGTCTTCTTGAGATCAACAACATAAAGCTCACCGATCTACTTTCGATTTCAATCAGCAACACACAAAACACATGGATCCAATCATGCATGGCAAACAAGACTACCATTAGAACAGTACACCAACAGTGGGAAAACAGTTTAAAAACTTATAAAACTATTCTACACGTCACTACGATCAATGCACGCGATGATCACGGAATAGAGCGGAGAAGATCGCATTTTACAAGTTTATTAGTAATAAAATAATTAACTAAATTCAAATTCAAAATTTAGAAGTTTGAAACCTGACCAACAGTGATACTAACATGTAGATTACTTAAATTACAAACCTAACGAAATTTGAGCGGCTCAAAACGGATTTAAAACGGAGAAGTTATGGGCATTTGAATCTGATGGCATGAGGATGTATTTGGAGTGTATTTCATGATTTAATTTTACAAAGAAAATCGACCATAAAATGAATGTGATGTCATGATGATGTCATCAAGCTAACAAGCTAGCTAACAAGAGCACAACAGGGCCATGCATGTACTCAGCCTACGTGGTGCTCAGAGCTGATGAAGTGCCGTGCATATGCACACATGCTTGACTGCAGAGGATGTTGCAATATGGCAAGACATACAACGTGGTTCTGGTGTTCAGATGTATACGTGTATTGGCATGGTATTTCTATTGTATTTCGTGATTTGTTTTTCTAAAGGAAAACGGCAAGAAAACATCACGTGATGTCATCAAGCTAGCTAATCTGATCAGCAAGCTGGACAAAGGCCATGGTGTCGATGGAATTTCAATGTAGTTCGGTGATAACAGAAAATAGAAGAAAACGATGAGAGCTCACCTAGGATTAGTGAATGACGATGAAGACATGGCTAGGACAAGAGCGATTCAATAGGGCATGGACTGCTGCTCCCTTGGTGTGAAGCTCGGCATCAGGTCTCGAACGGTGGGGAGACTCTCTGTGATGAACACGTCGGTGGCGAGCGATCAGGACTCACGGCGGCCCTGCAAAGCTTGAGGCGGCAGCAAGAAGGTTCACGGCAGCGGCACTTGTTTTGGCGTATTGAACTCGGCAACTACATGGCGGCTGCTGTTCTCGATTGCCGGCGGCGCGTGCGCTAGGGCTGGGAAAGCGATGCTGCGAATAGGGTTACGAAAGGGCATGCGATTACAAGGTTTAATTATGTAGGACTTGGCAGGCACGATTACAAGGAAAGAGGCCGGGGTTTCCTATTATATATATGTACGCGGTTGCGTCCAGGCCATTACGAGAGCAAAAACAGGCCATCGGCCAAAAGAAAATTTGTCACATGGGCCAAGGGAGAAGAAACACTCGCTGGATCAAAGCAGGCCGGGCAATGAGATTCCATCGAGATTGGAAGGAAGTGAGATTAAAACCTCTTTTTCAAGTTTGACAAATCCAGACATCACAAGAACAATTATGCGACAGCATGAGTGCACACAAAATGTTGCTAACTCTATGATAAATTTTATTTTATCAAAAAATATTTATTTTCCTAAATTTCATGAGCACAAAAATACGTAAATAAATCATTTTATTCTATTTTTAAAAGAGGCAAAATTTGGGGTGTTACAAATCTACCCCCTTAAGATGAATCTATAGTCCCGAGATTCGGAAGATAAAAGATCGAAGAGATTGAGATACTCCGTCTGCTTGAATCTTTGTCACTCCTCGAGTAGTTCCATTTTTCTGTAATGATTTCACCTTATTTGGCTCATCATCCGGATGTTACTCCAAGTGATTTGCTGAACTAATTCAAGTAGGTAATTGAACAACTCTGAATGACTTCATCCAACTCCTAGTAACATCCAATTGTTAGCCCACTTGTTACCTTTTTAGTAATCTTAACTGCATTGTTGCAACAGATGCTAGATCACTCTTGACACTGATGTTCTTTATGACCTTTTGGAAATTAAGCGTCGACAATTCCTTGTCCCCGACAATTCCAAACTGCAACATCATAAGCCTCAATATGTTCTGCTTTGTCACTTTTAATCCGCACTATCAATCTCCTCCTTCATATACTCACCTCTAGTTTCTACCATCTGGTGGTCAACAACGGTAACCTCGACAAGGATAGATGATCATATACAAGGATAATCAAGAGACAAATTCAAAACTTCATAAAGACATCCTTAAGATTCTTATGTTTTATCTAGCTATCATTCTTTTATCCGAGAAACCACTATTTCCATGCTCCATAGCGGTAACCTCACATCATGTGTTGAGTAGTCCAACTCACACTTCCTAAGTCGACTTGATGCATAGACTTCTACTCTTCTTACGGAGTATTTCCATGATCTTGCGAAATGCACTACAGAAGAAACTCTAGTGTTCATTATTATAAAGCCTCCACTACGTCCCAATAGAATCGTGCCATTCCATGGAAGCACGCTTGCATTCTTAGGCGACTTCAACTCAACATGCCACTCTTGAGTTGTCCGTGCAAATCCACCATTGGAGATATCATAACCACAAGAGTTTTATCCAAACAATTCTCACTAACCACACTGTAGAAGACCAACACTTTGTTCCTATGCCGCCGAAGCTAACTTCGTCTTGAGTTCTAAGTGAACCCCAAAGTGATAGCTCGAAACGAAACCCAATCACGATGAACGCACAAGCTCCATGTAGATGATCCAAAAAAATATCAATCTTAAGGAACGATGCCTACACTTGATGTTGACCTCCCAACCATAAAAATAGTCGATGCTTCCAAGAACTAGATATATGAAATCTTCATGCTAGTAACTTCTTCAAGTGGCTACCCCCTTAAGAAACGATTACTAGGGGACCAACAAAGGTAGCTTAAACATTCTCCTCAGCGAGTCATCCATCTTAATGGTCTAATGACTTCAAAAGAAATTCAATTGCATAAACAATAACAAGAAATCTGAAACTCCTCGCGAGTAGAAAAACAGCAGCTCAGTAAAACATCAATAATTTGAGTTCTGTTAATCCAATAAGGTCGTGCATTATACCGCTGGAAAGCTTATGAAATTCTCTACAACTTCCTTATAGAACTCTTCTCCAGATTCGACACTTATGTTGGTCGAAAACGGTGCACAACAGAAACTAGTCCAGATTCCTGACAGCACAGTTGCATCACCTTGTGATTTTCATAACTCTCAAACCAGACAGGCTATGAAGGTGATTCTTGCGCTCAGATAAAGATATGGAAGTCTACTTTTGTCCAGATTTATTCCATGATTTTTGCTCATCCAATGATAGAGGTATAAGCCAAGGAACTCAGATTGCTCCGAAAAAAAAACAGGATGGGCAGAAACAAGAAAACCAACCCGACTATTTATTACACTAAATCCTTAAATCTTAAGCCTATGAACTAATGAAATTGTGGATATACCAACAAGATCATACCACTCAATACAAAGATCCAAAACAAGCATTTGCACAATGACAAACCATCTTAACAATAAATTGCTCACACCTCAAACATTGACTTAAACTTGCGATGCTATCGTTTTCTTCATATGAAGGGCAAAGATCCTAACTATCTTCTTCTGATGACGCAAGAATGTGGTGAGAGAAGATTCTAAAAGCATATCAAAGCAAGTAGTGAAGATGGGAACAAAGTCTTTAGAACAAGTATCAAGGAGGAGATAAATATAAAGGTAGGAATATAGTAGAGAAGAAAAAATACCAAGGTTTATAGAACAAGGATGCCATAGCAATTTCAAAACCTTAAGATGACCAATTCTAACTAGGCTTGAAATGTTTAGTTGCTTTGTGCTTATGAATAATGTTTGGTTTGGATCTTTGTATTGAGTGCAATGATCTTGCTGGTTGCCCACAAGTTCATTTAGTTCATAGGCTTAAGGTATAAGGTTTAGTGTAATAAATAGTCGGGGTGGTTTTCTTGTTTTCTATCCATCCTGTCTTTTCAGAGCAGTCTGTCTTCTTTGGTTTATCTCTGCCCTTGGACCATCAAAATCATGGAAAATTCTGGACAAAAGTAGACTTCAATACCTTTCTCTAAGCGCAAGAATCACCTTCATAGCCTGTCTGGTTTGAGAGTTATGAAAATCACAAGGTGATGCAACTGTGCTGTCAGGAATCTGACTAGTTTCTGTTGTGCACCGTTTTCGACCAACATAAGTGTCGAATCTGGAGAAGAGTTCTATAAGGAAGTTGTAGAGAATTTCATAAGCTTTCCAGCGGTATAAAGCACGACCTTATTGGATTAACAGAACTCAAATTATTGATGTTTTACTGAGCTGCTGTTTTCTACTCGCGAGGAGTTTCAGATTTCTTGTTATTGTTTATGCAATTGAATTTCTTTTGGAAGTCATTAGACCATTAAGATGGATGACTTCGCTGAGAAGATTCGAACGACACCACAGGCGAAAAGTTTAGATTCAAGGATTGAGCAACCAATGTTTTGAAGTTGGATGAATAGTCTACTTTGGGATAAAAATTTATCTTGCCCAATCTTGGTACTCTCTATGAGAAGTATAAACAGTGGGTGTGAAGAGTAAGTTAGCTCTAGAGAGGTGGCCTAATAGTTGAAAGTTAACAGGGATTTGGTTTGGAGTTAGCCGAGAGTTATGTTACTGCCTGCCAAAGCCTTGGAATAAGCCAGCATGTTTTTGGGACAAAGATTAATAGTCATGCAAAATAAGAGGAATCCTTACCAAGGAAATGGAAATACTCGAGGAGTGACAACGATTCGTGAGACGCGAGTATCTCAATCTCTTTCGATCTTTATCTTCGAATCTCGGGACGAGATTCATCTTAGGGGGTAGATTTATAACACCCCAAATTTTGTCTCTTTTGAAAATAGAATAAAATGATTTTAATTATGTAATTTTTGTGCTCATTAAATATAGGAAAATAAATATTTCGTCAACTTAAAATTTATCGTAAGGTAGCAACGTGTTTGAGCATTCATACTGGTGCATTATTCTATTTTGTGATGTCTGGTTTTGCTAAAATTGAAATTACTAGTAAGTTGTTTATTGCTCGTGTATATCTGTCTTTATCTTAACGATCAGATCCTTGCTTCACCGCTCATTCCTTTAAGCGGAGTTTCTCATAACATTATTCTTCCACTCTAAATCATTTCTTTGAGCTCATAATTCATCAATATCTATGTAAAATCCCCTCGAAAATTATTTCAGCATTCTCTCGGAGTTTTTCTTGCTTTTTCTCTATGAGAATTTTCTTTTCTATAATTTGGGTTCCTCACATTTCAATGTCTCTGGGAATTTTTCCCAAATATCCGGAGCATTCAGAGAACTTTTCTCATGGTTTAAAGTGTTACGGACTTTTCTAGAATTATTTTAATCCTGAAATTAATTAATTTCAAAAATAATAAAATATTTCATTCTTTCACTAAGCCTATGGATTTATTTATCAATGGGCTTAATGATTATTTAGGCCCGTTAGTAAGGTGAAGCCACAACATCAATTAGCACCATATTGCTATTTAATGTATCGTGGAGAGTTTTTCTTCCTATAAATATGTACCTTCCTACGAGGCTGTTGCATCATCCAAGGTTGTCGGACGTCTCGTCATCGCTCCGGAAGCCCTCTTGCCACCGTTGCTACCATCCACCGAACTGCGTACGTCCGCCCGTCGAGCTGTTCAAGGTCCTCGACCTCGTTGCCGTGAATCTACAAGGCACGTTTGGTTCTATGTATGTACATGTCTTCACGTACATGAATTGCTCTCTCATTCTTGGCAAGTTGTATCTAGTCATCACGTGCTTTTGATTCAGCCTTTCTCCAACAACAGGAAGAACTAGATGAGCATCTAAGCCTGTTGCCTGACCGAGGGCTGCTGGCGTGCTCTCAAAATTTCAGCACCTTGGCTGCCGCCCGTCGTTCCACCAATTCCGTCGCGCTGTCGTCGGATCGTTCTCGCTGACTCGCCGTGCCTGCATCGTCGTCATTGAGAAATTCTAGGTGAGCACATCTATGGAACCATCTCTGCCTTTGTTCATAGTTCCATACGTCGACGCCATCTTTGACTGGACACACGAACAGCACGTCGGCCATGGCCTCCTTCCTAGCTTTGATGACATCATGATGATATCGTTTGCTTTCTTGCCGTTCATGTACTACGGCCTTGCCTCTTCCTGCCCTGTGCAGCACCGAGCAGCAGAAGCTCCATCCTTGGCCATGGCAGTACAGGAGCCGTACGCGTGGTAGAAGGTGATCAAGTCTGTACGTGCTGTTTTGAGGTGCAAGATTAGCCACCGGTTAGTTTTCCGCCGTTTCTTCGTTTCGAGTCCATATCGATCCATTCCAGTTGCGTTAATTTTGTAGCATCGTTCTCTTCGTAGTAGTGCTGACGTTCATCATGTCACATACTTATGACTTTGTTAAGTTAAATAAATATTTGATTAATGCTTATGTAATGTGTTTACTAATTAAAAATAATATAGGTTTATACTCGGTTATTTTAGAATAAAATATCAATGTGATTAATTGCTAATATAAATATGTTTATAAATAATAATTTGTTTAGTTTAAACACATTGCATATGTCTATTAGTTGCATTCACACATATTATTTTGCAAAGATAATAGTTTAACTTGATTAATTTATATGGCATGTTTATAATTAAAATATGACTAGAGTCAACTTCGATTTTGAATTCAAATATGATGTGACTAATCTGAATTAATTTTATTCACATGGTTTTCTTAATTAAAATAAAGAAGCATGTAGTCTTTCTATTTCCTTCCATAATATAAAAATCATCGGTAGTCATTTCTTTTTAACGATAGCCCGTTATCGGCGTTTCTTTGCGTTCTCTCTCTACCGTAGCAACAAGATATCTCTTAGTTTGTTGTTTTTAAAGCTTTGGCGATGATTGGTGTATTGTTCTTAGTTTATTCTTTTTGGTCGCTTGTATGTGTGGTGTTTGCTACGAGTAGAACGAGGACGCTTGTGAGTGTTAAAGATGGGAAGAGGATATTTGGAAGCAACATATGAGAAAGTTGGGCGACTATAAAGGCAAGTATAGTTTTGGGATATGCTATCTTTTAAACCATGATCTTATGACTTGCTTAATGTTTATGCCTTGAACTTTAAATATGGATTGTTGATAACATGGTTCATAGGGGGCGAAAAGAGCTATGTTTTTGTTTATGATGCTCTTAGCTCTCCATAAGGACTTATCCTTTGGCAAAATCCGGGATTTACCGTACAACTATGGGGGCTACGTGGCTCGGCTTTTAGTCGGTCAAAAGGACCTTATCTATCTTTGTTGGTGGTTTGCGTAATTGGGAGAAATGGGGTTGTAGCTCATTTGGCCACTAATATTGTTAGGTAAACCCTTGAAAGGCTTTATGTGGGTTTTCGGTGTTGTGGAGGTTCTAGAGCCCATGCGGTGGAAATTCATGACCTGTAGTGAAAGTGTACACCTCTTGAGTTAGTTAAAAGCGATATATCGGCCGTGTTCGCGGTTATGAACGGCTGGAAAACCGAGGGAAGGATTTACTTTCTGTTGATGATGTTTATGATATAATTGTTGTCTATACATGCTTATTAAATTGTTCATGATTTATCTTTTTATGCTATTCATTATTTATGTTATAATGATCATGGGTTTTGGGTAGATAATTCCTAGCTATATTTGCGGAGTTCGACATGGACTCATTCTTGCTATTCCCCCACCTCGAGGTGAAGTTTAGGCTTGTGATCAACCGGGTCGCCGGGTCTGTGGAGTCCACACTAGAAGATCGAGTGTCTTTCCGCTATGCGCTAGCCGAGGTTAAGTCTTTTATACTATGTTCGTTATATTTTAAGCATTGTGAATTGATACTACTAGTTATTTGTAGCTATATGTGAGATTTGACTTCCAGGCTCACATATGGTGCACAATTTGGTTTTGTTCTTAAAACCGGTGTTACAAATTGGTATCGACTCGTCGATATTTGTAGGACGCAAGCCTAGTTAGAATTGGACACATCCTAAGCATAAGAGTCAACTAGAGCTTGGTGGAAATAAGGAACATCATGAGGAAGCACTTGAGGAGACTAATGAGTGGAGAAGTCATGCTAGACTACCAAGGATCAACGGAGTAGAGGAGGTGTTCCGACCATCCACCTGCAAAAGGTGTACCACGGATGTCACTACAATCACACCATGTTTAAGTAGGAATTTATGCCCTCATGCAACAAAACGTTAGTAGCGAAAAGTTGAGTCCATGTGTGGTTGTGAATTTGAAATGTTTAGTTGCTTTGTGCTTATGAATAATGTTTGGTTTGGATCTTTGTATTGAGTGCAATGATCTTGTTGGTTGCCCACAAGTTCATTTAGTTCATAGGCTTAAGGTATAAGGTTTAGTGTAATAAATAGTCGGGGTGGTTTTCTTGTTTTCTATCCATCCTGTCTTTTCAGAGTGATCTGTCTTCTTTGGTTTATATCTCTGCCCTTGGACCATCAAAAATCATGGAAAAATTCTGGACAAAAGTAGACTTCAATACCTTTCTCTAAGCGCCAAGAATCACCTTCATATCAAATCTGGTTTGAGAGTTATAAAATCACAAGATGATGGTACTGTGCTGTCAAGAAATCTGGAACAGATTCAATTGTGTGTTGATTTCGACCAACATAAGTGTCGAATCTGGAGAAGAGTTCTATAAGGGAGTTGTAGATAATTTCATAAGCTTTCCAATGGTATAAAAGTACAACTTCATCGGTTTACAGAAGAGAAGTTAGAGGTGTTTTACTGAGCTGCTGTTTTTCTGCTCGCTTGAGAAATTTCAGATTTCTTGTTCTTTGCCTATGCATCTGAGTTTTGGATATCAAAAGGTCATTAAGATATGGATTAACTCACATAGGAGAACTTTTTAAGCTACCCTTTTTCTGGCCCCTTAGTAAAACTTTTCTTAAGGGGGTAGCCACGTTGAATATATATATTGCAAGATGGAGGTTTCATTCATTCTAGTTCATCACTCACGAAGCATTAGCCGTCTCATGGATCAAAAGTCAACAACAAGTGTAGATATCCGTCATTCAAAGATTGATGATTGTTGGGCCATCTATAGGAAGCTTGTGTGTTCATCATAATTGGGGTTGTTTTAAGCTATCACTTTGGAGTTCAATTTTCAACTCAAGATAATTTGGCATTCATATTGGACATCTACGATTGGATTACACGGATACTCTAGAGATGTCACCACTATGTTGTATCTAGAAAGTAAGATTTAAGTGATGAAATCTTAGCATGATGTCTCAAGTGGTGGATTTGCATGAAGAACACAAGAGTGATGTGTTGAGGAGAAGTCGTCTAAGTATGCGAGGATGCTTCCATGGAATGATACAACTCTATTGTGGGTTGAAAAGAAGGTTTCTCCAAGTCTCTCGGGATATTATTAGAAAATAAGGTAAAGTGTGGTTGGATGAAAAGTCGATTGTCAAGAAAATGGATTTGGAGGTATTATTCTCATTGGGCACAGTCGCGGTGATTACGGTTTATAAAGGGTTACATCTCGTGGATTGTAAGAATTTATATGACTACTAATTTGGTCTTGAGTTGCATGTTCGAGATGAATTGGGTTAATTAAGTGTTATGACTTGAAAAAAGGTGATGTTAGCTTAGCTATAGATGTATAAGTCGTTGCCGATGCCTTAGCAAAGAAGAGTTATCTTTGAGAAGATTCGAACGACACCACACCTAAAAGTTTAGATTCAAGGATTGAGCAACCAATGTTTTGAAGTTGGATGAATAGTCTACTTTGGGATAAAATTTATCTTGCCCAATCTTCGGTACTCTCTATGAGAAGTATAAAAGTAGTGGGTGTGAAGAGTAAGTTAGCTCTAGAGAGGTGGCCTAATAGTTGAAAGTTAACGAGGGGATTTTGGTTTGGAGTTAGCCGAGAGTTATGTTGACTTTTTGCCAAAAGCCTTGGAATAAGCCGGCATGTTTTTGGACAAAGATTAATAGTCATGCAAAATAAGAGGAATCCTTACCAAGGAAATGGAAATACTCTAGTTGACTATCTTTCCTTATAGCTTTGATACCAACTTGTCATACCCATTTTTAAAGGACCAAAAATGAGTATAGAATACATATGTGCCCAAAGATCAATCTCACATATGCATGACAAATCACTGGAGTATCATATCCGAGACTTTATTACAAAGCAAATAATATCCATTACAATAGTAAAATCAAAGTTTCTAGCACAAGCGGAAGACCGATAGAAGTGCTTCATGGTTGCTCCAACTCCGGGGATAGCCAAGCGGTTGATCACAAGCCTAGTAGTACTCATCACGGTAGTTATCATCGTAGTCATCATACCCACCTTGATGCGTTTAGCATTGATATAGCAAGGGGTGAGTCCATGTCGAACTCATAAGCATAGCCAGGGGGTTATGAGGCTAAGAAGGCGACATCGCTCTTAGCTGCGGTTGCTTTTAGAGTTGGTCATGTTTTCAAATTTTAGCGATAAGGGAATCCCATTAACCCATAAAGTCACATGATTAAACAAGTATGAACAATAGGCATCTTAATCAAGTAAACAAATAAAGCATCTACAACAACATAAAGTAAATCCTTCCCTCGGTTTTTCCGGGCCGTTCATAACATGCGAACACGGTGACATGTCGAGTTTAGTTAACTTCACAAGCAGAGGTGTACATTTTACCTACGGGTCATGATTTCCACGAGTAGGTTCTCGACTCCCTAACCAAGTGAAGACCATATAAAGCCGTTCAAAGACCCTCCTAAAAATATTGAATGGCCAATAGAGCTACAACCCGTTTCTCCCAATTACGGCAAACCACCAACAAAGTTAGGTAGACCCCTTGAACAACTAGAGTCGAGCCATGTGACCCCATAGCTGTCTTGTATATATCCAGATTTTGCCAAGGGATAAGTCCTTATGGAGAGCTAAGAGCATCAATAACAAAACATAGCTCTTTCGCCCTATGAACCATGTGATCAACAATTTCTCATCTCAATTTAATCCATAAAGCAATAAATAAATGTGTGTTGGTTGAGCGCCAGCAATTTACTACCCAAATGCATAACCCATATGAGACAAGGATCAAGTAATCAAGACTAGGTAAGTCCTTAATGGTAAACAAGGAGGACACATGCATCATGAATTAATGATTAAAGTGTATAGGACATCAAGGATGATCCCAAGCTATACTTGCCTTGAATGAAGCCTTGAGCTTGCTGGTCTTCTTCCCAAAAGTGCTCCGGACCATTCCCGAATTGATCACCGTCTACTCAACCGATCCGCTAAAGCAACACACAATTGAACATGCAATCAAACACGAAGCAAACATAGGCAAAATAAGATAACAGTACACCATACAGTAAGATAACAGTTTGAAAAGCTCATAAAACTATTCTACTGCCGCTACGATCACATCGATATAAAGATCACAAAAATCGAAGCTAAAAGCGGTGAAGTTATGAATTTTACAAGTTTACTAGTAATAAAATAATTAACTAATAATAATTCGAAATTTAAAAGTTCAAAAACCTGACCAACAGTGATACTAAGATTACGAAATTACGAATCTAACGAATCTTGAAGCGACTCAAATCGGATTTAAAACGAGAAAGATAATTACGAATCTAACGAATCTTGAAAGCGACTCAAATCGGATTTAAAACGAGAAAGATATGATAATTTTGAAGTTGAATAGCAAAACTGTAATTAAACGGAAAACTGATTTCGAAATAAAATAAATGAAATTCGAAATTAAATCTGATGAGGACTGACAGCAAAATATGAAGAAAGCCAAGGGCTCTTTTTTAAAACATGAGATTGCGATGGTGGCGGCGGTTTTCGCGGCAACTGATGTAGCTAGAGCTTGCGGCTGCTGGAACTCGAGCGAGAGCTGCGATTTGATGGGAATACGGACGTGGTGCTAGGAACTTATAGGCTCAGCGCGGGTTGTACGCAAGCACCGTGATCGAGTTGGTATTATTTGTCCGGTTGGGACTCAAGCTCCTGGGTGCCGCTCACCAGGTTGGGCCGGCCCAGGAAAGAACGAGAAAGGCCAATGGCCTTGGTGCTTCTCGGCCAGGAACAGAGAGGAAAAACAAAAGGATTTATTTTTATTTAACTTTGCTTTTCAAATGAAATTTCGAAATCAATTCAAACCAAACGAAAAACAGGCATCACAGAAATAAGATATGCTCCAGCATGAGTGCACAACGTGTTTGCTACCTCATGACAAATTTTAATTTGATAAAATTTATTTATTTACTACATTCATGCATCACATAAAATTGCATAATTAAATCTTATTAACTATTTTAAAATCATGCAAAAATTTCGGGTGTTACAAATCTACCCCCTTAAAGAAAATCTAGTCCCGAGATTTGGTTGTGCTACTCAAACGATCCGCGGATAATTCTCCCTCAATTCATCTTCTCTTTCCCATGTTGCCTCGGCCTCTGAATATCGATTCCTTTGAACTTTGCACATCCGGATAGCTCGGCTTCTAGTGATTCTCTCTGCAGTCTCCAAAATTCTAATCGGAAACTCCTCATAGGTAAGATCTTTCTCCACAGTAAGCTCATCTAATGGAATTTGTTCCTCGGGCACACGCAAACACCTCTTAAGTTGTGACACATGGAAAACATTGTGCACGACCGACAAAGCGAGGATGCGGTTCAATTCATAAGCCACTTCTCCACGTCTCTCTAATATCCTGAACGGTCCAACATACCTCGGGCTAATTTCCCTTTCATGTTAAATCTCTTAACATTCCTCATTGGTGACACCTTCAAGTATACATAGTCGCCCACCTTGAAACTTCAGATCCTTCCTTCTAGTGTCTGGTAACTTTTACACGAGTTTGTGCCACTCTCAAATTCTCCCTAATCTTCCTTACATGCTCCTACGCAATTCTCAAAGACATCATTTCCGAATACTTGACTTTCCCACATGCGATTCGAATAACGATTGTTCTACATTTTTCGGCCATACAAAGCTTCATTTGGTGCCATCTTAAGACTTTGTTGATATTTGTTATTATAAGAGAATTCAGCATAGGGCAAACTCTTATCCCAACTAGTACCATACTGCAAAGCGCAAGCTCTTAACATATCCTCCAAAATCTGATTCACCCTCTGCAATGCGTCCATCGGTTTATGGATGAAAAGCTGTACTAAAATCAATCGAGTACCCAAGGATCCATGCACCTTCGCTAAAAATTAGAAGTGAATTGCATTTACCTCTATCGAGACACAATCCTCTTGGGAACCCCATGCAAACAAACAATCCGTTCCATATGCGGTTCGACTAGCTGGCAAGACTGAGTAGGTAGTCTTAAGCGGCGTGAAAGTGTGCAACTTTGGTAAGTGGGTCCACTATTACCCAGATTGAGTCATATCCCTTCTGTGTACGTGGCAGTCCTACTATAAAGTCCATACCAATTTCCTCCCACTTCCATTCAGGAATTCTCATTGGTTGTAACAATCCAGCAGGTCTCTGATGCTCTGCCTTCACACGTTGACATGTATCACACAAAGCAACATACTCTGCTACATCTCTCTTCAAACCATACCACCAGTACCTCTCTTTAAGATCAAGGTACATCTTAGTACTCTGGGGTGAATAGAATAGGTGACTCATGTGCTTCTCTCAAGATTGCATCTCGAATAGACTTCACCTCAGGCACACAGATTCTCTTTCCAAACCACAAAATACCATTGTCATCGATGTGAAAACGGGTGCCTTACCAACAACTACATTGTCGGCTATTTCCTTCAACTTCTCATCCTCCAACCGACCTTTCCTTATCTCTTGTTCTAATGTAGGGGTCACCTCAATCTCCATAGTGTTAAAAACAACACCTAGATTCAATTGTTCAAACTCGGACATAATTCTTGAATTTCATTTGTCATTTGCAACCCATTAACATACCTCTTTTCTGAAAGTGCATGCAGCAAGGTTGGCCTTTCGGGATGGTAGTGCACCTCGGATCATAATCCTTGATCAACTCCAACCACCGGCGTTGCCTTAAATTCAGTCGGTGAGTAAAGATGTACTTAGGACTCTTGTGATCGGTGTATATGTCACTCTTTCGGCCTATCAAATAGTGTCTCCAAATCTTTAAAGCATGAACAAGCTGGCGCGCTAACTCTAGATCATGTGTAGGATAATTCACTTCATGTTTCTTGTTTGCCTAGGCGACATAAGCAACAACCTTTCCCTCTTGCATAAGAACACACCCCAAACCAAGGCGAGAGGCATCACGGTATATAGCAAACTTCTTACTCGGATCGGCAACACTAGAACGGGGAGCGTAGTCAACCTTGCCTTCAGTTCTTCAAAACTAACTTGACACTTATCGGACCACACAAACTTTGCATTCTTCTCTAATAGAGCAGTCATAGGCTTAGCAAGTTTAGAGAAACCCTCAATGAATCTTACGTAGTAACCCGACCATACCAAGGGAAACTACTGAATCTCGGTCACATCGTAGGTGGCTTCCAATCTAACACATCCTTCACTGTCACACCCAAAATTTAAGAGCAAATATGGATGTATAAAAATCTTATAATGGCATACGGAATGTCACACACATAAGGCGACAAATCGATAATATATCATCTCGATTAGCTTATTACAAAACCAACAAATAATCTTGACAAGTCTTAAACAAATAATAATAATAGCTATTGAAGACACGCGGCGGAAACTCCAACACGAGGATTTGGTTATTTGGTGAACACCAAGCCTAGTACTCATCGCGGTAGTCATCATTGTGATCCTCATTCGATCTTGATCTATTGATTGTGATATAGCAAGGGTAAGTACAAACGTGCTTAGCAAGAATAGTAAGGCAATATCTACCCAAATACATGATCATTATATCATAAATAATGTATAGCATTAAGCAGTAACTATGAAGCGGTTAGCAATTTGAGTCATCATCGTTGATGCAAAGAGTTCCAAGGCGCCCGTGTCCTTGGGCAAGGCTAGTATACCGGTTTCTCAAACTCGCGAGAGGTGTACACTTTCACTACAGTCGTGATCCGAATGCAAGGGTGGATCAAACCGGCACCAAGAATCACTAAGAAGCTCGAAGGTTCGTCCCTAACAAGTTGGGGGCTGCTAAAGTAGCCGAACATAGAACCCACCCTTCCTATGTGGCACATAACTCTCAGCCTATACTCACATATTAGCTTGGGATAGGGGGCATACTACATCCAATTCGGCAATTCCTCCAAGTTGCTAGAAAAATGATCTCTAGGGAACTAATGTCGAGCCATGTAACCCCCATAGCTGTCTTTGTAAATCCCCGGCCCTCTAATACGGACAAATCATCACCTCGCTAATTATTCATTTTTTAACGTTCATTGCATAAACATTAAATAAGCTATAAGATCATGATTTAAAACTAGCATATTCCAAAACTAAACTTGCCTTGATTCTCAAAGTCCTGTTGCTCCTGCTGGTCTTGCTCGTAGAAGTACTCTTGTCCACTCCCGAATTGCTCACCGGCTATACTTTCGATCACCAAGCAACATCACGCAATCGATCATGCGGTCAAACCACGAAGCAAACATAACTTATAAGAAGACAGTACACCAACAGCAATAAAACAGTTTAAAAGTTTATAACACTAATCTACGGCGTCACTACGATCACATCGATATAAAGATCATCCAAAACGGACTTAAACGCGAGCAAGTTATGAGCATTTGAAAATCAGTGGCAAAACTGTAATTATTCAGAACCGAATTTCGAAATAAAATAAATAAAGTTCTGAGTGTAATCCGAGCCAAGGATCTCGATCACGAAAACTGAATAATTGTAATGGCCTTTACGCAAAATTGCCAGGCCGAAAGGGTATTCAAAGATGACGGCCGTCGGATCGAGTTTCAACGGCCGAATTAGATCGGCTGGCAGCGGCGGCGCCTGTCGCCCGGACTTGAGAACGACCACGGCGGCGCCATGGCCGGAAGTTCGCCGGAGAACGGGTACAGGTGATTTAGGCCACCGTTTGAACGCGGCCGGTACCAAACGAACAAGGACGGCGATGCGAACTCACCGGGCAGAGAAACTCGAGATGGCTCAAGAGCGGCGGACGCCGCAGAGAGGCGGGCGGCAGCGAGCTGTGTACAGCGACAACACGAAGTTGAGCGAAATTGAACCAAAAAAGATAGCACGGCTGAGTTCGCGAGTTCAAGGGAAAGCGTTTCCTCCAACTTACGGCGAGAACACGGCGGCGGGCGCGACGAATTTCTCCGGCGGCGGGAAGTCCGTCAACAGCGGCTAGGGCTCTCGCGGCGAGCTGTAGCGAGGGGCAACAACTTGCGGATAGATGGGAAAAGAAAAGCAGCGCGAGGGCGACTGCCTATTTATAGAGCTCGGGCTCCCACGGAATTGCACCGAGTCGCGATAGAAATTGTGGCCGGTTCGGAGGCGGTGTCGGCTCGACTCTGAAGGAGACAACGCTGACCGAACTAGCGTCAACGAGCCAGGGGAGGAAAACAGCTGCGCTGTGCTTTGGCTTGGGCCTGGTCCACAGCCGGCAGGTCAAAATTGCCGCTCGGGCCAAAGCAAAAAGAAATCACCATCGGTCAAGGGAATAGAACAGGCCAAGGAAAAGAAAATAGCCACTCCGGCCACGCTGCAAGGTAAACAGGCCAGCGGCCAAGAGAGAGGAGAGGCCTTCGGGCCAATAATGCCAGGAAGACACCAGGACAAGATAACTATCTTTTGCTTTTTGTTTCACAGATTTCAAAAACATTTGCAAATTTAATTTGAAAGGAACTTCAGTTTCAGCAGAACAAGAACAGTACAGAAATTACGATGCAACAGCATGGATGCAGCAGCCATGTGTCTAACCTTATAGTTGATTTTAATCCCAGAAAAATATTATTTTACTAGGTTCAATGCATCACAAATTGCAAAAATAAATCAAATTGCCTGTTTTTAAAAACATGCAAATTTCCGGGTATTACAACTCTACCCCTAAAAGAAATCTCGTCCGAGATTTGACTGAGCTTACTCGAACAGCCGTGGGTATGTCTCTCTGAAGTTCATCTTCTCTTTCCGGGTTGCCTGCGCCTCGAGGAATATCGGGTTCCATTGCACTTTGCACATCCGTATTGCTCGGCTCCTAGTGACCTTTTCATTTTGTCTCAGAATTCTAACCGGAAATTCCTCATATGTGAGATCATTCTCAACTGACAAATCCTCCAAAGGTATTTGCTCCTCGAGGCACACGCAAACACCTCTTAAGTTGAGACACATGGAACACGTTGTGCACACCAGATAAACTAACAGGCAACTCTAACTCATAAGCCACTTCTCCACGTCTTGCTGTTATTCTGAAAGGACCAACATACCTTGGAGCTAATTTTCCTTTCATGTTGAACCTCTTAACGTTCCTCATTGGAGACACCTTCGGGTAGACAAAATCACCCACATCGAAGCTTATATCCTTCCTTCTAGTATCTGCATAACTCTTCGGGACGGGTTTGAGCTACTCTGATTCTCTCGATCTTTCTTACCTGTTCTTCTGCGATTCTCAGGACATCAGTTCCAAACACGACTCTCTCCCATCGGTTCCAAAACAACGGCGTTCTACACTTCCGTCCGTACAAAGCCTCATATGGTGCCATCTTGAGACTCTGTTGATAATCTGTTGTTATAAGAGAACTTCGGCATAAGGCGAGACTCTTATCCCAACTAGTACCATACTGCAACGCACAAGCTCTCAACATATCCTCGAGAATCTGATTAACCCTTTCCGTCTGTCCATCAGTCTGTGGATGAAAGGCTGTACTAAAATTTAACTGAGTTCCCAAAGATTCATGTACCTTCTGCCAAAAATTAGAAGTGAACTGCGTACCTCTGTCTGACACAATCCTCTTAGGAACCCCATGCAAACAAACAATCCGTTCCATGTACAACTCAGCTAACCTAGGTCCATTGTAGGTAGTCTTAACAGGTAAGAAGTGAGCAACTTTGGTTAATCGATCTACTATTACCCAAATAGAATCATAACCTTTTCAGGTATGAGAGGCAATCCCACTATAAAATCCATGCCAACTTCTTCCCACTTCCACTTTCGGGTATCCTCATCGGTTGTAGCAATCCGGTGGCCTCGATGCTCTGCCTTCACACGCTGACAGGTGTCACATACCGCCACATATTCTGCTACGTCCCTCTTCAAACCATACCACCAATACCTTTCCTTCAAATCAAGGTACATCTTAGTACTACCAGGATGAATGGAGTAGGCTGACTCATGCGCTTCTCGCAAGATAGCATCACGGATGGACTTCACTTCAGGTACACAGATCCTTTTCCCAAACCACAAAGTGCCATTGTCATCAATATGGAAACCAGGTGCCTTTCCAAGTACCACATTCTCAGCTATTTCCTTCAATTTCTCATCCTCCAACTGACCCTTACGAATCTCGTGCTCAAGAGTGGGTGTCACCTCAATCTCTATAGCATTAACAACAATACCAAGGTTCAAATGCTTGAATTCAGCACACAACTCATCGGATATACGGGTGCTTTTGGCAACTTACTTTGTCATGCCTCTTTTACGCTAAGTGCATACGCTACAAGATTCGCCTTTCGGGATGATAGTGCACCTCCGGATCATAATCCTTGATCAATTCCAGCCATCTACGTTGTCTCAAATTCAGATCAGAGTGGGTGAATATGTACTTCAAGCTCTTATGATCGGTGTATATATCACTTACATTGCCCAATCAGATAGTGTCTCAGATCTTCAATGCATGAACCACCACCGCCAACTCCAAATCATGAGTAGGATAGTTCAACTCATATTTCCTCAAGCGCCTTGATGCATAGGCTACCACTCTTCCTTCTTGCATAAGAACACAACCCAAACCCGGGGCGTGAGGCATCATAGTAGATAGCAAACTTCTTACTCAGATCTGGCAAAGTCAACACAGGAGCAGTAGTCAACCTTTTCTTCAACTCTTCAAAGTTAGCTTGACACTTATCTGACCATACAAACTTGGCACCCTTCTCTAATAGAGCGGTCATTGGCTTAGCAAGTTTAGAAAACCCTTCAATAAATCTTCTATAGTAACCCGACCAAACCCAGAAAAAGCTGCGAATCTCTGGCGACATCAACGGTGGCTTCAATCCAACACATCCCTAACCTTACTTGGATCAACAAGCAATACCACCATTGGAGACAACATGACCAAGAAAAAGAAACTACGTAAGCCAAAACTCACACTTACTTCGCTTGGCATACAACTTGTGCTCTCACGAGCTTTACGCAAGACCAATCTCAAATGTTAAGCATGTTCTTCCTTAGTCTTGGAGAAAAACCAGAATATCATCAATAAAGACCACCACAAACTTATCCGGATACTCCATAAACACCTTATTCATCATGTACATAAAGTAGGCGGGTGCATTGGTCGGACCAAATGACATAGCGGTGTACTCATACGGACCATACACGGTAGTAAATCTTGTCTTTGGTATATCTGAATTTCTAATCTTCAACCGATGATATCGTAGCATAAATCAATCTTAGAGAAGACACAAGCACCTTTTAACCGATCAAACAGGGTCATCAATTCTAGGCAATGGATACTTATTCTTGATAGTTACCTCATTAAGAGACCGATAATCAACACACATACGTTGAGTTCCATCCTTCTTATCAACAAAGATCTTTGGTGCACCCCAAGGAGATGAACTAGGGCGTATGAAACCCTTATCATGCAACTCTTTTATTTGTTTCTTAAGTTACGCTTAGTTCATTAGCCCCATTCTATATGGACGTTTAGCTATGGGTGCAGTACTAGGTAATAACTCAATGATAAACTCAATATCTCGGTCAGGTGGCATACCTGGCAAGTCATTAGGGAAGACATCTGGGAACTCATCCACAACAGGCTCCTCTGGAGTATCACCGCATTAAGTTGATTCACTGTAGAAGATTTGTGGCTCTTGCACTGCAACATCAACACTGATTCGATCTCCCCTTGGTGTGTTCAGAACCACGACTTTCTCTTTACACATAATATTTGCTGAATTTTGCTTCATCGGTCAAGCCGAATAAGATCAATACCGGATGCATTCAACACAATAGGGTGACTTCAAACTCTACCTCCCTTAAAAGAAGTTTAAGCGAAGGGCAATAATAGGAAGATGGGATGCTACCTCAGGGTGAATTTACTAGTATGGGGTCTTTCATGGCTAGTAATGGTATGCTATGGTTCTTAACAAATACTTGAGAAATAAAGGTATGCGAAGCTCGAATCAAAAAGAACAATAGCGGAGTGAGAGTTGATTACGACGCATTGCCAACATAACCACGGGTGCACCCCGAGCGTAATTTGTAGACATATGAGCGACACTTCCATGCTTAGAGAATTGCCTCGGGTTGCTATTCCTCCTCTCTGGACAGTTGGGCACTATGTGTCCTTCTTTCCCACAACCATAGCATCTAATTTTATTATTTGGAGCACCATTCCTTACCGAGATGGCATTAGAATTCTGCTGCCCACTCTGCTGCTGGTACTCCTTACGCTGCTGATAGTGATGGCGTTGATTCCCATTCTGCTGATCCTGATTGCGCTGAGGATACTGACCCTGGTCCCTCTTCTGATAAGGAGTGAATCGAGGGCGTGTGTTGCTTCCTGACCCCTGTCCCTTCATCTTTCTCTTATTATCTTGCTCTATGCGCATGCTGTCCAACTTGATTGCATGATTCACCAATTCTTCAAAGTTGGCATATCTGTTGCCTGACAACTGCAGCCTGAGCTCATAGTAAATGCCTTTTAAGAAGAGACGTTGCTTGTTCTTGTCCTCCCTCACTTCATCGGGCACATAGCGGGATATTTGGGTGAACTCATCATGGTATTCACTCACAGACCTGCGCCCCATACGGAGGTTCCTGAACTCCTCGGCCTTCAGATCCATCACACCTTCAGGAATGTGACGTGCCTTGAAATCTCTAGCAAACTCTTGCCAAGTGACAGGGGGTGCGTTATTGGGACGGGCGGCTAGATACGACTCCCACCAAATCTGAGCAGAACCCTGAAGTTGCCCAGAAGCGTACAACACCTTCTGCTGATCATCACACTGTGCAATGTTGAGTTGCTTCTCCACTGCACGTAGCCAATCATCTGCCTGCATTGGATCAGCGGCATGCGAGAACACGGGAGGACTCCCCTGTAGAAACTCCCTTCTTTTATCCCTGGGTGGCTGAGCATGAGGCAAACCTCCAACTTGCATGTTCTGCTGCATCATCTGGGTCATCATCTGCATCATTTGCATCTGCTGATCCATTAGCTGCTCTGTTGTGATAGGTGGGTTAACAGCACCACGTCCCCTACCACGGCCTCGGCCTCGACCTCTTCCTCCACGAGCAGCCATCTGTAATCCAATGCAAATCCATGAGATCCAACATTTACCATTAAATCATAGACTTATCAATGGTAAATAAACTAAACAGGAATTTCTGGACGAGGTTCAGGAACATCGGTTCAGTGTTTTGACGATATCTGGAGTTCCAGAACTGCAAACGAGGCATAGCATACATCGTTGGAAAGCTTATAAAATTCCCTACGCTCCCATGTGTACCACTTTACCTGATTCAGATATTTAACAGGTCGAAAACAGCAATAACAGTAACCTCTCAGAACTTCCAGACAGCACAGGAACCTCAAATTGTGACAGGCATAACTCATAGCTCATAAAAGATATTTAAGTGCTTGATACGGCATTGGAAAGCTACAGAAGTCTAGTTTCTCCCAGCAAAAATTCATCCAATTTGCACGAGCCAAAACTGAGTTATGTCAGAAACATTGCAGACTGGTCCAGATTGACAGCAAATGACAGTAACGAGATAACCAACCCAAAAGAGCATATATTAACTATAACCTTAAAATTCTTAACTAAGGAACTTGTAGACATGCCCACAAAGCTCCAGCAATCATTACAAAGATCCAAATCACACATATTCATAATAACAATCCAACTAAGCACTCGATTGTTTCAAACCGCCGAAAACTTCGACTAGACACGACTACTAACGTTCTTATTACATGGGGGTACTAGAACTTATGCAGGCGAGGACTTAAGGCGATCAATCTCCCTCTTGCAACTTCGCACTAAGGGTCTTCTTGAGGAGGAGCCACCACTGGTTGCTTTGCTAACTTGAATTTAGCCACATACTCAGAGCTAGTCAAGCGAGACATCTATAGAGATTAGAATCTAGTTAGTATAGACTCAATGGTTTTCACAATAAGGCTAAGGTCTACACCATAAAGTTTTCACAACTAACCATGGTTAAGAGAGGAAGCATGAATTCAAGAGAGCAAAGGACACTAAAACGACCATTCTACCTAGGCTCACGTCCTCTGATCAACCGGGAGCCGATACCAATCTGTCACACCCAAAATTTAAGAGCAAATATGGATGTATAAAAATCTTATGTAAATACGGAATGTCACACACATAAGCCGACAAATCGATAATATATCATCTCAGTGCTTATTACAAAACCAACAAATAATCTTGACAAGTCTTAAACAAATAATAATAATAGCTATTGAAGACACGCGAGCGGAAACTCCAACACAGGGACTGGTTGACTGGTGAACACCAAGCCTAGTACTCATCGCGGTAGTCATCATTGTGATCCTCATTCCAGTCTTGATCTATTGATTGTGATATAGCAAGGGTAAGTACAAACGTACTTAGCAAGAATAGTAAGGCAATATCTACCCAAATACATGATCATTATATCATAAATAATGTATAGCATTAAACAGTAACTATGAAACAGTTAGCAATTTGAGTCATCATCGTTGATGCAAAGAGTTCCAAGGCCGCCCGTGTCCTTGGGCAAGGCTAGTATACCGGTTTCTCAAACTCTGCGCAGAGGTGTACACTTTCACTACGAGTCGTGATCCTCGAATGCAAGGGTGGATCAAACCCAGGCACCAAGAATCACTAAGAAGCTCCCGAAAGGTTCGTCTAACAAGTTGGGGCTGCTAAGTCGTCGAACATAGAACCCACCCTTCCTATGTGGCACATAACTCTCAGCCTATACTCACATATTAACGGGATAGGGGGCATACTACATCCAATTCGGCAATTCCTCCAAGTTGCTAGAAAAATGATCTCTAGGGAACTAATGTCAGAGCCATGTAACCCCCATAGCTGTACTGTAAATCCCGGCCCTCTAATACGGACAAATCATCACCTCGCTAATTATTCATTTTTAACGTTCATTGCATAAACATTAAATAAGCTATAAGATCATGATTTAAAACTAGCATATTCCAAAACTAAACTTGCCTTGATTCTCAAAGTCCTGTTGCTCCTGCTGGTCTTGCTCGTAGAAGTACTCTTGTCCACTCCCGAATTGCTCACCGGCTATACTCGATCACCAAGCAACATCACGCAATCGATCATGCAGTCAAACACGAAGCAAACATAGAACTTATAAGAAGACAGTACACCAACAGCAATAAAACAGTTTAAAAAGTTTATAACACTAATCTACGCGTCACTACGATCACATCGATATAAAGATCATCGAAAACGGACTTAAAACGAGCAAGTTATGAGCATTTGAAAATCAGTGGCAAAACTGTAATTATTCAGAACCGAATTTCGAAATAAAATAAATAAAGTTCTGAGTGTAATCCGAGCCAAGGATCTCGATGCGAAAACTGAATAATTGTAATGGCCTTTACGCAAAATTGCCAGGCCGAAAGGGTATTCAAAGATGACGGCCGTCGGATCGAGTTTCAACGGCCGGAATTAGATCGGCTGGCAGCCGGCGGCGCTGTCGCCGGACTTGAGAACGACCACGGCGGCGCCATGGCCGGAAGTTCGCCGGAGAACGGGTACAGGTGATTTAGGCCACCGTTTCGAACGCGGCCGGTACCAAACGAACAAGGACGACGATGCGAACTCACCTAGGGCAGAGAGAAACTCCGAGATGGCTCAAGAACGACGGACGTCGCAGAGAGGCGGGCGGCAGCGAGCTGTGTACAGCGACAACACGAGTTGAGCGAAATTGAACCAAAAAGATAGCACGGCTGAGTTCGCGAGTTCAAGGGAAAGCGTTTCCTCCAACTTACGGCGAGAACACGACGACGGGCGCGACGAATTTCTCCGGCGGCGAAGTCCGTCAACAGCGGCTAGGGCTCTCGCGGCTTGAGCTGTAGCGAGGGCAACAACTTGCGGATAGATGGGAAAAGAAAAGCAGCGCGAGGGCGACTGCCTATTTATAGAGCTCGGGCTCCCACGGAATTGCACCGAGTCGCGATAGAAATTGTGGCCGGTTCGGAGGCGGTGTCCGGCTCGACTCTGAAGGAGACAACGCTGACCGAACTAGCGTCAACGAGCCAGGGAGGAAAACAGCTGCGCTGTGCTTTGGCTTGGGCCTGGTCCACAGCCGGCAGGTCAAAATTGCCGCTCGGGCCAAAGCAAAAAGAAATCACCATCGGTCAAGGGAATAGAACAGGCCAAGGGAAAGAAAATAGCCACTCCGGCCACGCTGCAAGGTAAACAGGCCAGCGGCCAAGAGAGAGGAGAGGCCTTCGGGCCAATAATGCCAGGAAGACACCAGGACAAGATAACTATCTTTTGCTTTTTGTTTCACAGATTTCAAAAACATTTGCAAATTTAATTTGAAAGGAACTTCAGTTTCAGCAGAACAAGAACAGTACAGAAATTACGATGCAACAGCATGGATGCAGCAGCCATGTGTCTAACCTTATAGTTGATTTTAATCCCAGAAAAATATTATTTTACTAGGTTCAATGCATCACAAATTGCAAAAATAAATCAAATTGCCTGTTTTAAAAACATGCAAATTTCCGGGTATTACATCACCTTGCCTGGATCCACTGATATTCCACCATTAGAGACCACATGACCCAGAAAGGACACTTCCTTCAACCAGAACTCGCACTTACTACGCTTAGCATACAACTTATGCTCTCTAAGCTTCTGCAAAACTAATTTGAGATGCTCAGCATGTTCTTCCTCAGTCTTGGAGAATATCAGAATATCATCAATGAATACCACCACAAATTTGTCCAGATACTCCATGAACACCTTGTTCATCATATACATAAAGTAGGCAGGAGCATTGGTCAACCCAAAGGACATAACAGTGTACTCATACAGTCCATACCTTGTAGTGACCGCAGTCTTAGGCACATCTGAGCTTCTAATTTTCAACTGATGATAACCAGAACGGAGATCTATCTTTGAGAACACACAAGCGCCTCTCAGCTGATCAAACAAGTCATCAATTCTGGGTAGAGGATACTTATTCTTGATAGTAACTTCATTTAATGAGCGATAATCCACACACATTCGCTGAGTACCATCCTTCTTGTCAACAAAAATCACAGGAGCACCCCAAGGTGATGCACTAGGACGTATGAAACCTTTCTCCTGCAACTCCTTCAATTGTTTCTTAAGTTCCTCTAATTCAGGACCCCCCATCCTATATGGACGCTTAGCAATAGGTGCAGTGCCAGTTAATAATTCAATAATAAACTCAATGTTGCGGTCAGGTGGCATACCTGGCAAATCATCGGGGAAGACATCCGGAAACTCATCCACAACATGATCCTGATGATGAACACCTTCACCGCGGATTGATTCTTTGCGGGGCTGTAGCTGGTGGTTGCACTATTACATTAACACTGATCTGCTCTCCAGAAGGTGACATGAGCTTAACCATCCTCCCTTTACAATCAATTAACACTTTGTGCTTATCCATCCAGTCCATTCCAATGATCATATCAATACCAGAGGTTCTCAACACAATAGGCTCAACTGGGAAAACTACCCCCCTTAAAGTAAGGCTAATAGAGGGATAACTACATGTAGCTTGCATTGTTCCACCCGGTGAATTAACTTGCATGTTATATTTCAAAGCTACCATGGGAATGCTATGATTTCTAACAAACATCTGAGATATGAATGTATGCGATGCTCCAGAATCAAAAAGTACTGTAGCAGAGACAGAGTTGATGGTGAACGTACCCATCATGATTCCAGGAGCCTCCTGCACAGTCTTAGCAGACACATTGTTGGCACGTCCATAGCGGGGCTTCTGATTACTATTATTGGGCTTCTGAGGTGTCTGCGGGTTCATCCTCTGAGGGGCGATTAGCAAAGTGTCCTTCTTCACCACAACGATAGCATCTGAAAGGAGCATTGGGACCACCAGTCTTCACAGGAGTAACATTAGAACCAGAGAGTGGTGCCTGCTGATTTCCCCATTGCTGATTCTGGAAACGCTATGGATACTGATTCCCCTGAGGATAAGATGGCCTCTGTTGATTGTTGTTGCGGTTCCACTGATTATTGGGGTACCTCTGCTGATTACCCTGCTGAGGATTGAAGCGAGGTCGTGGTGAGTTGCTTGATGAAGCTTCTCCCTTCATTTTCCTCTTCCTGTCCCGTTCACTACGCAGATTGTCCAACTTGATAGCATCATTTACTAGCTCTTGGAAATTTGCATATTTCCCACCAGACAACTGCAGCTTGAGATCATAGTAAATGCCCTTGAGGAAGAGACATTTTGCTTGTTCTTGTCATCCCTCACTTCTTCGGGAGCATAGCGAGACAGGCTGAGTGAAGGCATCATGATACTCGACCATTTGTCATGCGCCCCATCGCGGAGATTCCTAAACTCTTCGCCTTTATGTCCATTGCACCTTCAGGGATATGATGAGCCTTGAAAGCATCCACAAACTGTTGCCAAGTGACCGCAGGAGCATTATTAGGACGAGCAGCTTGGTAAGACTCCCACCATATCTGAGCTGAACCCTGAAGCTGACCAGTAGCGTACAACACCTTCTCTTGGTCATTACATTGGGCGATGTTGAGTTGCTTCTCCACTGCCCGAAGAAAATCATCCGCTTCCATGGGATCAGCGGCATGAGTAAACACGGGAGGACGGCCTTGCAGAACTCCCTACGCCTGTCCCTTGGTGGAGCATGGGATCCAGCTTGCCCAGCCTGCATGAACTGGGTCATTGTCTGCATCAGCTGGTTCATCAGTTCCTCCGAGGTCACTGCACCACGACCTCTACCATGACCACGGCCTCTACCACGAGCAGCCATCTGTTAACCAACAACACATTTATGAGCTATATGATTCCTCTTGAAGATAGAAAACATGAGATATGAAAGTTAACAATTTTCTGGACGAAGTTCCATGACATCAGTTCAGTATTTCGACGATTGCTAGAGTTCCAGAAATCCAAACAGGACGTTCTATATACCGTTGGAAAGCTTGTGAAATTCTCTACAATGTTCATGTGGACAACTTTTCCAGATTTTATCGTTAACCAAGTCAAAACCGAGAAATACAGTAAGCTTGCAGAACTGCCTGGCAGAACAGATACCTCAACTTCGAACAGTCATAACTCATAGCTCAAAATAGGTATTAGAGTGCATGATACGTCATTGGAAAGCTACAGAAGTCTAGTTTCATCCCTTAAATTTTTAGCCCAAGCTCACGAACCAATAAAAACTTATACCAGAAACATTGCAGACTGCTCCAGAAACAACAGCAGGGACAGAAACGAGATAACCAACCCCAGATGCATATGCACTAACTATAAACTTACTATTCTTAATTTTAGAGCTTAGGGACATGCCCACAACGCTCCAGCACTCATTACAAAAATCCAAATCACTCAAAAGCAAAATAATAACACAAAAGTCACACCAAAGTTCACCAAGCACACAAGACTCAACTTACGGTTTCCAAATGTGTTAACGACTTTATGGACATGGGAGATACTAAACTTATAAACGTGGTGGGGTCAGTCTCATCATAGATTGGTGGATCTCCAATAGCTTCTAAAGAAGTCTCTAGTTAGTAAAGATTTTCACAATAAGTTAGTAACAAAAAAGTTTCACAAATAGTCAAGGAGGCATGAATAGAGCAAGAGAGCTAAAAACGACCATTCTAAGGCTTTGCGTCCCTCTGGTCGACCTCGGCTTTGATACCAACTTGTCATACCCATTTTTAAAGGACCAAAAATGAGTATAGAATACATATGTGCCCAAAGATCAATCTCACATATGCATGACAAATCACTAGAGTATCATATCCGAGACTTTATTACAAAGCAAATAATATCCATTACAATAGTAAAATCAAAGTTTCTAGCACAAAGCGGAAGACCGATAGAAGTGCTTCATGGTTGCTCCAACTCCACGGGGATAGCCAACTGGTTGACCACAAGCCTAGTAGTACTCATCACGGTAGTTATCATCGTAGTCATCATACCCACCTTGATACATTTTAGCGTGATATAGCAAGGGTGAGTCCATGTCGAACTCCGCAAGCATAGCGGGGGTTATGAGGCTAAGAAGTCGACCTTTGTCTTAGCTGCGGTTGCTTTTAGAGTTGGTCATGTTTTCAGCTTAAGCAGTAAAGGAATCCCATTAACCCATAAAGTCACATGATTAAACAAGTATGAACAATAGGCATCTTAATCAAGTAAACAAATAAAGCATCTACAACAACATAAAGTAAATCCTTCCCTCGGTTTTCCAGGCCGTTCATAACCGCGAACACGGCTGACATGTCAGTTTAGTTAACTCTGCGCAGAGGTGTACACTTTACCTACGGGTCATGATTTCCACGAGTAGGTTCTCGACTCCCTAACCAAGTGAAGACCATATAAAGCCGTTCAAAGACCCTCCTAAAAATATTGAATGGCCAACAGAGCTACAACCCCGTTTCTCCCAATTTTGGCAAACCACCAACAAAGTTAGGTAGACCCCTTGAACAACCAAAGTCAGAGCCACGTGACCCCCATAGCTGCATCTTGTATATCCCAGATTTTGCCAAAGGATAAGTCCTTATGGAGAGGTAAGAGCATCATAAGCAAAAACATAGCTCTTTCGCCCTATGTACCATGTGATCAACAATTTCTCATCTCGATTTAATCCATAAATAAATAAATGTGTGTTGGTTGAGCGTTAGCAATTTACTACCCAATGCATAACCCATAGGAGACAAGGATCAAGTAATCAAGGCTAGGTAAAATCCTTAAAGGCAATCAAGGAGGACACATGCATCATGAATCATTAATTAAGGTGAATAGGACATCAAGGATGATCCCAAGCTATACTTGCCTTGAATGAAGCCTTGAGCTTGCTGGTCTTCTTCCCAAAAGTGCGCCGGACCGTTCCCGAATTGATCACCGTCTACTCAACCGATCACGCAGCAACACACAATTGAACATGCAATCAAACACGAAGCAAACATAGGCAAAATAAGATAACAGTACACCATACAGTAATATAACAGTTTGAAAAGCTCATAAAACTATTCTACTGCCGCTACGATCACATCGATATAAAGATCACAAAAATCGGAGCTAAAACGGTGAAGTTATGAATTTTACAAGTTTACTATAAATAAAATAATTAACTAATAATAATTCGAAATTTAAAAGTTCAAAAACCTGACCAACAGTGATACTAACATGTAGATTACGAAATTACGAATCTTGAACGACTCAAATCGGATTTAAAACGAGAAAGATATGATAATTTGAAGTTGGATAGCAAAACTGTAATTAATCGAAAAACTGATTTCGAAATAAAATAAATGAAATTCGAAATTAAATCTGATGAGGACTGACAGCAAAAAAATATGAAGAAAGCCAAGGGCTCTTTTAAAACATGAGATTGCGATGGTGGCGGCGGTTTTCGCGGCAACTGATGTAGCTAGAGCTTGCGGCTGCTGGAACTCGAGCGAGAGCTGCGATTTGATGGGAATACGGACGTGGTGCTAGGAACTTATAGGCTCAGCGCGGGTTGTACGCAAGCACCGTGATCGAGTTGGTATTATTTGTCCGGTTGGGACTCAAGCTCCTGGGTGCCGCTCACCAGGTTGGGCCGGCCCAGGGAAAGAACGAGAAAGGCCAATGGCCTTGGTGCTTCTCGGCCAGGAACAGAGAGGAAAAACAAAAGGATTTATTTTATTTAACTTTGCTTTTCAAATGAAATTTGAAATCCAATTCAAACCAAACGAAAAACAGGCATCACAGAAATAAGATATGCTCCAGCATGAGTGCACAACGTGTTGCTACCTCATGACAAATTTTAATTTGATAAAATTTATTTATTTACTACATTCATGCATCACATAAAATTGCATAATTAAATCTTATTAACTATTTTAAAATCATGCAAAAATTTCGGGTGTTACATTTTCCTAATCTAGGGAGCATGTATATATGGCTGTGGTAGGAGGTTCAACACTTTGTCACACGGGGAACTTATCATGTGCACTTTCATATTTTTAAAATAAATCTCGTAAATCTAGTATCACTAGGAGTAAGATCAATAGCAGCTCAGACTCTCATATATCATATCCGTCAATTACCTAGACTTCAGAGCAAGCAATTTGCAACCCACAGGTTTTAGGTTCAAAGTAAATCTCAAGTCAAAGCAGTTTTGCATTTAAGGCTCAAGAGAAATTAAGCTTGAAAGCTAGGTACTGAAAAGGAATTACGACGGACAACTATTCATCATTTCCATGCATGAGATTTAGCTTTAGAGATCATTTTATGTTGGTGGAAAAAGAAAACCTCACGGTACACTCCTATTTATGTATTCCTAAACTCTAGCAAAGACTCTTTAAACAACTAGACTTTTATAAAACTAGACTCTAACAAACTCTTTAGCAAACCAAACAAACTAAATATTTAGCTAATAATAATAATATAGTAGAGATACTTATCGGGATAACTGGGGGTGCTCTCCCCAAAATTTGGATTGAAGTGTAGGGTCATTGATGATGAGGAAGTTGAGGTAGATGGCGATGATGATGTCGACCTATCACCTCTTTCTCCCTTAATCTGCTGAACTCAAATAGACAACAAAGCTAGTGGAACTTGATTAAGCATTAGGAGTTAGCCACATTAGCTTCATGTGTCTAGATATGGATCATGATTATTCTATGTAAAAACTTCAGCAGGGAAAACATTTTTGGAGTTTTATAAATTTATATGCATGCAAAGAATTATGATGCAAATGCAACTAGATGAATGAATAATTATTTTTATGCCACCACGGTGAATATCTTTATGGCTTATTACACACCACAAGATTATTCACATGGGGCTTTAGAATTTTTCAATGCAATGCTAATGCAGAAATTAAATATGCTAAAAGAAAATGATTATTCAAAGAAGTAAATATGCTAATGCAAAAAAGCGAGAAAAAGATAAGTATGATATGCAATGCTAGAAATTAAATATAGATAACTACCGAAGTTACCTTTAGGCGAGGGTTCAATGTTTTAAATCCTCTGAACAAGACTACTTACCTTAGTTACTCCTTGAGTGTATCATCGATCTTGATAGTTTGTATCTCCTAAGATGGTGATTACGTAAATTTTGTCACCCATGTTCTTTTCTTTGGTCCAACATTTAGAAGTGAAAGATTGATAGTAGGGGTTGGCGACCTCTTGTTTTGTGTGCATGCTTGGTGGAATCGGGACATTCACTTGTAGAATTTAGGGAGAATGAAGTCTTACGCTTTTTGCTCAAAGTGTGTCCTGCGTGCAAAAGACAAAGCGAGAGATCAAGTGCATGGGCCCCTGTTGGTGGGGAAAACACCAATGAGAACCAAAAGTTTATTCTTCTCTAAAACCTCAGGCACATCAAACAAGATAAAGTTAATGTTTATGTGTTTCCTTTTCTATAACAAGGGTGATAAGATCGAGAAGATGGAATATGAATGTTGCAACATATTTGCTAATATGATTAGGACTATGAGATCAAGAAGGTGGTGTTAGGAACAACAAAAGAAACAAAACATGTTGAGCTAACGAAGTCAGATCAAGCAAGGGTGCTACTCTAACATGTTTGGTTCTTTATTCATGAACATGCCATAATTAAGAGAAAGCTTTATTTAATGATGACTTACCTTAAGATGCTACCTTAGTATTGGAGCTTGATGGCACTTTGTAGCAACTTGTGATGGTGCTTTCCTTTTTGCTTGAAGCTTTCTTGATTTGGCCTCTTATGTAGTTTTTCCTAACTTGTCTTCTTTTCTCTTTATTCCATAAGGTTCTTACGATATCTGGCGTGTCCTCCTTGTGAAAGATTGGTTGGGTCTTACTTCTTCTCATGGTTTTATTTCAGCGTGTGGAGTGTGATGGCAGCATGTGAGGAGGAAGAGCATGATTGGATTATCCTTGGTGGAGTTGGTCTTCCTTCTCCATGTGTCATTCATCCTTAAGTTAATCCTTGAGCAAGTGCTTTTGTTTGTAGATTTTGATTGTGGCACTCCTCTTCTTTCTCTTGCTTCATCTCTAGTATGAGTTTATCCCAGGACCTCCCCCAACCTTATTTGAGAGTTTCTCTTTTTGTCTCTGCAGGGGTTAGTCCAGCAAAATATCCAATATCCACAATAACATACCATAGGCTCAAAAAATCAACCTAGACACCACGTCTAATTTGACTTAGGAGGGCATTTTAACCTAAGCACCATGCTTAATTTAAAAGGCCTTTGGAAGTAAGATCATAATTCCTAAACTAGGCACCATGCTTCATTTAGGATATGTATGAACTTATTCCAAACCTGAGCATACTAAAAGGCACAAACAATTAGCATGAAGGCATTATAAAGATTTACTCAAATGGAGATGAAAAAGCATGACAATAGTTGTTTAGCAAATTGAGCATATCTCAAAAGATAGAGGCAACCAAGATAGTGTAGCAACATGATAAGAAAATATTTCTATGCATATGATTCCATATTGCATAATGATTGGTTGGACATACCTTACATTGCCATCCTTCTCGTTCTTCTTGCTCTAGACCTGAAATGGTTAGCAACAAAAATACCCGAAGGAATATTTCCTCATTTATATCTCTATGCACATTTCACAAGGGTATTATAGCAATAAGATAAACACTCATGTTATTTCTCAAGAAGTGCTTGTTTAAGGGACGACAAGCTTGTCCTTGGGAAACCTATTGAATTCTCGATTCATGATGATGAAGTGGTTTCCCTTCCAACATCAATCTTCCTCAAGATTTTATGCCAACGAGATCTAGAATATTTATTATAGATGTATGCATCTACAACCACCCTTTCAAAATCTATAGGAGGAAAGAGAATGGGGGTTGAAGATCTTGTGTGGAATAGTGATAGAGAGACTAGATGATTTAGGAAGGTTATCATGTGAATATGGATTAGATGAGGTGTCTATGAAGCAGCTCTCATACTCACTGATATTGTCTTCCTTCCCAAACTCCAAGGTTAATTCATCATGGCTGTCTAAAGGATCTCTTGGGTTTGTGGCTCTCAGGCTGATAATGTCTAGGATGTCGTCCATACAATCAATGGATGTGGTACACAGGTCTTCACTCTTAAGCCATTGTTGTGGTTCTTCTTGGTAGTCTTGATGATTCCTATGCTTAGGTTGTTGTGGTAAATTTCTAGGCTTATCTTGAGTCTCAAAGAAGGAAGCATATGTGGATTCATCGGGGACAAGGATGGGTTCAGAGATGGGATCGAATAAATCATCTTGTCTAGGCATAGAAGGGGTGAAAATGAGATTGTCTTCTAGATAGCTTTGCTCTCCTTCTACGGCAAGATCAGACATGTCATCCTTGGGTTCTTCCCAATGCCTTTTAAAAGGATAAACATATTCAATAAGAGACTTCTCCTTAAAAGAATCCGAATTATAATCACTTGGAGATCTCTTATAAACACCTTCAATAAGAGACATCTCAAAAGAATCTGAATTATGGTCACTTAGAGGTCTGTAGTCTGGATGACAATTTATTGTTCTCCCAAAATCACTAAGGCTGAAATCATAAGGTTCTTCCAAAGGTGGAATTTCTTCTTCCTTTTGGGGATTTCAGGATTTTGATGGTTCAAGATGGATAGCTAGGTCTTGGATTTGGAATTGTTGCGAATTAGCTATCGTAGTTTCCTCTCCTTGATCGGAGGGCGGTGATTCTTCCTTTTTCTCGGAAAAAATTCTAGTGGAGGTGGCGTATCCACAACATCTGTCAATGACATCTCTTGCTTCTCTAGCAGACAGAGAAAGGAATGCACCTCCTAAAGCTGCACTAAGGTCCTCTGCATCTTCCTTAGTAAGACCCAGATAAAAATGTTGAAGGATTGGATCTGGAATACCAAGGTTTGGGCCAGTGTTGATAATGTCATTAAAACGATCCCATGATGCATTAAGAGACTCTTCTTTATCTTGTTTAAAAGTTAAAAGTTCTATACGAAGACGGGCCACTCTGAAGGTGGGAAAGAAATATGTACAAAATTTGGACACTAAAGTTCCCCAATCTCCTTTCACTCTCTCTACGTTCAAGTAATACCTTTGTTTAGCTTTTCCGTCAAAGAGAACAAAAAAGAACTTCCAGTAGGTATTATCGGATATGCCTTCCAAAGCGAAAGCAACCCATGATTTCCTCAAACTTTTTGTAGGTGTGAGTGTGGGTTAGCCTCGCCTTCCCACGAGAAGGCTAGTTCTGAACCATTCTTATATAACCGAAGCGTAGCTCATAGGACTTTGCTAGGATAGGCTCACGAAGATTACGGGTTGCCTAAAGCTTTTTGCTTGTGGGTATATGATATTTATAGATAGGCGTGGAATTCATAATGAAAAGGAAAAGAATAGAAGGGATAAAAAGATAAAAGAATAAAAGAATATGATACAAGGATAAGGTAGATTCAAAGTCAACTCAAAGCAACCGTTTCCCGGCAATGGGCCTTTAAATGCTTGTTGGTATTTGCTAAGCCTACGAAATATTTATAATTTGTATAATCCGCAAGCATTGTTAAGAAACGTCAACTTGATGATGCACCGACTCAGCGGGGAGGGGGCAGGTTTTTATAGCTCGCCCGGCCGGCTTCGGCTTGAAGCGAGGAGGCGCGCAAATCGAGACGGCGTCTGCCGTCGGCGGCGATTCACGCCGCAAAAGCGATGATGAGGCGACGGTTCGCATTCGAAAATAATTATAAAAGTAAAAATGAAAATCTGAGAGAAATTAAGCGCTCCCGACCGGTCCTTTCGGCCACGACATGCGGTTTCTCCCACGCCGGAGGGGGTTTCTTGGGACGAATCATCGGCGATGTCGCGACCAAGCGAAGACGGTCATTGATCCCGCCTCGAGGGGCTACTTTGTTGGGGGGAGGCCCCAGCCTTGGGGCCTGCCTCTAGCTTCGGGTCCCATTTTGCCAAAATAAGCGTGGCGGTTGAAGAAGAAAATCTGTTGAGCCCTTGCCGGGATGCCGAATAGATAGCCTTTTTGGTACAACGGCCCGAAAGGGACAACATTCGCTCCGCAAGACGGCGCACGTCCGAACCCGGGGTTTTACCGGCTTTTCCGATCGAATGACCGCGGTCTCGGGGAGTTTGTCCGTAAGGCTAGCCTCGGGGGAAGCCGAAGCCGGGGGATTCGGCCGCTCAAGCCGAAAAGCCCGAGATTCGGGAGACCAGCCGGAAGTAAATTTGGTTTGACGACGGCCAGCGCTATCCTGGGCCGAGGCACCGAACGGCAGCGATTCGGTTGTCTCGTGCCATTCGACGTCGATCGTTTCTAACGAATGTTTCAGGTGAAGCCAAAGGACATCGCGTGGTCCCAGCGGGGTAGTTGGAGGCACGCGGTGTAAAAAGACCGAGGTGCCCTTGGTGGGCGGAGGACGGCGACGAGGGGCAGCGATGGCCCGAGGGGTAGTTTGGTCATGTAAATGTCTACGGACTCCTATAAAAGACCCCGAGGGGCATTGTAAAAGACAAGTGACCTCGCAATACAATACAAGACAGTTTCGGTTATATTGTTTTCGTTCGGTCTCTCTTCGGGTAGTCCGGCCGGGCTACTCAACATAGGTCTTCCTTACAAGATGTTTGGCTCATCGGGTTAGCCTGCACTGTAAGTCTCACAAATTCAGTTCATGTTGCTCATATTATTAATGCATTTAAGTACTTGATTAACAGACATTCTAGCAATGATGCATCATCTCCTTCACTACTGTATTGCTTTGGTATTGTCTGCTATGCAGAGTGATTCATACCAGGCCATTGTGTTCTGGTTTCATTCAGATCAATAGCAAGATTGCCATGTGGGCCCATTTTCCCAATCTCTAGCTACGCAGGCTGCCAATATGATATCAGCATCTTAATCTAGAAGATTACCATTTAGCAGTTAAAGACCTCACGAGTTACATTCAAGAGTGCAAGCCAAGGGACCAATTAACCTGGTGAAGTACACCATTCAGACAAAGAAATTGCATAGCAATTAAATTGTAGAAATATCATAACATATACATACCACTTTGGTAAGAGAAGAAAGACCTGACATCCAAAACGCTATAAGGTTTGAAGAGATAACACTGACAAAACAAAAGACTGCTGCAGCCATCTAATTTGTGAACTGATAGATCCATAATCTCATCAAATCCAGCACGTCGTTCCTTGTTAAGACTCCCTCTTATATCCAAATGTTCTCCAATCTCCCTCGTTATGTCATTAGAAAATTCACCTGTTTGACAATATAATTAAATATCAGTATACTTTTTAATTTGTAAGCTCAGTAGACAATGTTGTGACAATTTGTTACATGTATCATTCAGCTCTGGAAGATCGTGTTTTTTATATCTTTCCCCATGGCGTGGAGCAAATCTCTAATCTCTCTAATCAGTAATCACCATTCGTTCTACTGATTTTGAGTTACATAATGTAACTTACATTGGTTTCTGCTGTAATCTTCAGACATTGATTCTTTATGCTTCTCCCACAGTGCACGAATTTTGGTGGCCTCATAATGAATCTGATAAAAGCAACTTATGTCACGATCGTCTTCCACCCATAGTTTTCACAAGTCGATGCACCAAGTAGGGAGACAAATTAAACTGGTTCAAGTAAAACAGTAAAAAAGATCAGGAAATATTTTTTCAGGAAAAGTGATGAGTTAGTCACTGGATCAATCCGCCTTCAAGATATCATCTAATGATTTGGAGAATCAAATTATTTCGGAGATGGCAAACATTGAACAGGAGCTCTTAGAGAGGCGAGTGATATTCTTCAGCCTACACAAGATTTCTAACTGATCTAAAGACCCATGTATAAACTGATTCAGAAGCCGAAAGTAAGTTTCTAGGGACAGAGCTTACCAAGAACGGGGATCACTGCTAATCCTGATCGGTGAGTGGGGCTTGAACCCTAAAACCAGATGGATGGTCAATTCAAAGTTCAAACAAATGAGATTGAGATCAAGAGAGGGGGAAATCGAGATAGACTACCACACCCCGGGCGCGGCCTCGGCTCAACCTCGGCCGACCGACGGAAGCTGCCTCTGCTGCCGCCTTATCCCGGGCGCCCGTGAGTGGCGGGACTGGCTTCTTGCGCCGGCTGGCCGACCTGTGCGGGCCCCGCCCTTGATCCTCACGCGCCACTTGCCCTTGCTGCCGCAGTGCTGTCCTCTCCGCGGGGAAGGGGCGAAGGATCATCGGCGGCGGCGGCGAAGTAGGGTGAGGCGCCGTGGGACGATGGCGGCGGCGCTGGCGAGATTCCGTCGTGGCGATGGCGGCGCCGCGGCGTTCCGCCGCGGGCGGTTCCTCGCCTTCGTCCGCGTCGTGTGACACAACGCCGTGGCTTGTTTTTTTTTTTTGTTTTTGTCTTTGTTTTTGTTTTTGTTTTTGCGGTGATGGGTTTGAACGCTGGTTGCGAGGTGTGAATCAAACCTCCGGACGCGTGAGAATGTGCGGCGGGAGGTGGCGTGTAAGACCGTGCATCAAACTTCCAATCTCAGCCGTCGAATATGATGATGTTGTTTTCGTGAGCCTTTGATTTTAACGGTGGGGTTTTTTTGTGTGCGTTTTTACGGGTGCACGAGCTTAGACACCTCAGAGGGGGCGTTTCGCTGGGTGGATCTAAAATAATTCTAACGTGACATTATAGTAGAGATATTTACTTTGTATTGTATTGAGAATGTTAGTATTTTTTATATAAATCCAGTGAAAGTTTGAACTTTTTACTCCTCGTTAAACGAAAATTACAGGTTTTTGTGGACCTTCGTATTTATGTTTTAAATTAATTTATTATAAAAAATATATTTCATAAGTAATTTCATAAGTACTATAAATATTAATATTTTTTATATAAATTTAGTCAAATTTAAAGTATTTGTTTAAAAAAGTAAGAATGTTTTTTAGACGGATGGAGTAGAATTTAGAGTCTGGTGCCGCTCCGGCTCTGGCTCCGGTAGTGCTCAACTGCTAATGGAGTAGTGCTCAACTGTTTTGATTTGTTATCGGGGTTCAATTTAGATTATTTCATTCGTACCAACTGTGCAGAGCAGTTTTCAAGTACTAGCAATTGCATAAACGACAAGCAGAGAGGAACAAATGAACGATCAATTCTTTTTTAATATTAAACGCGAAACAGAACCCACCCACCAAGTCGCTTACCCCATGCTCTCCATTATGTCGTGTGAAGGGAAACTGTGATGAAAATGTTAGGACGACTTAGTTAGGCGGCAGACCTACCATAAACGAAAAGACCGCCTACTGAATTTCCAAATGGCGGTCAGTAAGCCTCATGACAAAAGTAAAGCACCGAACATGTCAATTTATTATTTTTTTCAGAGCGGTACACCAAACGAAACCTCCCCGAATTTCTGCGTCAAGTCTCTGTCAGATCAGATTGTTTGACACCGTCGGGCTCCGGTCGGGTTAGTAGGTTAGGTCCTAGGTTATCTAGGTTTGTCGTCCAGGGTGGCGTCGGCGAGGCGAGCACGGTGGCGCCGTCGCGGAATAAGTCCCTTCGACCTCGATCTCGCTCCGGCGGCGCTTGCTCCGGCGTCGGCGAGAGGTCTGTAACGGTGGTGTCTGCTGGATCTGGTGTGTCGGCATCGATTACTGGCAGGCCATGTACAGGAGTCTCGCTTCGTCGGGTGCTTTTTTCAGCCGGCGGCGACGGCGATGAGGTAACGTTGGGGTGCGGGTCTTTTTGCTTGGCGTCGGTGGCCCTTGCTGCTTCTCGATCCTTCCCATTCCGTGGGGACGATTTTCCGGCTGTTGGCCATGCTGGTGGTGGTGGAAGTTCTTTCGCCTGGGTTGGAAGGGGAGTGGCGATTAAACTTTCAACGAAAGAGATACGGCTTCGGCGGGCGGTGGCGGGTCGTTGGCTGTTGCGGCATCTTCAATGCGCGTGGCTCTTCTTCTCCGGCGAAAGCACAAGCGGTCAGAGGCCTGGGCGTCCTCGGTCGCGGGCGGCGGACGATCTTGCGGGCGGGCGAAGACCGGCGAAGCTCCCGGAACACTGGCGACTTTTGCATCTTGGTCCTTCGTGGCCTTGTTTGTAATTTCTTTTTTGTTCAGGGGGCTAAATGTAAAAGGGGCTGTACTTGTTTTGTTAATTTAATGGAAACCCCTTTTCCTGCAAAAAAACCACCTGCAAAAAAAAAAAACATATTGAATCCACAAGTTTAATTTATTCGTTCAGGCTTGTAGCTGTATGCCCATTTCACGTATAGGCTAAAGAACCAGTTGGGTCCTTTTTAATATACCTATAGGCTGTGTCTAGTTTGCTGAAATTTAGGCACCGTGTAGCATTTTTTGTTTGTTTGTGGTAATTGTTGTCCTACCATGGCCTAACTAGGCTCAAAAGATTCGATCTGCAAAAGTACATATAAACTGTGTAATTAGTCATTTTAGTTTACCTACAATTGATCTTTGCATGCATGAGGCAAAAGATTTGATGTGACATAGTTTAGAGTTCCAAAGTTTGGAACTAAACACAGCCATAGTTTAATTTGCACACGTTTAATTTGTAGTTTTCTTAACAACATGCGTTCCTAAATGTGCAATTCTTTTATATGAACTCATTAGTTCCGTGTATTATTGTTCTATACAAATGCCAAATAGAATTTTCTTTAAGGGTAATACCTACCTAAGACATACAACCCCGAAGGGTGGGATGCTTATTTGGTCGAATTAAGACAAAGCCTCGGTGGCGCCAACCCTAGCCGCCGCCGCCCACCGGTCCGACTCCTTCCCTTCCCTCGCCACTACGGGGGGACCGCGGGAAGCCCGCGCGGACCTCTAGGATGGCGGTGGCGGGGCTTTCCCTCTCTCCTGGGCTCGCCGGGAAGCCCGCTGGGCAGGATGGCTTGTCGGCGGCGCCCGGTCGGCGCCAGCGACGACGACTTGCCGGCCGGCGGATCCGAGCCATCCCGGCCATGGATCCACCCGATTAAGCCTCTGGATCCGCCCCGGGTCTTTGCTCTCCTCCCTTCAAGCCTTGGCGGAAGTTGAAGGCTGTATGTCGGCTTCCGTCCCCGGGAGGCGATCTTGCCCATCCTTCTTCGGATCCGGCCACCTCCGGTGTCTCCTACTGCGTTTCGCGCGGGCTCGGCTCGTGCGTGATGCGGCGACGACGGCCGGCTCCCCCTCAGCGAGGGCACCTGCATCGTGGTGCGTCTCGGGGTCCCCGTCGGCTTCGCCCGGTCAACCTTCGTCTTCCGGTTTGGGTGGCTGCGCTGGGTGGTCTCAGCAGCGCTGCGCGAGCTGGCGCTGCTGCTGATGCGCGTCGCATGGCGGCCGGAGCTTCGTGTGTCGACAAAGACTCGGGCATCACGCCCGGCGTCGCGGCACTCGAGACCCAACACCGCGATGTTGCGCGAAGCCGGCTCCTGACGATGGCGGCGAGAGAAGGTCGCTGAGCAAAGGCTGGCGGGCGGGGCAGGCGTCTTTCGGTTTAAATCTCCGCAGGGCTCTCGAGGCGTGTTGTTTGGCAGCGGGTTTGCCGGGCGGTGGGCGACGCGTCTCTACTACCCTCTGCGTCCTGCTTCCTGCGTCCTTGGTAGCCGGCGATGTTTGGTCTCTTGGTCTCTAAATGTCCGACGAACTAGGGTCCACGAAGTTTGGGAACCTAGGCGAAAAGCCGTGCAAGACCTTGTCTTTCGATTGGTGGCGACGCTTTTGGCCCGTTCTCTCCCTCCCTTGGGGGCGTCGATATTTCCCCTCCGAACCGTTGTTCTCGCCGATCTCCTCTGCGAAAAGCCTACCTCTAGTCACTAGAGGCGTTAGGCGGCGTTTTTGGACGCCGTGTCCCTCTTGGGCGCCAACGTGGAAGAGTAGAGTCCGGCTCGTCGTGTCGCGTCTTGTGTTCTCTGTGTGCTCTCCCCTTGTTTTTTTGTTGCCCCTCTTGAGTAAGTGCGGACTTGGTTGTTTGGCGTCGTCGACATCGGCCAGTGCCCTCTGTTGGCGTCTACGCTCCGTCGGCGGTCTCCTTGGTGGTGCGAATATTATATGCCGGGTGGTGTTTTCACATTTGCCGCCATTCCCCTTCATGGATTCCTCCCGTGGTCGGCGTTGGATGGTGATGCGTGGGCCGGGATGTGCTGGAGGATGTCGCCACCCGGTTTGAAGGGAGGTCGCCGTGTCCGTTGATCCTACGCTTGTGTGCTGCCGTCACTCTTAGTCCCCATTCCACCCCGTGGGCGGCGTAGCTACGAGGAGTGGTGGAGGGCACTATGGCCATGGTGAAAGCGGCGAGTATCTTTGTTCGGGCGGAGGGCCTTGATTGACGTTCGGTTGGCGTCTTGTGGCCTTGTCTTGAGTTCTCTCGATTGTGCTAAGTTCTCTCTTTTCTTTCTTCCTTTTGATGTATCGTGGCTAGCCACCTCTCTCTCCAATCTTTGGAGAGCTTGTTATTGTTGTCGTTGTAAAGTTTGTTGTAAAACCTTCTATCGATCTGTTTTGGGCCAATTTATATGATATTGAGGTGGGGAACGCCTCCCCGTTGAAAATTCAAAAAAAAAATTTAAGGAAATAATATGAAACAACCCAGCCAATAGGATTCTCTCATCCGATGGTTGATTTCGCTATGTGCAAATTGGTTTAATTGATGAAGAATTAATCAGTATATACCCTTTTTTTATATGTATAGAAAACCAAAGTTGCAGGCAAAGAAGCTCAGAATATCTGGCGAGCCGGTCGAGTTCGAGCCGAGTATAAGCTCGTTGAGCTGAGCCTGAACTTGAGTTACCCGGGGTCGGGTTCGGGTTAAGGCTCGAGTTACTATCATCCTAGTCATTGGCGCTTTCGAAACCGCCTTCGCTTCATATATGCTATAGCCCCCTCGGATTCCAATGCGAAAGGCGGGCGCCGGACAGGTGGAGTCGCGGAGAGTCCTAACCTCACTTGTCCCACGACGGCAAGCACGAAGCACCCACTGACCAGCGTCACTGCCTCGCAGGCCCCACCCAGTCAAATACAACACACAGGGCTCGCAGCCAGGTCGCAGCGTGGACAGCGCGAGGAAAGAAAGGAAAAAAAAAAACAGCTAGGGAGCTCTCTCCTCCCTCCCAGGTAGGTACTAGCCCCCTTCGCCGATCATCGTAGCAGATGCAGATCCTCCTCCTTGCCCCGCCCCGACGCCACCTAGCTTCCGCTGGGAGGGCTTCAGGTGGGGGCGTGGGCACGCAAAGCCCTGGCGCGTGGCGCTTCGTCTTGGCCCGGGCTTCTAGCGCCTACGCCGGGCCGACGGATCGCCTCTCCGAACAAGCGTCTCTTAAGTCTTAACGCAAGGCCGCAGCCCACCAAGCAGAGGGACGGAGTGGTTTTTTTTTTTTTTTTTGAAAAAGGACGGAGTGGTTTCTGTTTGCTTGCTTCCTTCCTAGCTGAGCCGGGTTTGAGCTTCCTTGGAGCCAAAGGTCGAGCCCAGGCTAGAGCTCGCCGTGTCGGCTAAAGCCGATCCATATGAGTCGTTGACCCACCACAGAGCCTCGTGTTCTGGTTGTGGTTCTGAATCTGGTCCACCAAAACCAACGGAAAGGCGCCGAATCTGGGCCTCCCTTCAAATTTCCAAGTTTTTTCACTCTTTCTTCATCACATTAATTTTTAGACGCATACATAGAGTATTAAATATTGATAAAATAAATAACCAATTATACATATTAGTTATAAATCACGAGACGAATCTTTTAAGCTTAATTAACCTATAATTAGACAATATTTATCAAATACAAACGAAAGTGCTATAAAAGTTCGAGTTACAAAAATTTAGAGCGTGTTTGGTTCCCTTCTGGGTACCGGCTGCATGGGCTCTCGAGAGCCAGGGTCTGACCGGCCAGCAGCGTGCGAGCCAGGCTCCGCAGAAACGAGATCGAGTTTCGTTTCCCAGCATGCAAGCTGAGGGCTAATTCTTGCATGCGAAGGTGCCAGCGAGAGAGAGCTGCAAGCAACCAATCATTCCTCACTTTGCATGCGCGGAGCTTGGCTGCCAACCAAACACTGGTCGGGTGCATGCGCCGAGCCTGGTCAGGCCACGAGCAACGAACCAAACGCACCCTTACAGTCTAAACAGGGCCCGGTCCTTTGCCGCAATCAATCGCCGTCCCCTCTTTTGTTTTTCTCTTTCCACACGCAACGAGACAAGTTGCCCGCACCTTTGAATGTTCAGACAGTAGCAGCGGATCAAAAGAAAGAATACCGAAACCCTGAAAGGCTGAAACAACCCAGGCTCTTTATACAACCAATCAATTCAGGGAGCCGCTGCTGAATTCCACAGCCCACATACCATTTGGTCCTTTTCAACGATCTGCGTCCATTGGGTTTCTGAAGTTCTGAAAACACAGCTCAGTTCAGATATGCCAAGGGTGACAGAATGGCAACCCCTGATTGATCAGCTCAGGAAAAGCTTTCATAGACAGCCACTGAGTATAGAGGATCACTGTCTCTGTCTTTCCCAGGGTTAACCTCGGTGTTTTGTCTTTTGATTGCTACAAGTACAACCAATTCTTGTCAATCTGAATCTTGCCCCCCTGTTTCAGCTGTCTGCAATGGAGCTTGGCAAGCACAAGATAAGGGTTAACGCAGCCTGTCGCGGCCTGCATCTGCAGGACAAGTTCCCCATCATCGTGTGTAAGGAGAAGGCTGAGAAGGCAACGGCAGAGGTTATGCCCCTGCGGAGATGGCTCGATCCGGAGAAGGACCTAGCGTCCACGGTGCTGTACCTGGTCGGGGACGAGTCCCGGTACATGACGGGCACAACTATATTCGTCGACGGTGCTCAGTCCATCGCGCGGCCGCGCATGCGCTCCTTCATGTAGAGACGACGAGGACATGGCGGTAAATCAGGAGCGTGCAGAAAGGAGCTGGCCGGGGTTTCGTCAGAACTAGAAAACTGCACGGCTTTGCTGCGCATGGCCATGGTTAGGCTTTTTTCCCCTTTATAGTTAGGTACATGAGTGCGAATAATGGTAGTTAAATTATTCTTTATGCAATATATTAGTGTTTTTCGTGTTAATTGGAAAATTATCATTTGCCGAGGGTTGTATATGGTAACCGCGGATTTATCTTTTTGATGTCTATATGTTTTGAAGGTCGAATTGTCTCTTTTTTATTATTTGAGAATGTATGAATAATATGGTGACGATCATTGTCATGGTTTTTTGATTTGTAGTAGAGCATGACTGGGGATTTTTACCTACGATTGTATCTAAAAATAGTACATTTTGCTAATTCATTGAGCCTGTTTTTACTTTTTAGTAAAAAGTTTTTACAACTCATGATTTCCCATTTCTCTCTTAACAGGCGTCTTGTTGTCCTCGGGTATTGCCAATTGGTGCCACCTGTAAAAGGCCTGCCACATGATATATAAGTATTTGCAGTTACACATAGCAGCCAAGCTCACTTCCTGATTGCATGTAATTATCTAACAATGTGAATTAAGATGGGAGACATAAACAATCAACACTAATGGGAAAAAAAGTTAATCAGGAGTGCGGTGTCGACGTAGTCTTTGCATAACGAAAGAAGTCTTTTTGTTTGTTATAACACTAAGTGAGAATGCCCAAAGTCCGAAATGTTCAGAGAAAGCACTAAAAATGCTGACAGATGAATATTCAGTAAGATCAGACATAAAAATGTCAACTATTGAACAAGTTTTACTGCACAGCAGAAAATATATAGCTAACAACATTTGTTTTATGTTTGTGGAGTAGTAGCATATAGCTAGAAAATTAGCATGGCACATATGTTTATCAAAATAGTCTCGTTTACAAATTGTTTAGAAGGTAAAGTAGATCAACACAGCATGTTGTTTAATAGAACACTTAAAAGTGTATACAAGTCATATCAAACTTTCAGCAAAGGTACAGTATGTTAATTTTATTATCAGAACTTTCAGCAAACATATGAAGAATAAACATTTCATATTGCAATCAAATTAGTAATTAGTAGAATCTAAAACAAACGTAAAAATTTTGGTTTGAAGCTCTTGAGATCCTTGTTTACACTAGTACCCAATTTGTTTTGGCGTGGACGGGCAACAACCATTTTAGGTGGCGGGCAAGTACGCGTCACAACCAAAGGTCACGGTAAATCGCGAGAATTTGCGTGGCGAACGCGGTGCCGCCCGCGGTAAATCGATTACCCGTGATGGGCACATTAGGGTGCCCGCCCGCGGACAATATTTCAAAAAAAAAAAAAAGAAGAAACCCACACAAGCCCGCCGAGCCTATCCGCGGGCCCGTCGAGCCCATCACGGGGCTGCTGCGCTTGTAGCCGCCGGGCGGATCCGATGAGCCCGTTGCGCGGGCCGGATGTGACCGGCATTTGGTGGCGCTCCTCGTCGTCCTCGCCCGGTGCGCGTGGCGGAGAAGTTGTTGAAGCCGCCGCCCCCGCCCATAGCGGTAAATTTACCGCCGCCCATGATGGCCTTCGGCGACCGCCGAAAGAGGGAGGAGGGGCGCCGCCATCGCGGATCTTGTGATGAGAACCTCCTAATTATTGGACCCCACACTTTTGTTATTGTCCCAAAGACCTCTAACAAAGGTCGTATACACCCAATAACTTAAGAAGCCTCGCCGGATGTCATCGGAAACTCCGATTACACCTCACACCGGGATCAACAAAGGAGTAGCTACAACATTACAACATTTGTTACAAAATATAAATCGAGTGCGGGAAGAATAATAACATAAAATTTTACAAATGTGAGTAGGTTACATTTGAGTAAACTTAACTTAATTGCGGAAGAAGAACGAGAACTATAGGAGATAACTAGATCATGTCGAGCCCACCGACATAACCTCTAAGTTAACGGCATGAGTCGACACGCAGCAAGGGTCGAAGAACCCCGAGTACGGGAGTACTCAACAAGACTTAACCGACTAAAGAAAAATAGGAGAAGACTTCGGTATGCGGTACGTGGGGAATCAAGGAAAGGTCTTATCAAGATCAAGGACTCATTTTGCATAAAAGCTTACTAAGAGTAGGTCCTTACTTTCAAAGTTTTATTTCAACTTTAGTAAATCCTCTCTTCTAAGTGATCGTATACTAAAGCAATCACTTTCCATCCAAACCATCATTTTAACCAACTTCAATGTTCCATAACTTAACTACAATGGAGGTGCGAGGATCAAGTCTCCTTTTGTCGTGGAGCAACGGCGATTCGAATCACTTGTAATGTAATTTGGGGATACCTCACCACCACGATATATGTAGCACCCAAGCTTGCATATATCAACCATCTCCGGTTCGTTCAAAGCGGGAACGAGGCCTCGCCACCCGAGAATACTGATACTCCTCCAACTTTGGGACTTTAACCCACCGAGGGTATCTTGTAATCCCGCCATCTCTCCACTCCCGGTCGCGTGGTTGCCATTCGATTTGACACCCCCCGAGATCGGGCTTACGGGGTATGTGGCGTATACAAAGTTCATGATCCAAGGGCCAACCAAGCGAGCGATTGCTTAACCGACACGGTAGGAAACACTACAAAGAGACTCCCTTCTCAATGCAAGTTACCCGACCGGTCTCAAATTAACTTATCTTCCATACTATATTGTGAATCATTATAGAAGAACTTTTGTAAAACAATTAAAAAGCATCCTAACTTTAAGCAAGGCTTAACAACTATGCATTTTCAAATAAAACAGGTTATCAAGGATGATAAGTCAATAACAAGGTTGGTCATGCAAAGCAAATAGGTTATCATTCAACTCCTATTCACCTAATGCATCATATCATCAACATAAGTGATATAAAACTTTGTAAAACAACAAGGAAGGGTTTAAATGTATCCGGGGCTTGCCCGTGTTGCGGGGGAAGAGTTAGATTCTGAAGTAAGATTGTTGAAGTCAAACTTGACATTATCCTTGTCGACGGATGGATCTTCTCACGAGAAGCTTGATCATCGCGAACCATAACTACACCTTCTCCAAAGCTTCATTAACACGATCCGACTCACTCTCGTATACTCTACACGTAGATGATGATGCATGCTTTAGCATGATGGAATGGTAAACATGATGCTTTCGATGAATGCGGGGAAATGATAAACAACTTGAGTACAACTTTCCTTCACGATAAAGTTGCAACCCAACAAAACCAACTTGTTGAACTACTCTACAAGATATCATCACCATTTCCTAAGGAGTTCTCAAGTACCATTTTACTATGACATAATCCTTACTCACAAAACACCCATCAAAGTCACACTAAACTTAAGTCATTCTACCCTAAACACTTACTTATTCTAATAAAACAAATAAAGCATAAAATAATAAATAAATAAACATCCTCAAAATGGCCCCAAACTAATTATACAAGTAGGTCACATCATAAAACAGCACCAAATAAATTTTCATGAATTTTGGAAGTATATTTTATTTTCTAAAAAATCAAGGAATATGCATTTTTTAATTAAAGATGGTATTTTTAAATCATGCAAAAATATTCTAAACTCAAGTTTCACAAATTTCATACATACACATACTCATAGGGAGGTCCTACAAAAGTTTCAGAATTTTCCAAGCTATAAATCTTTTTCTATGAATTAAACAAGAAACGTCACATAATAGCATTTTCTGAAAATGAAAAACTCTTTATCTCTCTCTTCTTCACGCTGACGGGCCGGGCCCAACAGTCAGCCCGAGCTGACCCGGCGGCCGCCGGCGTTGACCGGCAAAAGCTCGCCGACGGCGAGGTCTCCGGCCACGCAGCTTGGCTCAACTGACTCCCCTCACTCATCCGCGCGTCCTGACCCACTTATCCCCTTCTCCCTAGCACAGCAGCAAGCACGCCGACAGCCATGGCGGCCCGGCGGCGCGGCGAACGGCGGAAGCGGCTCACTGGAGCCAGCTCCGGCAACGGCGAGGGTACTGGCGACTCCAGCACGATCGGGCGAACCCGAACCCTCGACTAGGCGACCCTAAACCAGCCCTATGCGCGAACAGCAACGCGCGCGGCGGCGCGGCCACGGCGGACCTCGTCGGCGTCGACGTTCCGACGACTACGGCACGATAGAGTTCAAAATAAAAGGTGCTACGGATACACTAGAGCTCAGGGAACACGATGCTCACGATGGTTTGCGAGAAGACGAAGCGGAGCAGGGTCGTCGACGGTGACAGCGGCTACGGCGAGGAACTCCGGTGGTCACGGCGGCGTTCCGGTGCTCGACTACCAAAACAGAAGAGCCGATCATGATAAAGGAATCAAGGAGAAGCCAGTGCAAGTAACACGACGACCTGTGGTGCGCCACAGAGGGCTGACCACACCACGGTGAGGTGGCCACGGCAGCCATGACAACTTGACCATGACGGGAACCGACGATGAGAGCGATTGTGACGGCGAGGGGCAAGGCTAGCGGGTCAGCGAAGTTCGCAAGAACGTGTCAAAGCGGTGATGGTGTGGAGTTGGGCGGTGGCAGCACAAAGGCGACTAATTTGCCGGTGGACTGGTGGTGCTTGGCGACGGCGAATGAAAAGAAAGACACGACGGCTGGCTTGGCAACTTAAGGACGACACGCGCGGCTTCTGGGTGTCCAGCTCCTGCTTTGGCTTGGCCACGCGAGCAGCTACGTGCCCGTGCGTGAGGCAGCGGCGGAAACAGCGAAGCAAGAGGTGGCGCTGGGACTCGACTGGAAAGGGATCGAAGAACGACGACGATATACGGTGCGGCGCTGGTGCTTCGTCGGTAAGCAGGAGGTGGCAACGGCAGGCAAGCAAGCAGCTTGGTGGCAGTACGGCTGTTTCTAGTGTACTAGTTCATCTTCCACTCTTCTGCTTCAAAAATCTCCCAAAATTTGAATAGAAGTTGAAAATCTCTAAGAACAAAATTTTCTTACTTCAATAAGATCTACATTTCATGTATAGAAATTTTTTGAAAAACAGCCTCCAAAAAAAAAGACTTTTGAAATAGGGTCAAAATAGGATTTAAAAGAATTTGAAATTACTTTTAAATTTTATATAAAAACTTGAAAAACTTAAAACATCCTCTTGGTACATAAAAACAATCTCTAAACAAAAAGACTTTTGGAACTTTCATCAAATTATGAATAGCTTTGAAGTTATAGAAAAAGGAATAAAAGAAGATATAGAAATTAGGGTTTTTGTTTATTTTAAAATCCAAATAAAAGCATCCAATCACATCCTTTCACTTAAGCACAATCAAGCCTATGAATTAAACTTGTTTTAGTGAATGCTTATCAAGATTGACTAATATGAATGCATTGCAATGCTTATGATACATGATTAACATTTTAATTGTATATTAACATCTGGGATGTTATTTGAGATCTAACCGCCGCCGCCGGGCCGCTTTGGTCACTATGGAGGAAGAGGCGGCGCGGATCCGCCCGTCCCGTCGCGCTCCGCCGTCGCCCGGCGCCCGCCGTCCCAAGATCCGGTCCCCTTCGCCCGGCCTGCGTCGGCGAGGAGGAAGGGGGCGCAGCGGATCCCCGCCAAGCGCACGGCCGTGGAAGGAGGAAGGTGTAGCGGATCCCCGGCGCCGCCCATCCATCGTAGCGTGGCCCGAGCGCCGCCATCCCGCGGGCCGCCCGGTCATTTTGTGGAGGAAGGGGAGGCGAGGAGGAAGGAGAAGGTGGGAGGGAGGGGGGGAGACAGGAGAGAGTGGGGACGGACGAGTGGGGAGGGAGTTGGGTGCGGACCGGGAGTTGGTGCGAGAATGGGAGACCGGGCCTTGCTCCCAAACCCTAGCTCCAAACAATTTATATGTGGTAAAGACGGCAGGGGCCTTGCTTTGGGCGAGATGGGCCTCGACCTGTTCGCGGACGGGCCTTTTAATTTGCCCCGCCACGGAAAAATTGATTTTGCGTGGCGGGCACCTTAACACGCCCGCCACGGAAAATAGTTTATTTTTCGTGACGGGCGTGTTAAGGTGCCCGCCACGCAAAATCAATTTTCCGTGGCGGGTAAAAATACGCCCGCCACGCAAAATAAATCTGGATGTGACGGAGCATTTTCCGTGACGGGCAAAAAAAGTGCCCGCCACGGAAAAGATTTTGTAGTATCACGCAAAATCATTTCGTTACTAGTGTTAGAGATTGTCGGATGTTGTTATATAATAGCATTGAGGACCTAATGCAATTAGGTATAACTCGACAAGCAATATGATTGATTGCTAGAGCTTGCTTGCCCCTTTGTCTCATGTGTCTACCATTCAGTTCACATAAAGGTTCAGAGAACAATATGGTAGACTACATGTATCCATGCACTGAATCGTTTGGTAAGCAAGAAATAATTACTTTCAAAGTGTAATGAAATAAATCAAGCAAGCTATCAGATTATTTCAGAGGTTTGCCATTTGAAGCACAATTTTGAATAAACAAACAGTAAGCAAGTATTCTGAATTTGAGTTTGGAGTTAGTAATCTTGCTACTCGAAGACTAAATTTGTGACTATACTGTAACACTTAAGTACTTAATCGGCATATATGACCCCATATATTTCAGAAAAAAATGCTACCCCAAAGTAAGCTTATGAGCTTTAGAGAAAAATAAGGTTGGCTCAATATGCAATTATGCGTCCAATAAGTCAAGTCATTAAATTGTATGGAATACAGCCATAGAAAGATAGCAGGATAATATAAATACAAGTTTCACCCAAAATTAGGTCTATTCAGTGAGCATTTTACCTTGCAGGCATTTCCTCGAGCAGCTGTTGTGCATCGTCTATGTGGGCGACCACTTTTTTTCGAAAGGGCGGCAAAAGCTTTTGCCGTGATTTCTATTAACGAATAAAGGAAAAAAGACAAGTGCCGCCCCAGTTTTTTGATTTGGAAACCGGGCTAGAAAAAAACATACAATTATGGAGGGTACCCTACTCCACACGCACACCTAGGTACTAATTCAACTCAACTCGCGCCATAACTAGCGCCCACTCAACTCAACTTAGGGGGTGTTCCACTCCACCTACCACTCAACTCACACCACAACTAGGATCCACTTATACAACTTCGACTAACAACAACAGCGGATGGAAAAAGGATATATAATAAGCACCGCTCGGTTGGATTGGGTCATCAACGCGAGGGCTCCATCACCGCCGCTTCGGTCGGATTGGGATGTTGACACGGCGATCCACGAAGAAAGGCACCAAGACAAAACAAGAAACGCACCCAACACTACGCCACCACGCCACCATCACACAGGAGAGGGCGAAAGGAAGCCGTCGAAGCGCACCGTCATCACCAACGTATGAGCCTCGGCCAGCTGCAAGCCCGAAAGCGACCACTTGAAACTCCCCACCACGGGACTATCCCCCCTCAAGCTGCACACCCACAATCGTCGATCCCCGGCTCGGCGTTGCGTCCATAGAAATTCTCTTGGCGGCACCATTGAGAATCAGCGATCCCGGCCACTCGTGGGGGCCTCGCCACACCACCGCCTCACACCACTCCCGGGACTCGGATATCGAAACCACTCCAAGAGCAACACTTCGCCCGGCCCGGCGCCGAGATCACCACCACCATGCTTGGCGCCAACTCAAGACCTCCCGGCCCCATGGGCCCTCGCACCTCCACGCTAACCACGGACCAAGTGCACCCCCAAGCCGCAATGCACGGGCAACACCACCGGCCGACCACTACCCGCCACAAACCAAGATGGGTCTCGGATCGGCGCCAAAAAGGAGGGCCGGCGCCCGATGGCGCGCCCGTCGTCGATCCATAGAGGGGCTGGGTTTTCACCACGAACCCATTACGCAAGGACATGGCAGCCCTCAATTGTGCTTTGGCGAAGAGCGGCGACCTAAAGTCGCCGCCACCATTACCACCGACCAAGCGGCGGTGAAGGCTTTTCGCCCGCGGCACCATGCTGCCGCACATACTCGGTCATGCGAAGCTGCGCTCCCGCCAACTCCACAATGCCTCTCTGGGAAAAAGCGCGGCACACGCCCGAAGCACCACCCGCGACACCACTAGCAAGCACCGGCCAGACCCCCGCCCCACCACCATGGCCCGTACCCGATATGTCACGAGGAGAAGAAAGGGAGTACCGGTCATCTTGTCGCACACCCGTCGCCCATCTGTCTGCCCGGCTCCACCCAACTCGACGCCATGGCCCCGAGCGGCCGCCGGCGGCTCCGACCCACAACCACCACCGTCGCGGCCCCGCCCGGCCGTGCCGCCTCCTCTCGACACCCACCCCTGCCACCACCGCCGCCCGTCCACCAGCGCCCGGCGCCACGGGCTTGATCCATGCCGGCCACAACGCCCGCGCCGCCCCGGCGCCGCCACCCCCTCCACACACCACGGCGCCTCCCTCCTTGCGCCCCGGACTCGGCGGAACCTTTGTCCGGATCTGGCGGCAACCCCACCACCGCGGAGGGCGACCCAGCGCCCGGCAAAGGATCGAGGGGCCCATGGCGCCCGCGCCCTGTTGGCCGGAGGGAAGGCCCGCGTCGCCACCATCCCCATGGGCCGCGAGCGCCGGCGGCCGCTCCGTGGCGGCGCGGCGAGGAGGCGGGCGGCGGCGGCTAGGGGTTAGGTTGCCGCCGTCGCGCCCGAGCGGCAGCGGCGCGGCGGCGGTATCTTTGTGGGTGACCGCCGTCACACGCGGGATGCGGGGGCAGCTCAGCGGCAATGGTGCCAAGGGCGGCGAGGCGAGAGGAGCGTAGATGGAAAAAGATGGTTACTGTGTGGCGTGGGATATGTATTTTGGTTGGAGGACTTGGTGGAGTGGATACGCCTATGGAGGAAGCAAGAACCGTCGAGGTGACGGCGCTAGAGGGCGGGCGCAGACACCGCTTTCGTCCGGCTGACGGCTGGGGCGGTCACGGGCATGAGCAGTACAACCCCGCGAGGTCGGGCTGGGGCCACGGACTCGGGCCTCGGGGACCGCCGCGGGTGGAGCTCCGCGTGGAGCCACGAGAGGCGCTGCGTCCCCTGTCGGCGTCTTGGCCCACCCCACGCCGGCCTTGGGGAGATACAGCGTCGAGGAGAGGCGCAGCAGTGGCGCTGGGCGCGGCAGCGTCTTCACCCCGGTGCCCCGGCGTGGCTCCCCATGGCGGACGCCCGGCGGCCCGAGGAATTGCACAATCTCAGCCGTCGGAGCGATCCCCCGCGGCGTGGCCGATCCTGGCCGTCTAAATCCGCCCAGGAATCGTAGTAAGGAGATGTGGAGCCAACTCCTTATTTGGATCCGTATATTTTGGATGCTTTATATCATTTCTGTATAGGATGGATCGGTGAGGCAAGCAGTTATGATTCAGTTAAAAATAGATGTAAGCCTAGCTCGTCGTGGATCGTTTGGTCGCGTCGCCAGGTGATGTGATATACAGGCTGCGGCTGCGGCTGCGGCTGGGCCTTGTTGACGAGTGGTGATGGCACTGGTTGCCCATTTCGGCTGCTTGAATGAATGAAATATACACAGTACAATACTGTATATACAAGTAGTACCTGTGGACTTGCTCAAGGACTTGTATTTATACTAGGAGAATTTTGTTTTGAATCCACCTTTTAACTAATGAATTAAAACATCACCCAGCGAATTTAACAGTGGTGAAGTCTAAGGGTAAGAATTTAACAGTGGTGAAGTCTAAGGGTAAGCAAACCAATACATTGGTGAGGGATACAGTACTAAAACTCGCACCTTAAATTGGCTTTATTTTACAGAAAAGCTATAATCCACGCGGGTGGAATTGGCTCTGTTTCCACCCGATTTTGTGGCCGTTGGATTTTGTTCTATGTTTGATCTGGGACGTTCATTTGTTTTGACCGTTTGCTGTGCCCGCGGGGGCGTTTGATCTGTTTTTGGGCCCACCTGTCATATTTTTTTGGAAACTTCGCGCTTCCGTCGGTTTGAAACGTCCATTCGCTTTTCGTCTCCCCGTTCGCTCTCGGTCCAGCTCCTCGGTCAATTGGCGATAGCGGAGGCGATTCCGGCGGCGGAGCTGCTCGTCGGCGTCCCATCCTCCATCCTGGTGCGCCCCTCTTTTGATTTTTACCTCCGATTCTTGTTTCTCGTTGGCGTAGATCTGTGGCGCTCGTTTCTGTTTTTGTCCCCATCCCCCACAGAGGGTGTCGATGGAGGCGTTTCCGAGTGCCGTCGACGGGGACTCTGCCGGTTCTGTTCTGTTGACTCCATTCTCCTATTTTTGCGGGTTATATTCTCATGCGTCTTACGAATTCCTTTTTCCGTTTTTAGGGTTGTATTTTATGCTTAATTGTTCATGTATAGGATAGTGTCACGATTTTGCATGAGAGTTAATCCCACTGATGCTGTTTTTTCCTTAAAATGCTTTTTAACCTATGTGGTATATTTATTATTTTTCCATTAAAGGGCTAGCAATGGTTTTTGCATGAAGATGAAATGGGATGCAGGAAACCATAATAATTTGTGGAATTCATCCTCTACTTCCTCATTGTCAAGCCAGTTGTTTGAATGAAATAAAATGGATTGAAATGTTACTAGGCTAACAGGTTCCCAATCATTATTTCATCCCACTCACTAATTTGTTGTCTGAAGATGAAATGGGTTGCGGGGAACCATAATAATTTTGTGGATTTTGTTTATAATTAGTACATAGGATTTTTTGTATAATGGGATGGAGTATGTCTCATGCCCTGCATCTTTTTTTTTTATAATAGGATGATTAGTCACTGGTGTCCTTTTTAAAATTATTTTGTTGTTGATTATATTAATTTGTTCAGTTTTCTGTGTTTGCACCTTTTATTTTAGATGGGTTGTAAAAGGAAAGCAGCCATGTGGGGCATGGGTAGTGGTGATGATTATGATGCTGTAGATGATGATAATGGTGATCTTTCTTTGCCCTCCGATTCTTACGGGCCTGATGACAATTTGTCCTTGAATGACGAAGATCTTTTTGGTTTTGATGTAAGTTAGAATACTCGTAGTACTTTATCTTCCTTTCTATTTTGTAATATTTTTTTCTCTCTGTTGGTTTTCTTATTAGAAATTTTACTGGGTTTTTGGCATTTCTTAGAACACATTTGCTGGATCTCTAAAAGATGTGGATGATGCTTTATACAATGAGTATGTGCAAGAGGTATGTTTTTTTCCACGAAACCCCTGTTGGTTGTCTAACTGTCAATTCCACAGTCCCTTGTTTTTTTCATTCTCCTTTTTTTTTACACTATTTTTTCGATTGTCGTAAGGTTAAGTTTTCGAAGAATAAGATGTTGAGGTCTTTGATCCATAAGGCTGATGGTAAACCCAAAGTTGGTCTTTCAAGCTTCTCTGTTACTTCTTTTTCAAATGTCATTGATTCACTTTCTGGGGACCGCAAAGATGTTATTCGGAAGTATGGTTTTGGATCTCTGTTGTTGTTTGATAAGCGCTCGTCCCTATGGATTTTGTTCATTGGGTTGCTCGTCTTGTGAACTTCAATTACGGAGATTTAGTTGTGGATGGAAAGGTTATATCTCGACAAAGGAGTCTCTGGTCCACTTGGTTCTCGATCTCCCTTTCGGTGGATTTCCATTCCCGAAGAATATTCTGGCGGCAAGCTCTCTTTGCTCTCAAGATTTGGCTTGGATAGTGTCCCTTCTATCGATTTTTTTTTTTGTGACTCTCGACTTCAAAGAAAGATATGGCTGATGAGGACATGTTCGTTTTGCTTCATTGTTGCTGCGATGAGCACCTTCTTATGCCCCAGATTGTTTGTCATTCCTAGTCGAAATATTTTGGCATATTTGAAGACCTTGGGAAGATAAGATCATTTGATTGGTGTGGTTATGTTCTATCTTGTTTGCTTCATGATATCAAGTCATTTAATCAGTTCGGGGTTGTAAGTCTTCTCAAAGCAAATTTTCTCGGTGGTTGCCTGTACTTTTTCTTGCTGTAAGTTATAAATCCCAGCTATTAATATTGGTTGGTTAATCGTGTGTGTGTGTGTGTGTGTGTGTGTGTATATATATATATATATATATATATATATATATATATATATATATATATATATATATATATATATATATATATATATATATATATTAAAACTGTGGTTAATGTTTTATTTGTTATAGGTTTTATATCTTGATTATGTTGATTTCGGATCTCGTCAAGTCCCTTCTTCTATTCCGCGCATTTCTGTTTGGAAGCATGATATGATTACACATTATGCAAGACTTGACATGAAGCGAGAAGGTGGTTTTGGGTATCATCCCATTATGGACTACTCAAGGACATGCTACGCTAAGGTGATTTTTTATTTATCTAACATTTTTGCTTGTTAGCTATATGGTTTCCTTTTATTTTACTTTTAAATAATATATGGGCCATGTTCTGGTTTGTTATGTGTTTTTAAATTTTTGTAGGATATGAGCTTGCTTCCACAAATCTTGAACCAGACTGTTGATAATGAATTTCATATGAAGCTTGATTCTTATGTTCATTGCAAGCTCCCTCCAGATTTGAAAGATGCTATTTGCAAGCTGATTGAAAAACATTCCTTGAATAGTGGTGTTTCGTGAACTTTGATGTCAATTCTATTTCTGCTCTATCTGATGATATGCGATTGACCTTCATAAAGCTGTGGAAGCATGTGTTTTCTGTTAGCAAGATGTCCGGGGAATTAGTTTTGGAGGTTATCAGGCTTGTTTTGACTCTGTTAGAAAGGATGATCGTCTCGGTTTATCCGATGGAGTAGTCACGATTTCTCCGGGTATCCCTGATGTTGATAACAGTGCACCAGTCATGCAAGATTCCGAATCTAGTGGCATGCTGAATAGAGATACAGGTTTGCAATGTGGTTCCAAGCATAAGCTTGAGCAGAATGTTTTTCAGGTATGTGTTTGTGTGTACTATTTTTTCATTCGCTATTAGCTTCATTTTCTTAAAATTGTGTTTGTATTCCCTAATGCACATTTCAACTGTTTTATTTTTTAGGGTAATAAGAATGTTTGTCTCTCTCCTACAAAATTCACTCCATCTAGGAATGTTCTTGCTGATATTTCCAACTCAAAATTTTTGAAAAGAGGATTATCCCATATGTCTAAGTCTGTTGGAGTAGATTCTTCTCCAGTTGTAGAAGTTATTGATGTTGACAATGGAAACTTGTATGTCCCTGATTCTATTTCACCAGCTACAATGCCTGGTTTCAGAAGATTATTTAGTCACAAGGTTAGTTTTTTTCCTCTTAAGCGCTGCCAAATTGGACTTTTTTCAAGGTTGATATCATCTTGTTTTTTTCATTTTTCTTTTCACCAGGATGTTGCTTCTACTAAAAGGTTCAGAGTTCTTCGAAGGTTTCTGCTAAGAGGGTTCAGGACGGTTTGCCTATGCAGTCTCTAGATTTTTCTCATATTTCTCCCTGCCCTCGTCAAGGTGTTCGCACCGTGAAGGATCGCTGTTGTGATGGTTCATTGCCATCTTCATCAAGAATGGATGTTCAGGTTCTCTTGATTGCCTCTTTTTAATTAATAGTCTCATGTATGATTTGTTTTCTACTAATGACCATAAGTATTTGATTTTCCCTTTTTCCATTTTATATTTTTTTTTGACAGGGCTCTCCCGATGTATTGATTGTTGGTGAAAAATCTTTACTCAAGTCTGTTGCTGAAATGACTAAAAAAGTCGAATGATATATACAATTCGCAACTGAATCTGGGTGGTTCCTCTAGGCCTATCCCTATTCATCAATCTCGTGTCAGCGCTCCGGGTGTTGTTTCAGGCCATGATTCCAGATATGCATTTAATGCTGCATCTTCTTTACATGATGGGTTTGATATGCCTAAGTCTAAGTATTATGCTGTGAGTAAGACTGCTTTTAAAACTTATAAGGTTCTCTGCAAGTTGGCTTCTTCAGAGTTTCAGAGGTTAGAATTTTCTGGTTATTGAACTTTTATTTTCATTAACATTTATATTTGCTGTTTTTATTCCATTTTACTTTGTTATAATGAATTTTTTAACTAAACGCAGCGAGGATGCTGTATGTTTGTCTGGTGTGCGTTGCACTTTCTGGTCTCTTGGGGAGTCTCTCAAGCCTGGTGGATTCGTCATGTCTTATGTGGTATCTTGTGTCTGCTACAGACTTTTCTGCAAGTTGCTGGTCGTCCAGATCATTCAAAAAAAAACATTATTTCTTTCCAAATATTGGTGTAAGTCTCCTTTTTTTTTTCCTAAATTTGCATTACTTTTTGCTTTCTATCACATTATCTCCTTAGGCTTTTTTTACTGTATCCATTTATTTCATTTCTGATATTTTTTGTTTAGGAGAATTTGGTCCTGGATTTCCCAGCTTCAGACCATGAGTTGTTGGAACGGGCTTTCACAATTCCATCTAAGTCTAGAGCTTTGCACAAATCACATTTGGTATTCTTTTTTTTTTTGCCACTTCATTTCCTTGATTTATTTCCTTTTCATAGTCATATTTCAATTGAAACTTACTTTTGATTTCTTATTTTGCAGCTTTATTTCCCTATCCAGCATGATAGCCACTGGTTTGTTTTTGTGGTTGATATCAAGGATCGTCTCTTCATTTTCCTTGATTCATTATATGATGAGAATTCTGATTTTTACAAGGATGTTGAAGGCAGGGTCGTATGTTATTCCCCCCCGCTTTTTTCTACATTCATGATGCTGTTGTCAATTAATCTTCAAATCTTTTTAGTAATTGGCTTTTTCCATTCTTTTTAAGATTCACTGTTTCAAGCTGCATTGGGAACAATTCATGCAAGTTGGCATGCATTTCAATTCCTACACTATCAGATACCCTGTTGTCCCTAAGCAGCCTTTTGACAAACAGTAAGTGTGATTCAATTGCAATCAGTGCGTAGTTACATGGCTGTTGAAGTTCCTCTAACTTCAGTTTTTACCATCTTTTTATCTTTTTTTTTAAAAAAATGCAGTTGCGATTCTGGCATCTATGCTATCACATGCCTTGAGCTCTGGAATTCTCCTTGTGATGATTTATCCAAATTGTTCTCCCATGAAGACATCCCGTCGATCGGGATCAAGATTGCTAATGAGCTGTTCTATGATAAAAAAACACTGGGATGAAAGCACGTGTGTATGATTACAATTTCAGGTTAGTTTTTTTTTTTTTTCTTATATATTTTTTTTTTTCTTCACTGTTTTAAATAATTGAATGATTTATCCTTTTTTTTAAATGCAGGACTAAAGCATTTTTGCTTGTTTTGATGCAATTTCATCATCAGATCATTTCTAGTTTTTCTTTTCGTTTAAAAAAAAAAGATGAGGCAGTTGCATCTGCCCTCATAGTTACAATCTCAAGGAAAATCGTCGATTAGTAAAGATCATTTCACTGATCTAGATCCTCAAAATTTTTCTCATTCCAAAGCTGTGGCATATGGTTTTTACATCAGAGTATCCGTTATAAAAATTTTTGTCTCTCTTTTTTTCCCCCAAATTCATGTGTCTTCATCTTCTATGCTCGCAGTTTTTTTTCTTCTCAATTGTGGCCGTTGTCTCCGGCCTTTCTTTTTGCTTCTTCTTAGTCTTTGGAGTAGGACACGCACATGGAAATTATCATTCTGTTAATATTTTTTTAAAAAGAAAAAGTTTTACTTATCATCTGAATAAATTTATAGTTTGATTTTCATCTCCCTACTTGAAGTTTTCTGCCTTCTTTTTAGTTTTACGCTTTCTTTTTTTTTTTTGCCTCGCTATAGCCATCGCCTTCCGATATCTTCCACTATTGGCATTAATCTCGGCGGTTTCCTTTGGTACGCCTTTCCGCTTTATCTTTTCGGATCCTCTATGTTCGGGGTTTCTTGAGCAATTGCGGATGATGTTGCTATGATGTCTTCGCCTCTTCCTCCCCCTCATTTCTTTGTTGTATAATCTGTTTCCTCTAATGCTTTGGCGATGAGATCCATTTCTTTCTCAATTCTGTCAAGTTCTCCATAGAGGTAAGTTTTCAAGTCTTCATTTTTTGAAGCTTTTGAAGTGAGCAGTGCAGCTTTCCTAGACAAGTAATTGAATCTCAGCATCTCATTTGTTGCAGGTGTATCACCTGGATCAGATTGGGCAAACTTTGTTTCTTTCTTTCTCCACCTATCAATGAAATACTTTTCAGGTATCTCATCAATTTCTTCTTCAACTATCACTTTGAGTATGTGGCTGCAAAATATGCCGTCTTTGCAAAACTTAGCACATATGCAACTGAACTCTTCCTGCCCTTTAGTAAGATCTGTAAGAACCACGTATCTCCTGTTTTTCTCCACCTCCTGCAATCTGTTTGTTTTGAGCCACACCTCAAATCTTTTGCCATGATCTATCTCCTTGTATTTGAGCCTCTCTGTCAGTTTCAGCTGGAACTGGAACTTCCTGAATATATTCCTGTTGTATATCTGAGATGCTTGTAATTCTATCTTGTATCCAGTGTGTAGTTCCTTAGGCCTCTTTTGCTTGTTTTGATTGTCTTCACTACTTTCCATTATTTTGATCCTGTCAGTTATCCTCTGTAACTCTTGCAAGAAGCTAAGTATGCTATATGTTGGTCCCACATTATCTTTGATTCTTGCATTTGTTTGCTCACTTCTTGCTATGCTTTGTAGAAATGGATAGAAGTTTTCCTTGAAATAGACTGGTATATATCTTTTTCTGGTCTCCCACATCCTATTAAAGTAGTTATTCTCTTGTAGGTTATGATACGCAATCATTTTCTGCCAGTCTTCTTCAAATTCTTCTATTGTCACTGAGTAGTTCACTATGTCTTCAAACTTCTCAGGCAAGCGTCCGTTCTTTGCAAAGCATCTGCCATTTTTTAAGTAGCATTTAGACTTTATATGGAAGAAGCGGTTCTGTGTGTCGTGTTTGGCATTGTCGATGCTATTCTTTGCTCTCATAGCATTATCTTGATCTCGTGATAATTGTCTTTGGATGTTTTCCTCCCATTGATTCTAGGAATGCCTAAAAAACCCACTCAAATGATTCTGTGGTTTCATCAGATGTGAAGGCACATCCAAATATTAGAGTATGTGTATGCCCTGAGATTCCCACTATAGGTGTTAATGGCAGGTTATATTTGTTTGTCATGTAGGTCGCATCAAAACTAACACGTCTCCGTATTCGCATACCATTTTGGTGATATTCCTTCTCTCCAAAATAGGTTTCGACCTTGTTTTCTTCATCCAGTTGAAATTTGAAGAAGAATTTGGATCTTCTTTGTTCTCTTCTGAAGTCTTGCATCACCTTATTCATGTCATGTCCATCGACTTCCCTATTTATTTTCGTTCTCTCATTCGCGCATTTTTTTTGTGTTGTACGCAGGTGGTCGTCACTTTACCTCTAAGAATTGACAAGATGGCAATCATCTTTCTAGTAGGTATGTTGCTTGCATTCGGTGTTACGATCATTTGTCTTTCCATATCTATCATGTATTTGCTGCCACTGAAGATTTGGTCCCTCGTCGCTGGATCGAGCTCATGATTGTGATCCAACTCTAGCCTCACTACCTCCCATAATCCATGTATAAGTTTCACCTCCATGAGCACCGGACAATTTGTTTTCACTTGTATATTAGTGTCCCTTTTCGGCCCTTTCCCTTTTCTTGCACGCGTGTTGTTTCCGCCGCTCCTCCTCTTGCTCGGTTGTTTTTCTTCTTCGGTCCTTCTTTCCCATACCATTTGCATTTCAGCTCACGCTTGTAGATTTCATCGCTCTTCTTTACGCTTGTAGATCTTGTCGAGTGTGTATGCGATTTACTTTAAACCCCGCCATGTAGGCATAGACTTTGAAGAAATGCATTGCTTCATCCTCGCTATTGAATCTCATGCCCCATCGTGGAGTTAGCTTGCTATCCATGGGGCATTGTTGCCTTGGGCCACCGCATTTCATTGTTCTCCCGCTATGAATGCTTCAATTTCTTTTTTTCCTATCTGTTCTTCTTACGCATTTTTACGTAGATTGCCCTTGTATCGATTTTCATCGATCCCCCTGTTTGATCCCTTGATCTTATGCTTGATTCTGAATTTGCCGATGTTCCGGATCTTTGAAGATGTCCCTTTATGTGCATTTTTAGAGGTGGATGGAATCTGCAAAGTAGCAATGTTTTTAATCTGAGGTTAGTATTATTTTTTTATTTTTTTAGTTTTCGCATGTTATTTTACTAAGAATGTTTTAAAATATGGTTTAAATAAAACATTACCTCCTGAACTTGCATTGACTGAAATATGCTTGTAGGTATATAGTCATCGTCCTCGAATGGTTCATGAGAGATGATTTGTTCTTCATCCTGTTCATATGTAGTGATATAGTAAGAACAATAGTAGTAAAAAATTACAACCTTGACATGTACATGACTTCTTTTTTTTTCTGTTTTTTGTCCCATCTTACATTTTGTTTTGTTTGGATCATGAATTACGCCAGAATCGCTCGATGAGATTCTTGTTGTGTTCCATACAATCGACATTAGATCTTTGTTGTATACCTCTAGCCCGGTTGTTGTTCCAGTCATCCCGCATGTAAAATTTTCATATATTTGATATCATGTTTATAAATCCTCTTTCTTCCAATATAGTTTGATTTTGTGGTCGGACAAAAATAATCACATAGATATTATGTAAAAACGACATCTACTTGTTTTTATTACCGTATTGCATGCACGAAGATCCGCTCTTCCTGTGAGCTTGAAAAAGTTTGTTGCATAAGTAGCGTAGTCATCGGTCCTTGTAATGATAGCATTTCATTCTCGATGTAGATTACCCTGTTGGTTGTTTTGCCAAGTATTCAATGGAGTAGCTGAAAATGTTGATCCTCCTATGCCCTGTTTTTTTACATTTGAATATTTTATTAGATTTTTTCTTACATTCCAATAATTTGAAATTATTATCTACTTTTTTGTAACGTCTTTGAATTCTAACTTTTTGTTTAAATGTAGCCTTACCCGGAATGTCAACCTTTGATTTTCTTTGGTGGTAGCCTTCTATGTTGTTTCCCATGTTCAAGTATGTAGACCTTGTTGGTGACAAATCATCTTTGCCCTGTTTCCTTGTTGTTCCCCATCTTGGGCACCAACCTGCAGCTGTATAATCGAATTTTGTTTTGAGTTTCTTTTGTTCAAAAAAGCAGCATGGATTGGGGGGAGTTGTGGTGGTGATTGATCTATAAGAGTTTGATGATTACCTTCTCTTTGCCTTTGTTCTGATGCAGGATATGATCACGGTGTCCATCCGGTGGTTCCATTCTTTTCTTTTTTTCCTCTGAAGGATCTGCAACCCTAATGTGGTCACTTCCCCCCTAGAAATCTGCCATACCCCCTAAAGGCTCCGGCGGCTGCCTCCCCTCCTGGATCTCGCAGGTAAGTCGATCTAGCCGGGCCCCCTGTGTTTTGCTGTAGGTTGCTTTTTATCTTCTTGTGCTGCAAGTCTTTCTTTTTTCTTTTTTAACATTTCGGCCCTTAGGGTTTTTTATAATTTTTTGATAGCTCAAACGAAATCATGTTGGCCATTGTTTTTATCTAAACAGGCTTTAATTTTTTGAGGCCCATACTTTAAGTTCCCATTTCTCGTTTTCTCTTCTATTTGGGCCCATCTTTTTTGGGGTCCTATCTTCTAAAAGGTGGTTGGGTGGTCTTCTATTTGGGCCCATCTCTGTCAGGGCTGCCCCTAGTTCTTGTGTCTGTGTTCTTCCTAGTTCATTTTATATCTTGTCCATTCTCTACTCTGTTTTTGTCCATCTCCAGGGTGTTATCCATGCCTTTCTAAATAGTGCTCATTCTGATATAGACAAGGTTGAGCTTTTTTAAAAAAAATTTTTTAAAAAATTGAGCTTTTTTTTTTAAAGGGCTTAGCCTTTGCCTTTGTCTTACACTTTTTATTTGTCTTAGCATTTCCCTTTTGCTTAGCCTTTGCCTTTGGCTTAGCTTTTTGGCTATGGTTTAGCCTTTGGCTTTGGCTTAATCTTTGGATTTGGCCTAGCTTTTGGATTTGGCTTAGTCATAGCCTTTTGCCTAGCCTTTGGCTTTGGTTAAGCATTTGGCTTTGGCTTTGCTTTTCCCTTTGGCTTTGATTTTGGATTTGGCTATTTATTTGGATTAGCATTTGCATTTTGATATTTATTTGCATTTGGATTTGGATTTGCCTATGGTATTTATTTTAAAAAAAAAAAGTTTTTTAACCCTGCCTATGATTTTGATTTTATTTTGCCTTTGCCTTAGCCTTTGGATTTTCGCTTTTAACCTTTTGCTTTTTATTTGACTTTGCTTTTGCATTTTGAATTTTGTTTTGTTATATGGTCTTTATTTTCAAAAAAGTTTTTAACCCCGCCTGTGTTTGTGCACCTTTTATGTTTGTTTGTGCACATCACAGCAGGTCCAAAGCCCTGATAAAGGGTGATGGAAAACTTTTATAATTTTGCAGGACACTTTCTTCATTTATTCAAGGGGTACAACAATCATTTAATTTGGTAAGTTATCTAGTCATATAACTTCAGTAGGAGCTGTCGTTTTGATTTTATTATATGTGCAGTACCTTTTTTTTTTTTTTTTTTTATTCTAACGCCGGATATGTTTGTTTTTGCAAATGGCATGCGAGGAGTGAATGGCATGTTTTAATCTGATAGGATTTTCTTGTTTGTTGTTGAGTCAGATAGCAAGCATTCTTTTTTAAATCTCTGAATCCTGTGCTCAGGTGCGTCTCCTGAAAGAAGTGGACAAGTTATGATCATCTCTGGGGGTCATATTTGTGGGCATCAGTTATCTGAGAGGTACAGGTTCATGCATCTTTTTTTGATGATTGATCTCCCTGTCAGAAGGTTGATTTACAAATGGTTTACCAGCAGCAGGCTGTCAGCAGGGACTTTTTTGTCTTTACATAAAATAGATTTGCCCCCCCTATTAGGCAATGGGTTTTGGGGTTCATTTTCCTTTTTGACAAAAATATCATGCCCCCTACTAGGCAATGGGTTTTGGGATTTTTTTGTTTTTAGATTAAAAAGATTACCCCCCTATTAGGCAATATTTTTTGGGGTTAATATTTTTCATAAAAAATATTATGCCCCCCACCAGGCAATGGTTTTTGGTACTTTTTTTTTTTGTCTTTACAAAAAAAAGATTGCCCCCTATTAGGCAATTGGTTTTGGGGTTAATTTTCCTTTTTGAAAAAAAGATCGTGCCCCCTAGTAGGTAATTGGTTTTGGGATTCTTTTTATATTTTAAAAGATTGCCCCGCTATGGTGACCTCTTTTTTGCTATGGTGACTCAATCTTTTTGAATGTTACTTGGATGGGTCACAAACTCTGCTCTGAAATTACTATTGTTGCTCTGAATCAAAAACTCTGATATGAATGACTGCTCTGAATCCCAATCTCTGCTCTGAATCATAGTTTTGGTACATTTCTGCAATTTTTAAGCACGTTTTGCTTTTTGGCTTTTAGCTCTGAATTTAATAATTCTTTTCCTGCAGAAATCGTGACCTGTCAGTTTATACTTTGAACATTAAGTTAATTGATTTTTTTTTTTTAGCTATGTAGTGCATATACTTACTGATATGGTTACCATTCAGGTTTTTAAAATTTTTGAAGAAACATAGGTTTCATCCTGATCTTGTCCTGCAGTAGGGATAGGGAGGAAGAGGATGTTTGATAAGTTACTAGCAAGGAGGTCGATCCTGTTTTTCTTTTGAGTAGCAGGTCATTTTGCATTTTTTGGTTAGATGGTTCACAGTTTTGTGTCTGAAGACTCCAATGACTGCTGCAGGCGGACAGCAGTCGTGCTGCACCACCAGCACACCACCTCAATGTGGTTCCTCTGCAATCGGTAAGCCCAGCGTCCAAGCCACACCCTTTTTCCCCTTCCTGTTTTTCATGTTCACAACCTGAGGCAGGCCTTCGTGCCGAGTTTGATGCCCTGCAGGGAAGACTGTGCCTTGCTTGTCCAAGGCGTGATTGCCCAGCTGAGGCCGATGTCCTGCTACCGCTGCCGGAACAGCAGCACCTCGTCGGTGAGCATCAAAAACCCAAGGCCCCTCCTTTGTCCATTATTGCTGGCACGGTATGCTGAAACCGGCCTTCGTGCCGTGTTGTATATGTTGCAGGGGCTGATTTGCCATCCTTTTGGGGCTGTACAGCTTTGATGAACGCTGCAGCCCCCTTTTGTTAGCCGCTGTTGCCAACAGCAAGCTAGAGCAAGCTGTAGCAGGCCAATAGCAAGCTGAAGCCATTCAGAGCATGCCGCTGCCCTTTTGTTTTCAAGGTTTGCACTTGATCCCATTGACACCGTTCTTGGCATCGACAAGCCTTAGCTTTTCATTCTTCGCCCATATATAGGATTTGAAATACATATATATTTTAAAATGATATGCTTTGTATGTTGTTTTTAAAATAATTTGATTTCATTAAGTCATATAATGAAATCAATTTTGGCTTTTCACAAGAAATTGGCTGTGAAATGCTAGCCTTGCTATATTTTTTAGATATATCCTAAACGGTATTGCAATGATAGTTGTCAGTCAAAATTTGCTGTTTTGTTTAGGCCTTTTTTGGTTTTCAAAATTCGGGTGGATTTGGGTCCTTTCCCACCCGAATTTTGGTTTGATAAATTTGGGTGGTTTTGAGCCAAAATCCACATGGGTGGAAAAAAGGGTCAAACCACCCAGGTTTGAAATAGACAGACTCTTATTTTATTTATTTATGTTTTGCAGCACCAAAGCACGTAATAAATATTTGTCAAATAAATAAACAAAAACAGATAGTAGCTGATAGCTCCAACTCTGACTGTTGGCTGGTGGTACTGGTAGCAGTACAAAACGCTTATTCAGTCGACGATACGATTGCTATGCTCACTACACTGCACGGTGCTGGTATTTGGTGGGCACAACCACCAGCGGGGTCTTCCGGTGGAACGTGAGCGCGCCAGCCTCCTCCATGCTGACGTCCTCCGCCTTCGTCCCCGCCGGCAGCGCCCAGTCGAAGCAGTAGAGCAGGTTGGCCAGGGTGAAGGTCACGTTGGTCTCGCCCATGGCCAGGCCCGGGCAGATCCGGCGGCCGGCCCCGAACGATATCAGCTCGAAGTGCGAGCCGTAGTAGTCGACCTCGCTCCCCATGAAGCGGTCCGGGTTGAACTCCTCGGGCGCCGACCAGCTCGCCGGATCCCTGCCGATGGCCCACGCGTTGAGGAACACGCGCGTCTTGGCCGGCACGTGGTAGCCGCAGACGGTGGTGTCCCGCATCGTCTCCCGGGGTAGCAGCAATGTCGCCGGCGGGTGCAGCCGCAGCGTTTCCTTGACCACCATCTTCAGGTACGGGATCTTGGCGGTGGCGTCCGAGTCCACCCGCGGCCTGCCGTCGCCCACCGCGGCTCTCACCTCGGCCTGCGCCTTCTTCAGCAGCAGCGGCCTGCGGATCAGCTCCGACATCGCCCACAGGATGGTGATAGAGCTCGTGTCGATGGCGCCGAGGAAGGTGTCGAGGACGATGGCCTTGACGTGGTCCCTGGTGAAGCGGAGCGTGCCGTCGTTCTCCTCGCACAGGTTGATGAGGACGTCGACGAGGTCGCCGCCGTTGTCGGGCATGGGGCGTGCCAGGTCCATGTGCTGGTCGATGATCTTGTCGAAGAAGGCGTCGAGCTCGCTGAAGATGCACTTGCGGCGGGTGAGGAACCCCGTGAGGCGGTCGACGAGGCGGCCAGTGGCGTTGGGGAAGAAGTCCTCGGCGGAGAGGCTGGCCATCATGTCCATGGCGTCGTCCAGCACGTGCTGGAAGTGCTCCTTGTGCGCGAACTGCTCAGAGGCGTAGATGTTGCCGAGCGCGACGGTGCCGATGATGCCGTCGGTGAGCGTGAAGACGTGGTCGTTGAGCACGACGGGCGCCGAGGCCACGGCGGCGCGGTCGAGGCTGGCGACGAGCTTGTCCATCTGCTGCTCGCGCGCGTAGCAGGCGGCCTTGACGCGGCGCACGCTGAGGAGCTCGAGGGCGAAGAGCTTGCGCATCTCGCGCCAGTACTCGCCGTAGGGCGCGAAGGCGACGTTCTTGAGGTCGTAGGAGAGGCGCAGCGGCCCCGGCGACGCGGGGCGGCTGCAGCAGTCGACGTCGTGCACCTTGAGCACCTCCCGCGCCGCCTCCGCGCTGGACACCACCAGCGTCGGCACCGTGCCCAGCCGCAGCTGCATGACGGGGCCGTACTGCCGCGCCAGCTCGCGGAGGTTCTTGTGCGGCAGCGGGCCCAGCAGGTGCAGGTTGCCCAGGATCGGCAGCTGCGCGGGGCCCGGCGGCAGCCGCGGCGCCCCGCCGTCTTTGCCGCTTCTGCTCCTGTTCCTGCTCCAGCTGGTGAGGAGGTAGGACACCAGCAGCAAAGGGAGGAGGGCCAGGAGGCCCATCTGCCACTGCTGCGGTACGCTGCCGCCGAGGAGCTGGGAGGGGAACAGTGGGGTGGCGGTGGCGGTGGCCGCCATTGTTGCCCTTGCCCCTTGGGGTGTGGGCGACGGCTTTAGAGTGTGAGCCGCTTCTCTTCTCTTTGCTTTGCTGGGTGATTCGTGGGCATAATGCTTGTATATATAGGACTATAGGAGTAGTAAGCTGGGCTCGCAGGCTCGCAGGCTCGGGGGTTGGTGCGGTGCGAGTGCGACTAGCACGGAACACTGATCTGAAGTGAGTGGTAGCTGGGATCCATTTGCCGATTCGTGCTGCTGCTGCTGCTGCTGCATATGCACCCTGCATGCATCACGTACTCGCTTCTACCACAAAGGAATCCTTACACATTTCATTAAAAAAAAAAGGAAATATAACTTCTTACACAGACGGACATGGCCGTAAAATCGGATCGCGTGGCAGACGGATCGTGCTGCTGTCCGACCACGGTGGCAAGCAGCCGCCCGCCGACCACTTAAATTAATTAATTTGTCGTGTCGTGCGCGCTACCGCGAAAGTGGGCTGATTTTAGGCCTTGATTAGTTGGCAAATATTTCTAAATCAACTTTTAAATTTTTAGACTCTCTCTCCATCACATCACATTAAATACACCAAAAAGACATATGTTTGAGAAAAGTAAATGTAGGTAAAAAAATAACTAATTACACAGTTTTGTTGTAAATCACGAGACGAATCTTTTGAGCCTAGTTAGTCCATGATTGGACAATGTTTACCAAATACAAACGAAAGTGCTACAGGAGTGCTACAGGAGTTCTAATAGTTTTTTTTAACTATTTTGCCAACTAAACAAGGCCTTAATTCTTTATTGGTCCAACAGCGGTCGTTTCCTTCACCCCGCAGCCGGAACGAGATCCTCTGAATTCAGCCTCTGTGACCGCTGTCGGCAGTCACGAGATCGCCGCCGTCGGCTTGCCATCGAACGAAGTAAGATAGCCCTGGCACTACTCAGTTCGCACGTATGGACCGGCCCAACAACACGGCCCGTCTAGAGTAGCAGCGACCGGCGTCCCTATTTTTTTTTTGACGGAAAAAATCGGTGTTCCTTTTTTGGCACGGCATATCACCGTTTTGGCGCGGACGCGGCATCTTTTTGGCGGGATCCAGGGCCGGAGCCTGGAGGCGGAGGACCGAGGCGGCGATCATCGACGGCTCGTGCTACTCCCGTTGATTGGTGGAGTATTCTGCACTATATATAGATCTTCATAGTACTAAGATTAGATTTTTCAGTTTTCTAATCTAATCAGCGTTGGCATCCCTAGATGTGCTAAAATGGATTCAAGGTAGTTCTTTGGCTGCGTACAAAAACACCCTGCATGTTTGAGATGGCCAAAAATAGGTGTGTAATCATGATTCTTCATTTGCTCCTCTCAAGTACAGAGTCTCCATTTTAGTTGATAGTTTAGCACCATCTTTTTTTTCTGCTGTAGGGAGAGTTTGATTTCTGGTTCTTTACCTCAAGTTGGCATGGAGTTCAATACCATAGAAGATGCCTGGATGTTTTGGGTTGCCTTTGGAGGTCAAAAAGGCTTTGAGGTTAGAAAAAAGTATGCAAACAAAAAACAATCTGATGGAAAAGTTAGATCTTGCAGATATGTTTGTGCAAATGAAGGTCATAGAGTGCCAGATTAAAGGGATCATCTCACAAAGCGTCCAAGAGCTAAAACTAGAACTGATTGTCCAGTCCGCATAGGTCTTATACTGGACCGAGAGAAGGGAAATTATAAAGTGACTGATCTGATTTTGGAACACAATCATAGCCTTCACTTGCCACAAACCTCACACCTGATGGCATCCCAAAGGAAAATTTCACAGTTACAAGGTTTTGAAATTGAGACAGCTGACGAAGCAGGAATTGGGCCCAAAGCTGCACATGAGTTGGCTTGCATCCAAATTGGTGGCTCAGCTAATCTCAGTTACACTCTTCAAGATCATGAGAACTATTTACGGGGCAAGCGACAATGGGAGATGGCATATGGTGAAGCAGGAAGCATGCTTAGGTATTTTCAGAAAAAAATTGTCGAGAACCCATCATTTCAATATGCATTGCAGATGGATCGGGAAGAACAGATTGCTAACATATTCTGGGCTGATGCTAAAATGCTCACTGACTATGCATATTTTGGTGATGTTGTCAGTTTTGATACTACCTTTGGTACAAACAAGGAGAGTCGGCCTTTTGGCATATTTGTTGGGTTCAATCAATTTAGAGAAACAATGGTGTTTGGTGCTTGTCTCATGTATGATGAGACATTTGAATCTTTCAAGTGGCTATTCGAGACCTTCTTGAGCGCCCATAATGGCAAGCAACCCAAAACAATATATACTGATCTAGATTATGCAATGGGAAAAGCAATTAAGGCAGTCTTTTTAGAATCATGGCATGGTCTGTGCACTTCTCACATTATGCAGAATGCTGTCAAGCATATACTTGAACTAGCTGATGAAGAATCAGATGCCTCTCCCAAACAAGAAGTAGAAGACAACAATAAAGAACCAAGTATTCTCTCAGATTTCAGTGCGTGTATGTATGAGTATGAAGATGAAGCAACATTTGAAGAAGCATTTAACAATATGAGGTCAAAGGCAAGCAAGCAAACTTGGTTGGATAGTATATACAAGGTAAGGGAAAAATGGGCTGAATGCTATATGAAGGATGTGTTCACATTAGGGATGAGAAGTACACAACTCAGTGAGAGTTTGAACAGCGACCTAAAGCGGCATTTCAAATCTGATTTTGATATGATCAGATTTCTCAAGCAATTTGAAAGGGTTGTGGAATATAAAAGAAAGAAGGAATTACAATCTGAATTTGATTCAAGGAAAAAATTACCTAGAATCAAAATGAGGACACCTATGTTAATCCAAGCTAGCAAGTTGCACACACCAATTGTTTTTGAAGCTTTTCAGAGTGAATACGAGAGATCAATGGTAGCATGCACCACAGCATTGGAAGGAACAAATGAATATCTTGTAGCAATTGGGAGTCTAGATGAAAACTTTACCTTAGACAAGGAGTACAAAGTCATTTGTCATCCATTAGAATAGACTAGTACATGCAGTTGTGGGCAATTCAATAGACTCGGAATACTATGTGGCCATGCTTTAAAAGTCCTTGATTTGATGAATATCAAATTACTTCCCACGCACTATATACTGAAGAGATGGACGCGGGAAGCACGCAGTGGAAAAGTACAAGACAACAAAGGCCGAGACATAATAGAGAATCCAAAATTAGATGAATTGTTGAACTACAAAGATATGGCTCGCAAATTCAACAATTTGGCACTTCGAGCTGCAAGCCATCCAACATGCATCTTGTTAGTAAACAACACACTTGACATGCTCAGCAAGCAAATTGAAGAAGAAATGAATGGTGTTACAAGCCCTATGGATCCCATCATCGCTCCCACCAATGTTACTCTGCCTAATGAATTGTTGAGTACAGCAAGCCTGAAGAAAAAAGAGGTGGAAACAAAAACCTCAAAGCGCAAAAAAGCTTGGTATGAGAAGAAGCGCAAGTGTGCGAAAAAGGGAGTTAAAAACAAAAAAACAATACAAAGGTGTGTGACAAGAAAAAAGAAAAATGTTCAAAGGTACCTGACAACACATATCTCTCTAGCTGTATTCGCTACAAAAAGTTTTAATTGTAACTATTTGATTCTCTTGTTTCTGATCAGGAACAAGAAACTACAGAAGTGTTAGTCGATGATGCCGCAACAATACAAAAAGCATGCCTGAACCATCCATCTTTACCTCAGGAAAAGATCTCTGAATCATACATGGTCGTCAATAGTTTCTCTCAACTACTGAAGGTAATATTACAAAGTAATACATTCTCAATACCTTCTCCAATCGTATGATATCGAAACATACATGTGCGAACCTTTTATTTTGCGGGGGGCAATCACAGATGATGTCATTGCTGAATTCTAGTAGTATTGGTTCCAAGTAGGAAGAATGTATTTTGCCTTCTGGAAAATAGATTATTTTGGAGTAGCTTTTGCATCTGTGGCTGAAGTATAAAATAGAGGGAAAATTGTGAAGTCCATATGACACGCAATCCTGTCATATAAACCTAGTGGATGCCAAAGAATGGCGAGAACAATTTGTGCATCACTTAATTTGCAAGACTCAAGAAGTACTTTTTATTCAATTCCATGATAATTTACAACAATGGAAATCTATAAAAGCGCATGTTCTTTATGCTTTCAATACAGACCACAAGTTACAAAGATTGCAAGCTCTGCACAATTTCCACTATACGGGCATGACATTCGCCATGGCGGCCTGTACTAGCCCGATCTTCGACGAAGCAAGTAGTCGAGCTTCGGCTTGAGGTTGGCTAGTCGACCCTCTGGACAGCACCCGTGCTCTGGACAGCTCCTCGGCGAGGTGGAAACGCTGCAGGCGGCAACGCCCAGGGCGGCGGCGGCGCTTCGGCAAGGGGCGGCGATGGGGAGACGCTTCGGCACGTGAGCGGCGGCGATGCAAGGCCGCGGCGAAGGGATGGAGACGGCGCCGCCTCGGCGAGGGGACGGCGGCGGGGCACGGCTCTGGGAGAAGGGATGGCGACGGCGCGGCTCTCCTCGGCATCGCTGGGCGGGCGAGGTTGAGTCGACGACGGCGGCGGCGATTTGGGGACCTCTCGACGGGGGCTGTGCCCGCTGCCTTCTTCACTTGTTAGCAGGCCGTGTTATTGGGCCATAACATATGCGAAGGAGGAGGCAGATTGCTTGGGCTCAGCTTCTCCGTTGGATGCCAGCGGACGGCAGCGATCTCGTGACTGCCGACAGCGGTCACAGAGGCTGAATTCAGAGGATCTCGTTCCCCGCAGCCTGGGCGTGTCGCGACGAGACGCTCAGGATGCTGCTCGGTGTTGTAAAACACACGGCCTCTGTCCTAGAAGGAAAGGAGAAGGTTAAATCCTAATCCTAGTCCGTTTGTATGTGGGCTCTTACCGAAACTCTGAGGTCTTGGCAGGACTATATATATGTGGGAGCTCTATGTTGTAATCACCAATATTCAGATTAATAAAGAATAGTCTCACTATCTTGTGTCTACTTGTTCTACTTCTTTTATCTACTGCGTGATCATGAGAGACGGAGAGGGGAAGGTCCTAACCGCTGGCAACATGTTTTATAACACGTTATCAGCACGACAAGCTCTTCGTCGACATCGTCATTGAAGCTGCCGCCGATCTTCGGCACCGACGCTCGCACCGACGTCCGCCGCGACTACTTCGACGACGTCGACATCCCCGACGTTGTTAGCGGAACGGATCTGCTACCTCTACCTGCTACTAATCTGCACTGCATCGACTCATCGTCACGCCGGCAGGTCCCCACGGCCTAGCCGAACTGTCCTATGCGACAGCCTTCGCCTTTTCTGGAATTCAAGAACAAAGGTACGAATAATTAAGTAATTAATTATTGGATTGAATTAGCCCCGCACAAAGTATACAGAAGTATTTGTGTTTTTGCTATTCAATCGATCGACCGCCGAGCATGAAGCTAAATTCTCCACAGGCCAACGTGTCAGTAGCACTTGCCAATGTAATTTTTGTTCTCCCTGAGGTCTACCGGTTGCCTAGAAGGGCACCACGTGTTGCTGTTGAAAAGTACATATATGAAATTGGCAAAGACGCATGCATCGCCAACTAAGTAGACGTGTAAGTCGTTAAAAGGCAAATCAACTTGCAGTTGATGAGCCATGGCACGAAGCCCACACGAGGTTGGACTGTCAGAGTCTCAACGAGTCACGCTGGAAGCCACACGTCGGTCGGGTCGGCACCAACAGAGCGACTGTAAGAAGCACCTAGCTGCTGCTGCACTCGAGCCGCTGCAACTAGTAGTGCACGATACAACTCGTTTGACCGCCGTACTGCGACACATCCTAGACGAACACGGCCTGCACACCACCGGCCGCCCATGTACGTACTGCGTGACTCATCTTGCGGCTTGCATGTCGCGGACAACCGTACGCAGCCCGTCACCTGCTTGTAGCAGTTGCAGACACACGTAGCGTGGTTACTGAATCGTGTCGCGTCGTACCTCTCGGAAAGCTCGTGACATGCTCACATTGAATGTGATCCTCACTTGGAGTAATGTCAGGACCCGCATATGCTCCGCCGCACGGGGCCGATCCGTGTTGGGTTCTAACTTTGATTTCTGATTTTAAACTTTCGCCCCAGACTTTGATAATTTCAGGGTGCATGAACTATTGGCAAGTGGAGAACGTAATATGAAGACCGAAGGTGACTTCGCAAGAGTTGGCTTCGCGATCTAACAATAAAGATGAAATCAAGAAGATCAGGTCCAAATGTATCAAGCGAAGGCGGTCGAGTAAACCCCATTTGTGAAGTTAAAAGTCATTTCGGAAGAATAAAGAACATGGCGAAGATGAAGACCATGAACGAGGCGTCGCGAAGACAAGAAAAATATCTTCACTGGAATAGTTGCGTCATAGAAGTCCACTTCGGAATTCTTAACATTTGTACAACTACGAAGTCGGGGGGCCTATAAATACCCCCCGACCTCCTTTGTAATCGCCATGTTGAATGGCCACTTTGTAAAACCATATCATCATCAATAACATGTTGTGTTGAGCAATCTCC
>JADLZK010010330.1:0-19442 GCA_015847255.1 Hyparrhenia diplandra
TTGCTTCTCGTAGCCAGCCTGCGTTGGAATCCGAGGTCTACCGTAGCTGTTGATTTCTTCGTTCCGTGTGATACTTCACTAATCTCTTGTGGCTGTGGACTTGGAGATTGAATAGGTTGATTTCTGAATATTGTTAGTTGTTGCTGCTGATTAGTTGTGGACTAGGACGCCTGGAGGCTGGTGGACAAATCTGTAGGGTTAATTTTGGGTGTCCTCCTTCATTTAATCCACAAGAATTTCTTGCTTTTTGTTACTTGTTTGGTTGATCCATATTAAGTACCTAACATGGGAAAAGGAGCCTTCGTTATATGCAGCTGGATACAGCTAATTTGGGTTCGGTTGGCTGAAATGGTATGGTATTATCAAAGAGATGAGCTCAACTTAATGACATGAACTGGTTCAACCTTTAAAAAGACTATTCTGTCATAAGCTTAGACTGTAGTCAACTGGGAGTGATTGCTCGCAATTTTATGTAGAAAAATCTCCATACGATTGTTTTTCTCTTTGAATTTGTCTACTTCATATTTTGTTCATGTGTATTGCTTGTGTGTACTGAAACGGCAATTATGAAACTGTAGGGAGTGCTGGTGATGTGTTAGAAGATAATCCTGTGGGGAGGTTGAAGGTCTTCATTTATGACTTACCAAGGAAGTACAACAAGAAGATGGTCACCAAGGATCCACGGTGCCCTCAGTCACATGTTTGCCGTAGAAATTTTTCATGCATCGCTTTCTTGCTCTCGCGTGCTGTCCGGACAATAAATCCTCAAGGAAGCTGATTGGTTCTATACACCAGTTTACACTACCTGTGATTTAACGAATGCTGGGCTACCGCTGCCATTTAAGTCACCACGGGTGATGAGGAGTGCAATCCAATACTATTTCAAAACAAATGGCCCTTCTGGAATAGGACTGATGGAGCAGATCATTTCTTTTGTTGTTCCGCATGATTTTTGCAGCATGCTTCCACTATCAGGTGAGTACTCATGTTCATCATGCTTTTTCATTGTGTGCAATCTTTTTCCCTTTAATGCCTTCACTACCATTTTCACTCAGAAGTTGTATGGCTAACGATTGTACTGACATTTTCAGGAAGAAAAGGCAATCGAAAAAGTGGAATTCTTCCATTGCTGCGACGCGCTACATTGGTCCAAACTTTTGACAGGAGAATCATGTTTGTCTGAAGGAGGGTTCCATCATTATTCCACCCTATGCTCCTCCCTCAGAAAAATGCAAGCTCACTTGATTTCCCCGACACTCCACGCCGATCTTCGCTTACTTCCGGGGACTTTTCTATGACACTGGGAATGACCCTGAGGGCGGGTACTATGCGAGGTAGCAACTGCTTTTCAAGTTTGAACATATGTGAATCTTTTGTTAATGTTTGATACCTTTATTCACTTCAATATCGCTGTGCAGAGGTGCACGAGCTTCCGCTATGGGAAAACTTCAAGAGCAACCCTCTGTTTGACATTTCCACAGACCACTCCTGCTACTTACTACGAAGACATGCAACGTGCTGTCTTCTGCCTGTGCCCTATTGGGCTGGGCACCATGGAGCCCTAGGTTGGTTGGAGGCTGTGGTCTTTTGGCTGCATTCCAGTCATCATAGCAGATGACATTGTGCTTCCATTTGCGGATGCAATCCCATGGGAGGAAATCGGTGTCTTTGTTGAGGAGAAGGATGTCCCAAAGCTAGACACAATCCCTCACGTCAATGCCTATAGACGACATCTTGAGGAAGCAAAGGTTACTTGCAAAATCCATCGATGAAGCAGGCCATGCTGTTCCCGCAGCCAGCTCAACCAAGGGACGCGCTCCACCAAATCTTGAACGGCCTTGCTCGGAAGCTCCCACACCCCGAGGGCACGTGATCCTTACAACCCGGCGATCAGCGCACTCAACTGGACCGCCGGACCTGTGGGAGATCTGAAGCCATGGTAGAGAAGAGCTATCTTCTTCTTGGCCATGGGAAACCCCTAGGACTAGTGCATACCCATGAAATGCGATGTGATCAAAAATGCTGTGTGCTTTAGGTGCAAATACACACCTTGGCCTTGCCTAGTCCTTATGAATATGCTGTAACTTATTAATCTCTGATAGAAATGAAAATGGTATTTATCTTGCTGTCAGAACCGCAGAGTAATTAGCTTGGTTATTTTTGTCGGCAAGTTTTTGCCAGAGCTGGTATTGCTGCCTGTTTCAGCCATCTTGCACTGCAACTTGTATGTTAATAAAACGAAGAATGGGTGACGATAGCAAGAATCCATCAGTCAGAACAGCCAAAGGACTGTAAGTTACATTTTTCTTTTTCCCTTTTTCCTTTTTCTCATCAGATACAGCACAGTTACATTTTTCTTTTCCTTTTTTCTCTTGTTTTCTGAGATACTGGTATCCATGCCATGCGTTCACTCTGTACCATTATATTTGTAGGCCAGCAGGAGAAGAGGATCTGTAGTTTTGCGCTAGCTCGTCCACGACGAACGTGGTCGTCGTCGTCGATGGACATGGTCTTACTGATCGTCGTCCGCGTCCAACTGCTTGAGCAGCGAGGCGCAGACGGGCAGCGGGACGTCCTTGAGGTATCCGAGCGGGTTTGCAGGGCGCAGGGCGTTGTTGATGCCGACGTTCCTGGTGAGCAGGACGCCGGCGCGGTCCCTGAGCGCCTGCACCTTGTCGCAGTCCTTGCGTGGGCTCTGCACCAGGACCACCTGGCAGATGTCGTCCTCGTGGCTGTCCTTGAGCTCGATCTTGTACGTGCCGGTGGCGTCGGTCACCCCGTCGATGGCGCGCTCGATCGACACGCCGGTGCCGAAGTGCTTAGCACTCCAGCCGCACCTTGGCGCCAGCGATGTACTCGGTGACGTTGGTCACGAACCCGGCGCGGCAGGTGTCGCAGTAGACGCGGCCCTGGATGACGTAGTCGGGGAGGTTGGGGTTGTTGGTGGTGTCAGCCGCCGTGGCACAGGAGAGGACGCATAAGAAGAGGATGATGGCGGCGGTGGTCGTCGCCGGAGTCGAGGTCATGGCTGCCGGATGAATGTGTTTTCCCTCCCCTGTGAATGGATATCGGAAAAGGACGGGACCTTATTTTGTGAGGAAGGGAGGGTAGTGAAACTAGCCTGGTTTCGCAACAGGGCCTATGGTGGCGTTAAATAATCTGGGAGACCCCAAGATTTGTCTGGCTGCCCGTAGAGATAGGGAGACGAGAAAGCCGTTTTGACCATTCAAAAACAGGGACGCCCGTTTTGCCTGGTTTTGTGCCATGACATTGGCAAGGTGAAATATGGTGAAAAAGCTGTCAAGTTTGGTTGAGTTTCTCGGTGGTGCACAAAAACTTGGAAGCATGAATCTTGATTCAAATCATGTTTCAATTTAGTGGTGCCAGAGAAGTATGCCAAAAGATAATATTTGATTTAAACCAACACGTACTTTTTGATTAAACCTTACCAATCTGATTCTGTTTACAAGGAAAAATTTTCAATTTTTGAAATTCAGAAACTTAGTCACTTTAATGCTCTTCTGGTTCACACCCAGAGGGTTACTCCAGTAACGTAATAAGTAACAACTTTATTTGCCACCTCCAGCACAGAAACTGTTTAGGGAACAAGAATATGCCATAAAAGAAGGCCCTTGGAAGACGTTTTTACATCATGGAAAATAAAAAGGATGGTTTTTCAATTTCGTTACCTTGCATGCCGATCTCAGTTTGAAGGATATAAGAGTCCGAAGCACCTGCAGTTGTCCAATTGTTGCCAATTCTCAACCAGTGGTCCCCTATGACGAATATAAAAATCTTCACCTATGCACAACATGTATAGTTGTTATGGCTTGTACACCTATGCACAACATATAAAAATCTTCCCCATGACTTTTAAGTTACTAGAGATCACATGTATAGTTGTTATGGCTCGTAGATAGTAAGGTAGCAAAGAGACGGAGTCTACTACGCGCTCTCAGCTGTGAGCTGCAAATTATGTGGTTTAAGGATCTCAGAGACGTAGGTGAGTATATATTAACAGGATTATCCTTTGTTTGATCCTCAAATGAATGTGCCTGGTCTCTGCATATAGAGCTTCCCTAACAAACTTGGGCTATCCTATCACAACCAAATAACCAGCTAAAAACTCAAAAACAACTCAATTAACTTAAACTTATATCCGCCATGGGAATCAGCAGCATCTGTAGCCATGCGCCCTGGCCTTTAATCTTCTTTATTATTTCTGGTTATGATGCAAACGTCCATCGATATTAGGTATCCTTTTATGCCCAAAATGTAGCAGTATACACAATTGCACTTCACATCAGATTCAGCATGGACTAATGCCATACTATACAGCAGAAAAACTCCACATATTGTTTGAGATCAGTTCAAATAAGTCAGTATGAAGGCAAAATAAGTCAGTAATTAATATAGATACAGATTTAATTGTCCACCCTTTAGTATTTTCATCTACCAAATCCTGCCATATGCATGTAGAGAATTGCATGAAAATGGCAATCCTTTTCTCAATAACTAAATAATATGTTTGTATTTACAGCTTAGGTTACTTTGAAGTCATACCAAAAATGCAAGTCTTGAAACAAGATGGCAAGGGTGCTTTTGTCTGAACTAATGATGGCGCCTAAACAGTTTACAGGTTTATTTTCAATAAATTATTTCAATGAAGACATTTGTGCCTGGTACCACCCACCAAACAAAAAGAGACTGCAGGCCAACAGAACAAAGCAAACAAAATGCATAATTTTTGCACAGTAGTTAGCGGTGCTTCAGCGTAGTTCCATAAATATGACAGAAAGCATGAGTTTCCAAAGCATAGTTTGCATGTCTCACCATTTGCTTATATGATGACTGACCCATCAGAGGAATAGATGCAGGAGGGCCTAGAAAATCATCCAGCTTGGCCAGATCCTCCTGGCGTTTAGCATCAACCTGAAATCAAATGTTGCAACCTTGTCATCAGTGTTACTGAACAACAACAATACGAATAATAAAAATAAGCTTCATTATCTGCAAGCTGTGCCTTGAATAATATAGCATACCAAAGTATGTAAATTTGTCACAGTATTCTCTATGCTATGCTTTTATGAGTATACCAAGGAGTCCAAGCATGCTAACCCAACCTGTCCTAAACTGAAAAACAAGCACACTTGCATGTCAGTTCTCCTGAGCTACACAAAGAATTAAAACAAATATGAAAAACATAGGGCAATGAGAAGAAAACTTAAAATTTATTAACATTAGGTTATTTCCCAGAAAAGCACCCCCATAATGCATTAAGCAAGCAATCATAGGATTTGTCACGAGATAGTTTGGATAGACATATCTATATAACTCCTTTTAAACGTCAGGATGCCCGGGCACTCGCGGCATCTACAGTGCTCTTTCAGTGTATAACTACAAAGATCAAAGATGCTGCCATGCCCTCACTGCCTCGACTCGTGATCCCACCGCAAGGTTAGCTCGGCCTGCGTGCCTCGCAGCACCTCGCAGCGCCCGATTTCTTTAGGCCGCCCAGGCGCCCCTCCCTATATGCCTCTCCTCCCTTTTGGTTTACAAACTCGAGCTAGAGCAGCGCGAGGTACGCACTAATACAAAACTCGGCTTACTGCCTCCAAGTTCGAACTCGAGTGTCTCATCAATCGCCTTCACTCGGCCATCAAGACTGCTCGCTGTACGCGGCCGGCCTGCTAAGCACTTCAGATTCACTCGCAAAGTCCAGCCCATCGTAAGATGACTGCATGAGAGCATCATTCGTTGTTCCTTCTTTTCTCTCTCGCTTGCAGACGTGTTTTCTGTGTTCTTCTATAAACATTTGGATGCTGACTACGAAGTTTTATTCTTAACTAGCACATCACGTAGTGCTCGTCATCAGCCCAAATACATAATTCCTATGGCCACCCACATATCACGAAATAATGAAAATCCATTTTCCTTTTAACAAAAAGAAAACAAAACCCCACCCATATATTTTCACCTCCACCGCAGATACACCAAATTCCACAAATATATTCCAAAGACTAATCCATAAATCTTTCACTCAATTCCACTTTATAATTTCTTTCTAAAATCCGCTCACTCCACGTAAGCTCCAAATACAAGCACCACCTCGAGGCGACACTCCAAACTTATATTTTGGCGAAGTAGTATAATTCTCTAATTCTCTCTCCAAAGATGATTCCCACTAATTTCATACGTGCGAAAGAATCTTGAGAAAAATACTTTATCAATAATATACAAACAAGAACCACCTTTCAAACTTTCGTTCTAATCAATCTACATACCAACAAAAGTACCCGCGAACCCATGCTAATCCATACACATAGTACTCTACCCACGCGAAGCGTGGGATTCCAGCCTAGTTTCACCCACCCCTACCACAAGGGCACAAGCACAAAATTTATGTCATCCCATATAAAATGATAAAATGCAAACTATGTTACCATAATTCACGATAGTGCAAAGATGAAAAAGTTACCATAATTCCGTATAGGTTGAAAAACGCATGCTCAAGCACTCATGACCTCCAGCATCAAAACCTTGAAACAGAAAGTTACACGAACAAGTTGATAAATACATAAAATGCAGAGAATATAAACCAAGATATGTTTGACCTAATTGTAGCATAATTTGAACTTTGTATGCTGAAATGCCGCGAGCCATCTAATAACAAAAACTATCAGCCATGTCTAGTTGCAATGCAATTTTCGTGATACATCTATATTATAAGTTGGAAGTTTTTGCATATGCTTTTATGCAAAATGAAATGCAACTAAGCCAATAATTTATGTATTACCTAGAAGAAAAATTGCCCTCTCCTTCCTATTTACAAAAAGAAGGAAAATTGGCTCCATATAAATGGACAAGCATCCAAGCATTTGTTAGGATTTTAAAGCTTAAGCCATGTTTCCAATTGTAGAATGTACTGGATCAAATACTTCTGTTGTAAACCTATTGGTGTATAAATAGTACACCATGTAACATAACACTCTACCAACCAATCGTGTGCCTCTATAAACATAGAGTGTGATGGATCTCGCTCAGTTGAACTATATATTGCAGCAAGTTTCCCGCAATTTTGATGACGTTTAACAGTATGAACACAGAAATGTCCTTTGCATACTTTTGTTCTATTCCTAAAACTGTAGTAAAAGGGAGGCATTTTGTTTAAATTTCAGAACATTCGGCAGCATCTTTGCTGTACTGTATCTCAAGAATATTGTTACATGGGATTAGATAATGCTACATGAGATGATGGCTGCCTTGTTTAGCAGCAATCTTTTCAATAACTTTTAAACTCTTTTAAATTTTAAAAGTAGGGGATTTCACAAGAAAAGGGTTGATGAATTCCATTATAGCTTAGCACATCAAATTCGCGAACTGAAGCCAGCAAGATATTTCCTTTTATTGTAAGGACTTATATATATTTAATGCGATGGAGGCAATATGATGATATCATTTGTGTCATACAGGTAGCACTAATTGATACAAACACAGTACCATACAGGCCACAAACTCTTTGTTATCCAAAGAGTGCAGAAACTTGAGACTCTATCAACAGTCATTAGCTAGCAATAAAATGTGCCAAACTGGGTAGCCGCGTGATCAACATCCAGTGAGCACGTATGGTGTTCAGACATCCGTCTTGCATAATGAACCGCCAGCCAATGGCTTATTTGATGGTCTGCTAGATGACAGCCAGTACAGATGAGGGGCCTGCTATGGAGCGCGCGCAAGCAGCCGCTTGAGCGCCGCCAAACACCACCACTATGCACTGCTCCCTCAGGAGAATCACTCTCTGCTCCTGGTCCTTTGCACTGCAGGTGTGGAGCGGAAAAACCTGCTCTCCACGCTCCGGTCCTGCTCTGCCTCCCCTCACCCTCCTCCTCGCCGCCTCTGCCTCTGCAGCAAATGCGTCCCCAACTCTGCTGCTGCTGGCTCCATCTGCCGTCGCTTCCCTATCCTGCCAAGACCGAGCCTTACCATTGCCGAGCTTCTCGCAGAGATCCAGCCTGCCCTCCTCTTTATCATCTGCCGGGCTAAGAGAGCTGGAGTTGCCGTGGAGCTCCACCAAACGACACCACCCCTGAGTCTGGAGCACAGAGTGAACAGGAGCAGTGAGCTGGAGCGGGATGTGTGTGGGAGTGGAGCCGGTGCCTGGGAGTACTCTAAGGTGAAGACACAAGCTGCCATCCTAGTAAAAACATCAACAATGAATGATATGACTTCACTATATGGAAATTGCTAAGGTGAAATAATATATACACCTGCATTTTGGCAAAATTGAAAAATGTGACACTTGTATCACAAAAGTTCAAATGTTCCTAACTTGCAGAAAGAAATGACCCCTTCTATTGGCAGCCGAAGGGAAGAGAACCATGCTACTTTCTACAAATGTCACTGTAATAAGCTACAGGAACATGCTTCTTTGTCAGGTATAGATCCAAAAGATTACCATGTGCTTGGGCTAGACATATTATTCAACTGCTTCACCAGCATTAGCTGACTTTTGCATGCATGCCATAAGTCTCCAGAGCCTCCTATCAGAGACTCAGGAGTATAATGATTAATCTAATAATCTGATAAGAGAAAACAATACAGCTAATAGGGGTGATCCTGGCATGCTTTTGAGCATCACTCGTTCCAACATCAGTTGCGTAATGAATGTTTCTTGCCAGATTGAGCTTCCCAATACCGTGCAGTATATCCCGCAACATGTTTGGTATGTATGGGCAATTTTCAAACAAAACCAGCTCGCACAGCGCGACATGAAGTATTAAACAAAAACACTACACGCTAGGTAATAATCAGGTTTAGAGCTCACTTTCAACATGCAATCTCATCCTGGAATCAAGCGATTCCACTTTGTCCTCTTATACAAAAAGGCAATTTCACCTTGTGTACCTACGCTGCGGGCACAGGGCTGATTGTAACACTAATACAAAACATACACTCTGGCATGCACTCTACCGACAACAGCAGATATTGCATTGGGTAGTTCCCAGTCCATTCCTAGTGTTTTCTTTGTGTCACAATATACATGTGCTATAAAAACCGCCACTTCCGGCAAACTATGATGCCTCCATTGCATGACCACTTTAAGCACTCACCTAAACCATCTGTGGGATCGCACCTCATGAACTGCATTACTAAAACTTAGCGTCGATACCTTTTGGTGAAAACCATCTCCACCGTTAGAGCTTGAAGGTTAGAATTCAGGTGTTCGGATGCAAACGTAAACCAAACGCCAAAAACTTTTAAAACAAAAATAACTAAATTCATATTGATTTGACTGCAGCTACTACAATGTTAAAGTGAAGTTAAAGATCTATACTTTGGCGTGCATCAAGGTTCTCTCTGGTGGTGCAATGCTATTATTATTATGAGTGTTGCTAAGTCAAAAGAGAGTGCAAAAGATCACTCCTCTCATTATCCTAGTCTCTTGGGAGGTGTGGAAGACTTGAAGCACAGGAATGCTTGTGTGTTTGAGGGATGCCTCAGCTATTTTGTGGCAGAAGAAATGCAGTCTATGGTGCTTGGCAGGTGCTACTTCCAATGCAAATGCAACATCTTCTCTTAGGTTTTTAACCCAAAGTACCTTTAGCTTCTTGGTAGTGGCCCCGGCAATTTTCAGTTGTCTCCCTTTTGTTTCGCCTCGCGGGAATTTGTTAAGCCTCGCTTTTAGTACCTTTGTTTTGTTTAGCCTCGTCTTTTTGTACTTTTGTTGTTTCCTCGAGGGCTTTCGTTCCTCCCTTTGTACTTTATCTCCTTTCTTAATGAAAATGACACATAGATCTCCAGCTGTTGTTTGAGATCTAATACTATTATTAGTTTAATCTCTGTGATTGATCAACCATAACCGATCACTTTGTGAATATAGCCACCTTTAGCTCGATAAATGAAAATAATAACCTACTTCTATTCTGTGCTCATAAGAGAAACTCAGTAATAAAGTAATTTAATTTCACATACATCCATTTGGGATGTAAACATGTTCCCTGCGGCATCTTTAAATAGGGAAAAATATAGTGTCCAAATGTAATTTTCAGTGGAATTTATTTCTTATCTTAACTCGGAAATAAATGTGATTGATAAATTTCAAAATAAAACCAGTAATAATAATTCAAACAATCACCTCAATGAACTCCCATCCTTTGCATCCGAAAAGCATAAAAGTTTGACAAAGAGCTGAGGTTGGCTCTCCGGCGTCACCGCCAGTTGTAGCTTAGGAAAACACGTACCAACCCAGCCGTGCAAAAGTGAAACTACAAATACTGCATATAGTTGCTAAAAGGATGGCATATATGTATGCTTATCTTCTAATCTCGATGAAGCATATATGTATGCATTGTCTTCTAATCTCTGGCTGAAATAAGAGTAAATATCCAAGTAACCGGTTGCCCTTTCATTCACACCTTCTCGTCAGCAGTGCTTGCGTAACATATAAGCATCAAGGAGTCATATTTAGGGTTGATTTGAAGCTTAGATGTGTAGTACTCTCTCTCTCCGAATCACAATATAATTACATATAACTTTCTATGCACAAAATATATGTACCTCGTGAATCCAATATTGTTTTTGCCTCATTATTCATATTGCTTTCTCGCCGCATTTAAATGTGCTACCAATCAATGCAGTAACCAGCCACCTATCTGAGCATCTTTCTCCCCGAGCGCTGAAGCTCCTCGGCCTTGGTTGAAGCTTTTATTCTTACAAAGCATTAGATTTATTTTCAAAGGTTTCGCAGTTTATGGCCCCACCCAAAAAGAGAGGAGAGACCGAAGAGAAGCTTAAATAGGCATGTAGCACTAATTTCTGATGGTAAAACATGACCTATGCACTCTTCGATCAGCCCTAAATTATAGCTTCTAGAGCTTTGGGTAAATCTAGTATGCACATATATATATACCAATTGTAGTTTTCAACCGCTCATGCGCTGTCAAAGAGTTAGATGTGTAATCGCTCATCCTTACAATTCCTTGATATGTTTCATGCGCCTCATCCACAAAATTGATCAAGGAAAATAATGTTTTCTCATGATCTTATTTGTACACAAAGACAAGGATATCTATAAATGTAACGGCACGCCCATCGCCATACAAATGCAACGCCGCGACCTTTTCTAGTGATTAATTAATGGGAAATATAAGGTCACCGTACCACTCACCTTGATGATTGTCCCAAGTCCAAATGGACATATATTAGGGAAAGTAGTGGAGTATCATGTTAAAGTGGAAACAAGTAGACTTAAATAATAACAACAATATATGTTCACAACAGCTTAAAGTAAGTCAATGTACGTCGGTTTCATACCATAAGATGATACAGTACTTCCACTTTTTCCTTCGTTGAATCTCTAGTTCCTTTCTCTATCATCTGCTTGAGCCATCCACCTAAATTCTTCATATGAAGTAGGACGATGTCGTTCAAGAAAAAGTAAGGCATATGAAATTATCATGTGATGAAAGAGGGAGACAAAACGAAAAAGTTGAACTACATCTAATCTTTAAGACAACCAACATCTTCAGACCAGTTTTTCACCTTATAGAACATATAAATATCGATTGTCGCGATTCAGCACAATTGTTCTGCCAACATGCCAAATAGTATACATTAATCATGATTGTCAACATAATCCCACTTTTCAACAAAAATAGCAGACATGCTGCGCCAGCAAAGTGAAAAGCCCCACATCGCATATCATAGCGATAACAAGCATAATGAACATTCTAATGCAATCACAATTTAAGGTCTCCTTTGATCATGGGAATCTCACTAGGAAAACAAAGGACTTTTGCTTCCTATAGGAAAAGGTTACTGTAGCACCCTTTTGGTCGCCAAGTTTGAGCCGCAGGAAAGTTGGAGGAACTTTTCCCTTTTCACAAGAAGTTTCACTCGGGAGAAACTACAGGAAACAAAAACATCCAAAATTGTATCTCATTTTTCTATCATGTGTGCGTAGGAACGAGGCAAAACAGCAGGCATGGTGCATGTGATTTGTTTTCATTCAATTTCTTTAGGGCTAACGATGTGCTTAACACTATGATATAAATCTCACCTGCATTGTTGTTTGCTACATTTTTCCTTATGCCTCATCCAAAACAACTCATTCCAACAAAAATTCCTATGGTTTTCAATCCTATGTTTTCCACATGTATCCCTATCCTATTCCTATGTTTTCCCTATTCCTACAATTTGTCAATCCTTTGATCCAAAGGGGGCTTATGTAGCTTTTAGAATAACAATACCACTCATGCCTTTCAACTTCCTAACATTGATGTGAGTGCAGTTTAACATCACAATTAATGCACTATAGAGCTAACATGATCAAAAAGAGAAGGGCACATTCAGCTCAAGAAAACAAGAAGTTAAAATGATCAAAGAGAAAAGGCCCACCAGATTCACAAGGTCATCAAATTTTATTTTCGATATGTTCCTGGAGGCCCCTGGCGGTACACAAAGAACCCAGTGGCATGTCAATGAAACCAATAATCACACAACATATTATATGGTTCACATAATAAATACTTCAGTGTCAACTGGAAACAACTTCAAGAAGGCATTACTGGAAAATAGCTTTTTCAGAAAATAGTGAGTTGGTTTCCTTAATAATCAGCGCTTCTCAAATAATGGTTCTTTATTCAAGCAGATGAAAGATGATGTGGTGGAAAATAATGTAGGTAGTATTAAATACCTTCAAAAATAGTGCATAATTGTGCAGCTTTGCCGTGCTTGACATAGTGTCGATGATCCATCTGTTGTAGAAACAAAAGCATCACATCTATCACCATATTGCCAAATGACCAAATTAATGCAAGTGAAAATCCATATTGTCGGGCTCTTTTTGGAAAAGGGTACAACTTGATACGGACAACTCCACACACATCTGCACTCACGCACACACACACGGTGCACGCCCGACATCAAAGCAACGTAAAAAGAAATGTTTTGTAGCATTTTTAGGGGAAGTACAGTTGAAGGCACCTACTGTGCAGTTTATTTTAATATAAAAGAAAAAGGAGAAAAGGGGAGTAATAGGAAAAGGGAAGACAAAACCTGTACAGGTGAGGCAAAGAAAAAGCAGCATGCAACAAGCATCCAAGAGCGAGAGAGAAGAAAGAGAAGCCACGATGCTAATCAAACTTAACCATAAAAGAAATTGAAGATCTGAGGTTGTGGTTTGACCCTGTGTAGTTTTGAAGGTTAACTTCATCCCAAAAACTCACCATGCTTGGAATGTGTGCCTAATGTTCTGATAAGCTTACCTTTGTTTCCATATGTTCTAAGCTATGTATATCCCAAGATTATATAGGAGTACAATTTGGGGAAGCCTCCCTTGAGATAAGGCAAGCCGGATTACACTCCATCCTAATCTACCATATTCGAGATATCCCAAGATACTCTCGAGCAAGAATTGTACTTGAGCATATGGTTTTAGAAGAATAAATAGATGGTGCATGTAAACTTTCTATGCTTTTAACTAACTCAAACTTGATAATACCAAAAGGATTAGCTAGGTACAACTATAGAGCCAATACCTTCATGAGTTTCTTGCAATGCTTCCCCGGTTGAAGCGATTTTACTAGATGAGTAGGTTGTTCTGCATTTGCATAATCCACAGCATTTGAAATTTTTGAAGCAATTTTTCCTGGCATTGTTGGAGAAAAATCAGTACAAGTACCTATATTTCTAATGCTTCTCATAATTCATATGATCTCAGTAGGATAAATGGACCACAAACCGATAAAAAGGTCCAACCTATCACAAAGCAAAATGTAATAAAAGTGAAGAACTCTTGGCTTTAACCAAATCTATAAAACAAAGCTTTTGCTGTGTCATCACTGTCTAGAAAAACACAAAGAAGGAACTTTACTGGGATAATATCCAAAATTGCAAATATCTTAGATGTCATATTTTGAAGAATAGTAGGTTGAGACACAGTGAAGATCAGGGCTGTCAAATTTTCAAAACTCGAGTAAGATATGTTTCAACAAAATGAGTTTGATAGAGCAGCAAATACCAAGATATGCAATATATAGAGAGGAAAAATACATGGACAGTGTGAAGGGAAGGGAGAAATACTTTTTGTAGAACATTTATAATATCCATTATAGGAAATAATGACTTCTGGTGGTGATGTATTTTCAATTTCACTTAATTTCTGAAGGAGTGGTCCAACATGCGTGAACGTACAGAGACATAATGCCCATGCTTCAAAATACCAGTCTCGTATCTTCTCATTTTTGCCGTATTCGTAATGCAGATTTGCCTGGAAAACTGCACATTTGGAGTGAGGGCCGAACCACTTGGCCATTTTTTTGTGGGACATTTTCTCTTTAGAGAAAAAACTTAGGACAAATCTAGATAGTATTTTCTTTTCTAAATTATAATAAAAAAATCAATCCTAATCCTGAGGTAAACAGTAGCAAAGCATTGCTCTAGGGCTCAAAAACCTCTTTAACTCAGTATGTTCAACAATCAAAAATACAAATAGAGCTAGGGCACGATGTGAGCAGATTTGACAAAATCAAGGTTTCTCTGATTCCCTTTTCAGCTTGTATTATCATTTAAAAAGAGCTAACTTCATTTTCTAAAAGCGGAAAATTAGCTATCCTAACTGCCCGCCGACAACTTTGGTACTACCTGTGGTTCCAAAATCTATCAATTTCTGGGTTTTTCCTATGTCAAACTATTTTAGCTTTGACCAAGTTTTTATACTTAGAGAAAAATGATAAACATTTATATAACATCAAATAAAATAAATTGTGCAAAAAAAATTCATAAAAGTCTGTTGATTTAATAGTACTGCAGAGAGAATAAGCTGGAAACAAGATGAAGCAAGAACAAGCGAACAAGCTATAATTGGTATAATCATACTAATTTGGTGTCCTAGACGCTGGATATTTCCTCCTATAAATTTGACCCAAACATAACATAGTTTGAATTAGGAACAAACTAAGTAGCTATATTATAAACGACATAGTAAAATGTTCAAATGTGTTTAGAAAAAATATAAAACAGAAAAACAAAAGCTATGCATCAAAGTCAGAGCATAATTTATTCATAAAATAACGCCCAAATGTGATGGTAATATACTTTGTAAGATTGCTGAATGAATTCAGAGCAAAAACGAATACAGCCAATGGTAGCATAGAGAATAATATTATCCCAGCATAGTAGCATTGACAGCACTTGATATTGTAGATCTAGATCTGAACTTCGATGAACATGAAAGGTGCAAGCATCAGGAAGAAACACCTTTCACATTGTTGATCCTTTTGAGCGGTGCACCTCAGACATGATTGAAATTTAAGAAACACCGTATGCAAAAATATTGTTTCCGATGGATCATGACTGATATTCTTCTTAAGAAGTGTCTCAAACAATGTGTAAGATAAACCCATGCATATTTAGCATCAGTAATCTGAGAAAAGATGAGAAATAGTCATAGTTGTGGAACACACATTATGTGGGGACTATTGAAGTGGCACTTTAGTCAACTTCCAAGTAGACAATGAAGAACATATATATAACATGGTAAAGATTTTTGCTTAGGTGAATCAAAGAGCAGAGATAGAAAAAGATAAGTTCTTTTACCACTGACAAAATATTTGTTGCCCTCTTGGTTTAGGTTAAGGACTTTATCATATCATGGAGATTAATTCTGGGGTATTTTGGAGAACCCTTGCTTTATCTGCACACTCTCTTTGACCTGCATCATTTACCCAAGGAACTTATTCCTTCCATTCAAAAGATATATCATGCTTTTGAACAAACATGGTCTCCAGCACAACTCTGAACATCACTTTACCCAATTTCCCATAGCAACACCCCAGCAAATTTTAGAAATATTATAGTTATCAAACAGGAAGCTAAAAGCCAACTCAGTTGGTCAAGGAGGTGTGATGTAACCCAAACCATCCAGATTCAAGTCCTTGTCAAGGAAAACTTGGGTTCCTATATTCTTCTTATTAATAAAATACTATCTAGTTCCTCCTAGGTTTGTCTAGTTCTTTTATTAGTTTCAAAACATGTATCATAATATATATCATGGCATCAACTTCATAGTTCAATATACTCACTCTAAACAGCTTACAATTTGGAACAGAGGAGTACATATATTTATCTGTAAGAATGGTCATTGGTCAAAGGTAAAAGCTATTAATTTCCAGAACATATGGGGTGATAAATATGGAAATCTAAAAGACTAGGTCAAAGAAACTTCATAGAAAAAGAATGGACAATCTAGATGCATTCTAACACAATCAAAAGGCATGATGGCTTATTACTAGGATTCTAACAATGCCTTCTCCCAAGCATTTAACAACATTTTGGTACTGTGTTGTCTACTTTTCCATTTACTTATTGGAATCCATAACATATTTTAGAATTTAGATCAACTAAATCCAAAGTATTCAAGCTAAGATGAAATCCGAAGCAACTTTGGAGAATATGCATAACATATTTTAGAATTTAAATCTCAATTAGATCCAATTTGGAGAGAGTATGCCATCATTACCTTTTGCACAAGTGGAGAGTAAGAAAAATATTACTATGGTTATACTTATTACCGGTTAGAAAAGCAGTGATTAGTAATCTTCTACTCGTGGATCGTCTCCATATCTAGTGTAGACAGCACTCGATGGACTGTCCCTGCCACAAACTCTCCAAATGGAGGTGTCGTTCAGAAATGGCGCTGTCAGAAAATAATCACCACAAACTAAATCATTAATTCAAACATATAAAAGTTGACATCCTCATCAAACAATTTCCAATGCTTCATCTTCAGTGGGGTCACATGTAAAGGGAAAAGAAACAGTATTGACCTCTCTAACAACAATTGCTCCAACCAGTCTCCCTTCAGGGAGCCTTATTCCTGAATTTGCATGATGCAGCCTATGTAGAAAGCTTCAAAAGAAGTGAAGAAAACATCATCATTCTTGTGGTACTCATTCACATTTTAAGATAAACTCCTAAGTAGCTTGATATGATCTTGTGCAAGACTAAGCAAAGAGTAATAGAGAATGGCGAGAACTCAGCATCTACATGTGAATGTCTCAGCGAGGTATATTTGAAAAGTCTCAGAATGTGCCCAAGTCCCGATATAGTTCTGAGACAGGTCCTTCATACATTCCAAAAGCATCATATTCTTCTTTCCATGCTCACATACTTTCTTCTCTAGTTTTCAACAGTTCAACATGCAGCTGCTTCACCTCCAAACCTCAAGCTATAATATACAAAAACAAAACTGAGGAATTGTAATTCAGATCATACAACTTTAAGAGCATTCAATTTCTGCTGAGAATAGTCTTCACTTTAGCAGTCTTCACTGCAAAAGCTGTAACAGGCTTCCTTCACATCTAGTTTCTGTTGCCGCGATGACCCTACAGAGAGGATCACAGTAGGTCCTGAGCTCTCTTTATCACTGGTCTATGATATAGCATGTTAGAGTATCGTGCATGCCAACTGTGGCTTCGCAGCTTCACTAGATGTACGCCGTAACAATGATCAATAGTAAATATAGAGAAGCTCTACCATGTGGTGAAGCAAAAGCCAACGGAGAGTGAAATTGCATTCTCTAATGACAGAAAGAAGACTCTGAGAATTATCGAGCGCTACGTCCTTGTTTGTGTGGCATGGATGTGAATATCCAAGTCGCTATAAGGAACCTGAAATTTGACAGACACGTGCATGAAGTCAGGAAAGTGAGAAAAGACCAGGAAAAGCTAGTCATACAGATAGTCAATCCAAGATGAGCAGAGAAAATTTCAAAGTCCAACTAATTTAAGCACTAGAGAGAGGAGTAGGTATTGAGAATGATATCACAACGAACAGATCCAAAAACTGGAAAATCTTCTTTTGATAATGATAAGAATAAGATGTTTTTGCTATACTCCACCTTTGTATAATGAGGTGAAAGACTGATATCCGCGAATGGTAAGCGGAGAAAGGCAGGCAGGGAAACTAATGATGACTTTGCTTCTTTGTATGCGTCCCAAGGAGACAGAAGTAAATCCACTGGAGAAATGCAAGAATATGAGAGACCACCCAGTTGTCTCTTTGAAGAGACCGGTCAACAATCTCCCTCATGGCCAAACTCCTCTTGTTCAGAAGGTCATGAGAGTAAAACAAAAGAACATACAGATGTCCATACCCTTGCAGGGACAAAGCAGTAGTCCCGGTGCTGCGGATCAGGGAGAAGCGGATGTTGTTGTACACAATCCCCATTCCTCAAGCAGGTTACATGGACAGCATTGGACAACTTAGGTTCGGACTAAACGGAGACTCCTGAAGTAGGTCCTCTGTAGGCTTCTGAAACAGAAATAATGTCCGAGCTAAATGGTGATGAACCAGAAGTAGCAGAAGTACCTGGAGGTGGCGACACATGCCGGACGACAGAGCTCACATATCTGCTCCACATTATGGCTGAGTAAAACTGGCGTCAAATGCCCGCGGGTGCGCCACGAGGAGCCCCTCGGCAAGCAGCAACCCACCAATCTTGTGTTCCATTACTTAGAATCATGCATCCCAAACAAGTCATTGATTCCACGAGTAACTGGCATGCGCGTGTTCTCCAACACATTAGTGCCCTGCATCGTGCACTGGACATATAACCCTTCCTAAACAAGAAAGAACACCTCGTTTAGTGTCACCAAAAACTGGGACTGGGAGGCACTCGTGTTTGACACTCTGAAGTCTCATCCGGAAAATATATTTACCAACAATGGCATCCAGCTCAATCTACGAGTTACAAAGACACCGCGGCGGCTGCAGCAAAGAGCAGAGCAGAGTAGCCTAACCTGCGAGATCATTCAGGTAATTGCAGAGCTCTCTGTGGTAAGTGACGCGGCGCTCGTCGAGAAAGGAGAAAGAATCTGTGCATGTAGGTGCGTTTCGCGGAGTCATCACGGAGCTGATCTTCCAGTGCCTCTCAACTCGATGTTCTCGATCCTCGCCTCGTAAATCGCCCGGGAATCGGCGATCAGCGCATGAGCGAGTGAAGTGAACCTCAGTTAAAACTCAAAGCTACGGTGGGGTACTCGAGATGTGCAGATTTCTACCCCATTCACGAATAGCGAGAATTCACACAGTTGCACTTTCGCATTGCGACGGTTCAGAGCTTATTAGTATATATGGCAGAGAACACAGAGAGAGATGTCACCGGAAGTCGAGGACGACGGGCCCGAAGTTTCGGCGGTCTGCGCGAATAGCGGAGGTGCGCGCGGCCTGAGAGCAGGAGCAGCTCGCGATGAGCGCCTCTCCGCAGCCGCGGCAGGTGTTCCTAGGAGCTCCGGGAAGTCGCCGGCGCGGCAAAGCGTGAGGCGTGGCGGGCGGCTTTGTCCCAGGCTCCTCCATGGCTGCTGTCTGCTGAGCTCACGGCGCGTCGTGACTCGCGCCCGCGGAAGAAGAGCTGGCAGAGTTTTCGAACCGGTAGCGTGTTA